>QLTV01002668.1:196000-248874 GCA_003457575.1 Thermophis baileyi
CTATGAAGCGGTATATAAGTCTAAGTGCTATTGCTATTGCCCTTCCTTCCTTCCTTCCTTCCTTCCTTCCTTCCTTCCTTCCTTCCTTCCTTCCTTCCTTCCTTCTTCCCTTCCTCCCTCCCTCCCTCCTCTTTTCTATCTTTCTTCCACTATATGTCGCCTATCTCGCCATGGGGCTACTCTAGGCGACTTCCAACTGTACAAACCATACAAAATGAAAAAAAAAACTAAAAGAAATAAAATGACAAACTAAACAAAGAACAAGAAAGCGTTTCAATAAATGCCAGCTTCTAACGCTCTCTCTCTCTCTCTCTCCCCCCCCCACCCTGCAGGTTGGAATGGGTGGAAATCATTGAACCTCGCACGCGGGAGCGCATGTACGCCAACCTGATCACGGGCGAGTGCGTGTGGGACCCTCCCGCCGGCGTCCGCATCAAGCGCACCAACGAGAACCAGTGGTGGGAACTCTTCGACCCCAACACCTCCCGTTTCTACTACTACAATGCCACCACCCAACGGACGGTGTGGCACCGGCCGCAGAACTGCGACATCATCCCTCTGGCCAAGCTCCAGACGTTGAAGCAGAACACCGAGTCGCCTCGGGCCTCCACCGAGAACAGCCCCGGGCGCAGCACCAATGTCAGCCGAGAAGGCAGCACCAGCTCCTCTCTGGAGCAGGAGCTGGAAGGCGGAGAGAAGGTCCCGGAGCAGAACCGGCCCAGCCGGCAGCCGACTCAGTTTGCCACCGTTAAGGAAGAAGCAGAAAGGTAACCAGGCAATTTAGGTGTTGGTTTGTATTTCGCTATGTCAATGAAGACTCGATCATCCAGGCCAAAAGGTTCTAAAAAAGGTTAAACCATGGCAAAGTTTATTAAACGGAGACGTTTCGTTACTTGCCCAAGTAATTTCTTCGGTCAAGATGAAAATGTTGGGTTAGGCCAGAGGTGTTCAAACTTGGCAACTTTAAGACTTGTGGACTTCAACTCCACAAGTTGAACTCCTTCAACTGGCTGGAGAATTCTGGGAGTTGAAGTCCACAAGTCTTAAGGTTGCCAAGTTTGGGGACCCCTGGGTTAGGCAGAGAGTCAAAGGGTCTTTCATTTTGGGGAGAAACCCCTGCAAAGTCAGTATGGCACGAGTTAGCACCTTTATCTATGCCAGGGGTCCCCAACCAAGGTGGAGCCGAGGTGGCGCAGTGGTTAGAGTGCAGCACTGCAGGCTACTTCAGCTGACTGCTAGCTGCAGTTCGGCGGTTCAAATCTCACCGGCTCAAGGTTGACTCAGCCTTCCATCCTTCCGAGGTGGGTAAAATGAGGACCCAGATTGTTGGGGACAAGAGGCTGACTCTGTGAACCGCTTAGAGAGGGCTGTAAAGCACTGTGAAGCGGTATATAAGTCTAAGTGCTATTGCTATTGCTAACCCACCGGCCCCGATCCACCACCGGGCCACGGCCAGTTTGAAACCGGGCCGTGGGAGAAATGGGCAGGTGTGCGTGTGTGACGCTCCCCTCGTGTGAGCGGAGGGCGCTTGCACGTGTGAACGGAGGAGGGCTCTCTTGCACTCGCGTGCGAAACTCCATTTCCATGACTGGAGCTTCGCGCGGGAGTGCAAGGGCCCTCTGCGCGAGTGGAACTTCGCACACGACCGCATGCATCCTCCATTTATTAGACAAATGGATGTGTGCGTGCAGGGTGCTGCCACTCATTTACACACCCACTGGGCCAGACCACCATAGTAGAAAGGTTGGGGACCGTTGCTGTACGCCAGGGGTGTCAAACTTGCGGCGTCACATTGTCGTCACATGACGTATCACGACTCCCCCCCCCTCTTGGCTAAACCAGGGATGGGCGTGGCCAGCGCGTGACGCATCCGGCCTGCGGGCCACGAGTGTGACACCCCTGCTCTATGCCTGTCCCAAAAATTTTTCATTTTGACCGAAGAAGTTACTTGGATGAGTAACGAAACGTCTCAGTTTGAATAAACTTTGCTCCAGTTGCTACGATTTAACCTTTTTAAATTATTTGTTTTTCACCTCTCTGAAGTGTGCAATCAAGTGTTAAAATATAAAAACAGTAGAAGTCGTCCTCTGTTTACGACCACAATTGAGCCCAATATTTCTGTTGTTAAGCGATGCAGCAATTGCTGAGGATGAAATTTCTTCTGCTTCCTGTCCCCCCCCATTTTGGGGGGGCCAAAGGGGTGGATTTTTTCCTATAGTTTTAAATATTTTTAATGTCTTTTTTTTTTTTTTTCTTTTTGTTCTTCTATAGATAGTGAGACATTTAAGGGAGACACTTGTTAAGCGAGTTTTGCCCCATTCTACGACCTTTCCTGCCACTGTTGTTAAGTGAATCGCTGCAGTTGTTAAATTAGTCACGCGGTTGTTAAGTGAATCCGGCTTCCCCATGGATTTTGCTTGTCAGAAGGTCTCAAAAGGGGATCACATGACCCCCCGGGACACTGAAAGCGTCATAAATATGAGTCGGTTGCCAAGCTTCTGAATTTTGATCATGTGACTGTTAAGATGCTGCAACGGTCATAAGTGTGAAAAACGGTCATAAGTCCCCTTTTTCAGTGATGTTGTAACTTTGAACGGTCACCAAACGAACGGTTGTAAGTCGAGATTCATTTAACAACCGTGTTACTAACATAACAACTGTAGCGATTCCCTTAACAACAGGAGAAGTCGTAAAATGGGACAAAAACTCACTTAACGACTGTCTTCCTTAGCAGTGGAAATTTGTGGCTCAATTGTGGTGGTCCATCGAGATCCCTGTACAAGAAATACAAAAAGACATTAAAAATCTTAAAAAGTACAGAAAAGAAAATCCACCTCCCCCAAAAGGGAGGGAAAAAAGGAAGCTTTTTTAAGAATGAAGCAAAACAAAACTTCATCCCCAGCCAAGTATATTCACCTGCAACAATTTCTCACTCTTAAAATCCAATCCAATCCACCTTCCTTCGATGCCTCGCCCCGGTTTTCTCTGAGTCTTCCGCTCTCCTTATTTAATCGGCAAAAAGGTCCAGTAAAAATTAACCAAAACGCCTGACGCCCTAAGTATGTAATAATCCCCCTTTTCATTTCATGTAAATCTCCCGTATCCCTCTTTTCTTTTTTTCTTTTTTTTTTTTTTAAAAAAAGAACGAAGGCTTTTTCGCTCTTTGAAGATTAGAATGTGCTATCTTTGCCGCACCATCCCTTGGGGGCTCCGAGCAGCGGCTCATTAATATAATTAATAATAGCAATTATCAGATCTGTGCCAGGAGTAATTAACCACCAGCGGTGTGGGGGGGGGGGAGGATCAACAGGTGGTTTCCTGTGGGGGTCTTTCCCCATACCCAGCGCTATGGGGTGAGAACTTGGTAGCAAAGGGGAGGGGGTCCCTCAAAAGGTGTGCCTGGCCAGTTGGGGGACTCAGGAGGGTGGGCACAGAACACAGGTAGTCCTTGACTTACGACTGCAATTGGCCCCAGTATTTATATTTCTAAACGAGACTGATTTTGCCCGATTTTACGACTTTTCTCGCCACCGTCCTTAAGTGAATCAGCACAGTTCTTAAGTTAGTAACACGGTCGTTAAGTGAATCTGGCTTCCCCATTGACTTTGCTCGTCAGAAGGTCGCAAAAGGGGATCGCGTGACCCCGGGACCTCGCAGCCGTCATAAATACGAGTCAGTTGCCAAGCGCCTGCATTTTTAGCAGAAGGGAATTTGGGCTGCGTTCATTTCATTGTATTATACAGCTAGCCCTGGACTTACAACCACAACTGACCCGCAAATTTCCGCTGCTAAGCGAGACAGTTAAGGGAGTTTTGCCCCATTTTCTTGCAACAGTTGTTAAGCGAGAAATTAAGTGAGCTTTGTCCCATTTTACGGATGTTCATGCCACCGTTAAGTGAATCACAGCAGGTGTTAAATTAGTAACACAGTTGTTAAGTGAATCTGGCTTCCCCCTTGACTTGGCTTGTCAGAAGGTCGCAAAAGGGGATTGCGTGACCCCCGGGGAGGATGCTGCAACCGTCATAAGTCCATGCCGGTTGCCAAGCATCTGAATTTTGATTATGTGACCGTAGGGATTCTTGCAACGATCGTCAGTGAGAAACGCTTTTTTTCCAGGGCCCTTGTAACTTCGAAAGGTCACTAAACGAACAGTTGTAAGTTGAGGACTACCAGGACAGGTTAGGAGAAGGAGCGTGGCGGTTTATGCCGGCCGTAATTTCTGTTGCAAGTGGAAGTGGAAATTATTTTCGGAGACGCGTTGGCACCGCGGTTACGGGCGGTTGTATTTTAAGAAAGGTATACTTCTGCTTCTTTTCTAACCCGAATATATCCTTCAGCTGGGCTTATCCAGGGCTGGAGGAAGAAAAACACCTATTATATTCATTTCTGAGTCATTCCCTGGTTTGTGCATTTTTGACCTGAACGATTTCCTCCCTTGCAGCCAGCGTGTGAGAAGATGTCCGAGTGGAACATTTGGACTGCGGGCTGAACTCTGCACGTTTGAGCAGAAACAGCGGGTCTGGGGGAGGAGGGGGGGGGCTCCTCTAACGGCCCCTCGCCCAGGTTCAGGACTAAGGCCAGCGTCTTGCAGGGGGCTGCATTCGTTTGCCACAAATTAAACCGGTGGGAAATTACCAGCTTGCCGTGGCCGAGCGAGGACCGCTGGTTCCATGCGCCCGTCTCCGAAAAGGTCTCTAAATTTAGCTGATTATCCTCGGGAAGACTTTTCACTTCTCCGTGCAATTATAAGGCAATTTATTCCTACAAGGCTGGGAGCAGAAGTGGGGGGGGGTGTAACTGGGACATAGCGAGTACCCGAAAAGTCTGCGGCCAGAGATGGAGGGGTGGGGGAGCGTCTTCCTACTGAAAATCCCTTCTTTCTTTCATTCATTTGTTCATGACCTCTTTGTTTAAAAAGCAGCTTAGAATAACAGAGCCGGAAGGGAACTTGGAGGTCTTCTAGTCCAACCCCCTGCTCAGGCAGGAAACCCTGTACCGTTTCAGACAAATGGTTGTCCAACATCTTCTTAAAAACTTCCAGTGTTGGAGCATTCACAACTTCTGGGAGGCAAGTTGTTCCACTGATTAATTGTTCTAACTGTCAGGAAATTTCTCCTTAGTTCTAGGTTGCTTCTCTCCTTGATTAGTTTCCACCCATTGCTTCTTGTCCTGCCTTCTGGTGCTTTGGAGAATAGTTTGACTCCCTCTTCTTTGTGGCAGCCCCTCAGATATTGGAAGACTGCTATCATGTCTCCCCTAGTCCTTCTTTTCATTAAACTAGCCATGCCCAGTTCCTGCTACCGTTCATCGTATGTTTTAGCCTCCAGTCCCCTAATCATCTTTGTTGGTCTTCTCTGCGCTTTTTCTAGAGTCTCAACATCTTTTTTATAGTGTGGTGACCAAAACTGGATGCAGTACTCTAGGTGTGGTCTTACTAAGGCTTTATAGCCTGTTATTAGTGCCTCACTTGATCTTGATTGAATCCCTCTGTTGGTCAACTCTTCGCATTTTCAACTGTCAGAGTAACTACATTAGCATAATGCAGATTATTGATGGTCTTTCCTTCAGTTCTCAAACCACAGGATTGCAGGATTTGGAGACTAGGGGGAAAGAAGGACTTTGGGGTGGTGGTCATGATAGCAGTCTTCCAGTATTTGAGGGGCTGCCACAAAGAAGAGGGGGTCAACTTATTTCCCAAAGCACCAGAAGACAAGAAACAATGGATGGAAACTGATCAAGGAGAGAAGAAACCTGGAATTAAGGAGAAAATTCCTAACAGTGAGGACAATTAACCAGTGGAACAGCTTGCCACCAGAAGTTGTAAGTGCTTCATCACTGGAGGCTTTTAAGAAGAGATTGGACAGCCACTTGTGTGAAATGGCATGGTCTCCTGCTTGAGCTGGGGGCTGGACTAGATGACCTCCAAGGTCCCTTCCACTTCTACTCTGATTCTGATTCACACTCATCTTCCTTCGAAACCAGCCTCCCTCAATAAAATATTCAGCAGATAAATTGAATAGACCAGAAGAAAGTACACAGCCTTGGTTGCCAACCAAGAGCCAAATTAAAATATTTATTTATTGTTCATTGTATGGCTGTCCCTGTTAATTCTATAATTCTGGGCGGTTAACTGGGTTTAACAGTAAAAATCCATCCCTCTTTTTAAAAAAAAATAAATAGGCATGATAGCATTAATACAATGCAGCTGGGGTCAAAAGGATTTTTGCCTTTGTCTACAGATATAGCCATGCAGCCGAGCTGGCGTAATATTTTGACCCAATGCCAGAGGGAATAGCCTAGTTTTGAAAGCTTTTCAGAATGTCAAGGAATCGTCTGGGTCTCGTGAGAGAAGAAAGGGGATGATCTGCTGTCTTGTAGGGGCTGCTCGGACACAAAAGGCACATTCCCTAAGTGCCATTAGGTGATATTGCTTTAGAAGAGGCCCACGGTGTGTGCCAACGCTGTTGGCTCCTGTGTGTTGGGCAGAATGAACAGGAGACGTGTGGTTTCACTAATAATCGACACAACGCCATCTAGAGCTTCATGACCACTTTGGTCTAGTGTTGAAGGTAACAGGCTGGAAACCAGGCGATGGTGAGTTCTAGTCCTGCCTTAGGCACAAAAGTTGACTGGCTGACTGTGGGCCAGGCCCCAGGAGACGGTGAGCTCTAGTCCTGCCTTAGGCAGGAAGAGCTGGTGGGTGACATTGGGCCAATCCCCAGGAGATGGTGAGTTCTAGTCCTGCCTTAGGCACGAAAGCTGGTGGGTGACATTGGGCCAATCCCCAGGAGATGGTGAGTTCTAGTCCTGCCTTAGGCACGAAAGCTGGTGGGTGACATTGGGCCAATCCCCAGGAGATGGTGAGTTCTAGTCCTGCCTTAGGCACGAAAGCTGGTGGGTGACATTGGGCCAATCCCCAGGAGATGGTGAGTTCTAGTCCTGCCTTAGGCACGAAAGCTGGTGGGTGACATTGGGCCAATCCCCAGGAGATGGTGAGTTCTAGTCCTGCCTTAGGCACGAAAGCTGGTGGGTGACATTGGGCCAATCCCCAGGAGATGGTGAGTTCTAGTCCTGCCTTAGGCACGAAAGCTGGTGGGTGACATTGGGCCAATCCCCAGGAGATGGTGAGTTCTAGTCCTGCCTTAGGCACGAAAGCTGGTGGGTGACATTGGGCCAATCCCCAGGAGATGGTGAGTTCTAGTCCTGCCTTAGGCACGAAAGCTGGTGGGTGACATTGGGCCAATCCCCAGGAGATGGTGAGTTCTAGTCCTGCCTTAGGCACGAAAGCTGGTGGGTGACATTGGGCCAACCCCCAGGAGATGGTGAGTTCTAGTCCTGCCTTAGGCACGAAAGCTGGTGGGTGACATTGGGCCAACCCCCAGGAGATGGTGAGTTCTAGTCCTGCCTTAGGCACGAAAGCTGGTGGGTGACATTGGGCCAACCCCCAGGAGATGGTGAGTTCTAGTCCTGCCTTAGGCACGAAAGCTGGTGGGTGACATTGGGCCAACCCCCAGGAGATGGTGAGTTCTAGTCCTGCCTTAGGCACGAAAGCTGGTGGGTGACATTGGGCCAATCCCCAGGAGATGGTGAGTTCTAGTCCTGCCTTAGGCACGAAAGCTGGTGGGTGACATTGGGCCAATCCCCAGGAGATGGTGAGTTCTAGTCCTGCCTTAGGCACGAAAGCTGGTGGGTGACATTGGGCCAATCCCCAGGAGATGGTGAGTTCTAGTCCTGCCTTAGGCACGAAAGCTGGTGGGTGACATTGGGCCAATCCCCAGGAGATGGTGAGTTCTAGTCCTGCCTTAGGCACGAAAGCTGGTGGGTGACATTGGGCCAATCCCCAGGAGATGGTGAGTTCTAGTCCTGCCTTAGGCACGAAAGCTGGTGGGTGACATTGGGCCAATCCCCAGGAGATGGTGAGTTCTACTCCTGCCTTAGGCATGAAAGCTGGTGGGTGACATTGGGCCAACTCCCAGGAGATGGTGAGTTCTAGTCCTGCCTTAGGTATGAAAGCTGGTGGGTGACATTGGGCCAACCCCCAGGAGACGGTGAGTTCTAGTCCTGTCTTAGGCACGAAAGCTGGCTGGAGGCCTTTGGGCCATTCACCTGGAGATGGTGAGTGACATATTGGTACCGCTTTATAAAGCCTTATAATAAGACCACACTTGGAATCCTGCATCCAGTTTTGGTCACCATATTATAAAAAAGATGTGGAAACTCTGGAAAGAGTGCAGAAAAGAGCAACAAAGATGATTAGGGGGCTGGAGTCTAAAGGATATATTTATTTAAAAATCTCCAGTGATGGAGCACCCACAACTTCTGGAGGCAAGACATTCTCTGGTTATTTGTCCTCACTGTTAGAAAGTTTCTCCTTAATTCCAAGTTGCTTCTCTCCTTGATTAGTTTCCATCCATTGTTTCTTATGCTGCCCTTTGGTGCTATGAAGAACAGTTGGACCCCCTCTTCTTTGTGGCAGCCCCTCAAATATTGGAAGACTGCTAACATGTCACCCCTAGTCCTTCTTTTCTCTAGACTAGCACTCTTCCAATATTTGAAGGAACGTCACGGAGAAGAGGGGGTCCAGCTATTCTCCAAAGCACCAGAAGGCATGAGAAGAAACAATGGATGGAAACTAACCAAGGAGAGAAGCAACCTAGAACTAAGGAGAAATTTCCTGACAGTGAGAACAATTAAGCAGTGGAACAGCTTGCCTCCAGAAGTTGTAGGCGCTCCATCACAGGATGTTTCCCAGAAGAGATTGGACAACCATTTGTCTGAAATGGTCTAGGGTCTCCTGCTTGGGCAGGGGTTTGGACTAGAAGACCTCCAAGGTCCCTTCCAACTCTTTTATTCTGTATCCTTTCGGGATCTGTAACTCCAAAGCTGAGCTGCGGGTTGAGTTGAGTTGTCACAAGGACGGTTAGTCTGCAGTCTTGCGCCTGGAGCTGGTTGGTGTCTCCGCTGCCATCAGCATCTTTGAAGTGACAGCCGGTTTAATAGCAGGGACATCGAGCAAGGGCAGGCAAAAGTCGGCGTAATTCTACTTCGACTCCAACCTTAGTATAAAAATGATGAAGATGGAGAGAGTAAATAGAGGCCGGGGAGCAGGAGGTGGGGGAAAGGTGACCTCGTATCTTGTAGTTGTTTCCCGGGGCTTTGAGTTTCGTTTCTTGTTGGTGGCTGTTTTGTTTTTATTGGGGGGGAGAGAACCACTTTTCTTAAAAGCTTGGAGGTGGGAGGGATCAGGCTTAATAGCAGTGACTGTGAGAGGGATCTTGGAGTCTTAGTGGACAACCAGCTAAATAGGAGCCAGCAGTGTGCGGTGGCAGCCAAAAAAGCCAATGCAATCCTAAATTGCATTAACAGAGGGATACAATCAAGATCAAGGGAGGTACTAATACCACTCTATAAAGCCTTAGTTAGACCACACCTAGAGTACTGCATCCAGTTTTGGTCACCATACTATAAAAAAGATGTTGAGACTCTAGAAAAAGTGCAGAGGAGAGCAACCAGGATGATTAGGGGACTGGAGGCTAAAACATACGATGAACGGTTGCAGGAACTGGGCCTGGCTAGTCTAGGGAAGAGAAGGACCAGGGGAGACATGATAGCAAGTCTTCCAATATTTGAGGGGTTGCCCCAAAGAAGAGGGGGGAAGCCTGTTTTCCAAGGCACGCCAGACAAGGAATAATGGATGGAAACTGAACAAGGAGAGATTCAACCTAGAAATAAGAAGAAATTTTCTGACAGTGAGGACAACTAACCAGTGGAACAGAAGTTGCCTTCTGAAGTTGTGGGAGCTTCGTCACTGGAGGCTTTCAAGAAGAGACTGGACTGCCATCTTTCAGAAATGGTGTAGGGTCTCCTGCTTGGGTGGGGGAAGTTGGACTAGATGACCTACGAGGTCCCTTCCAACTCTGTTAATCTGTTCTGTTGGGGAGGCCATTCCCTCGCATGAACGGCGGTCTAGGGAGAGGCAGGCGTGCCAATTTGGCACAACTGCAGATGTCTTTGTGCAAATGCTAGGAAAGACTGTGTGTGTGTGATTGGGATACGTGTAGTAGGATACACACGAATGAACCACACGAATGTGGGTCCTAATTTACCTTTGCCAGTGCTGCAGCTGAGCCCTGAAAAGAGGAACCGTAAGGGATCCAAAGGGATTACCGGTATTCTGTGACCTATGACCCTAATCGAGCCCAAAATTTTCCTTGCTAAGTAAGACAGTTGTTAAGTGAGTTTTGCCCCATTTTATGACTTTCTTGGCAGAGTTGTTAAGTGAATCACTGCAGTTCTTAAGTTAGTGAGATGGTTGTTAAGTGAATCTGGCTTCTCCATCAGCTTTGCTGGTTAGAAGGTCGCAAAAGGGGATCACGTGACCCCGGGACACTGAAACTGATAAATATGAGCCTATTGCCAAACTTCTGAATTTTGATGACATGACCACAGGAAAACTGCAGTGGTCGTAAGTGTGAAAAACGGCCATAAGTCCCTTTTTTCAGTGCCGTTGTAACTTCGAATGGTCACTAAACAAACTGTCGTAAGTCGAGGACTATCTGGATAGAGGTGTGCATTGGCAGGCCAGAATTGTTTTGTCTCCACTGCTTAGAGAGAGGCTCCCTTAGCTGCTGCTTAACGGCAGGGGCTCTTCCTCTGCCGTTGGGCTGTTTTCTCCGGAATGCGACAATTTGCCGTGGCCATCTCACTGCAGGACAACTCGCCGTGGAAGATTCCACGTGGAATAACACTATGAATGTTATTCACCACTGTTTCTTTGACATTATCTGCATTTTTGCCAGTGGAAATCATGTGAAAGAAACAGCGGTGAAAACGGCGAGACAGCTGCGGCGAGATGACAGTGGAGAATTGTCCTAGACCAGTGATGGCTAACCTTTTCTGGACCGAGTGCCCAAAGTACGTGCGCGCGTACCCCCAAAATGCAATGTGCGTGCGGCAATGCGTGCGGGGCCCCCTGCATGCGCCCCGCATGTGCACATGGCCCCTGCATGCACGCATGGCCCCTGCTTGCGCCCCGCCCATGCGCATGCGCGGCAAAGACCCGAAGACCAGCTGGCTGGCGGGAGGCGCGCGCGCATACACGGCAGAGCTGAGCTGGGGCTACAGCTCGTGTGGCCACAGAGAGGGCTCCACCTGCCACCTCTGGCACACATGCCATAGGTTCGCCACCACGGACCTAGACCCTGTCTATGGAGATGCTCCGTCATCCAGGTCATGGTTGTGCCAAAGGTGCTTTTCCAAGAGGCAACTGGACTTTCTGGTTTTTCTTTGAAGACGTTTCGCTTTTCATCCCAGAAGCTTCTTCAGTTCTTCTGCAATGTTTCTAGAAATCCGTTCATGCTTCCACACCCTTCGAAGGATGTTTCCCCCCCCCCCCAAAAAAACCCAATTGGCCAGACTCCTTCCAGCAGCTCACAGAGGGGGTGTGCGCAGGGGGGCACCCAGAGAGGTCGTCGTATGTACATGGGTGCAGGCGCATCGTAAGACGGAGAGATCGTCTCCTGACCATTGAGATATTTCTGTTCTGACCTAGGCTTCCTTAGAAAGCATAAAGCACAATCTTAGTCCCGGCAAAACCTCTTTTATTTCCACGGCTGTGAATTACTTTCATTCACAGCCTGCAAGGCTTCACAAACAGTCTTTCAGGGGAATGTTTATAAACACCCACCTTATCGCACTTGGAATGCTGCCAGAGAACTAATTGCCAAACACAGGGCAAGGCCAAACTTGGCACAGAGTCAAACAGAACTTTTCAAAGCTTGAACCGACCAGATGAACTAATTGCTTCCTGCAAAAGCTCACGTCCAGTTCGCTCCTCTTTTATGTCCTATGGAAGGGGCCAATCATCTCCAAGCTGTGGTCTTACTCCTGAGTCGACCCTGCTTTCTCAATTGTTCTTGTCTTCTGGCAGCTCTGCGCATGCGCACACTGGGAACGGGCTCCAGCTGTTCCTCTGCCTCGCTGATGTCTGACTCTGGAGACAATTGATAAGTACCAGATGGCCTTGGCCCCCTCTCTGCCTCTGACGCAGAGCCCTCGTCCGAGCCTTCCCCAGACTCCAGGACTGGCCCATGTTCCTCACCAACCTCCTCACTGTCCAAATCTGCTACCAGCTCAGCTGGCCACTGGCACATTGGGGCATACAGATAGTCCTTGATTTACCACCGTTTCTTCAGTAGCCCTTTGAAATTACAACCCCATGGCCATGTGATCAAAATTCAAGACGCTTGGCAACGGACTCATATTTACGACGGTTGCGGTGTCCTGGGCTCACGTGATCAGTTGTGTTACTAACTTAACAACCGCAGTGATTCACCAAACTACGGTGGCCAGAAAGATCGTAAAAACTCATTTATCACAACTGTCCGGGTTAGCATCAGAAATGTTGGGGTCAGTTGTGGTCGTAAGTCAAGAACTACCTGTAAGGACGGGAGCAACGGGGCAGTCCTCTTCCCCCAGTATCCTAAATGTACTTCCCGAGCCTGGTGCCCTCCAGATAACGTCAGGCATGCCAGCCTCCACCCATGCTGAAAATTGCATCTTGATACCGCCGAGGCGGAGAGATCCTGCTTAGCGGTATAAAATGCAGGCAATTATCGGACCGTAGAAGGTCGAGAGGACCCACGGAGCATCAATGCTCCCCTCTCCCCCTTCTGCCACGTGCCGACAGCTCCTTCCTGGCAGAAGGAACAGTCCTGACAGCTCTTGATGTTCTTGTGCGTTCCTCTGTCACAGGGAGGTTGTGTGTTTTTCCCCTTCCAGCCTTCTTGGTGCTTTGCTAACTCTTGTAACTTGTCGGCTCGAGAAGCAAAGCAGGAGGCAATGGGGTGGGGTGGGGTGGGGTGGGGGGCTTCCCCTTTGCAGCTTGGGGTCGCTGGGAGCTTCGCAGGGAGATTCCCCCCAAAAATGATTAATTTTTTTATTTTAAAAAATTAAAAAAAATACAGAATTAACCTAAGCTTGCAAGGTGAATTTGCTTCCCAGGTTTGCTGCATCCTTTTTAGCAGAAGGGAATTGGGGCTGCGTATATTTCTTCGTAATACAGCTAGCCCCGGACTTACGACCACAGCTTTGTCCCATTTTACGACTTTTCTCGCTACCGTTGTTAAGTGAATCACTGCAGCTGATAAGTTAGTCACACGGTCGTTAAGCGAATCCGGCTTCCCCCTTGACTTTGCTTGCCAGAAGGTCGCAAAAGAGGATCACGTGACTCCGGGGACCCTGCAACCGTCATAAATACGGGTCAGTTGCCAAGCGTCTGAATTTTTAGCAGAAGGGAATTTGGGCTGCGTTTATGTCTTCGAAATACAGGTAGTCCTCGATTTATGACCACAATTGAGCCACCAATTTCCGTTGCTAAGCGAGACAGTTAGGGGAGGTTTGCCCCATTTTCTTGCCAGAGTCGTTAAGCGAGAAACACAACTGTTCAATGAATCTGGTTTGCCCCATTGACTTTGCCCGTCCGAAGGTCGCAAAAGGGGATCGCGTGACCCCGGGGACACGGCAACAGTCGTAAGTAGGAGTCAGTTTGCCAAGAGTCTGAATTTTGATCACGTGACCATGGGGATGCTTCAACGGTCGTAAGTGTGAAAAACGGTCCCAAGTCACTTTTTTTCAGGTCGTCGTAACTTTGAACGGTCACTAAGTGAACTGTTGTAAGTCGAGGACTACCAGTCCAGAATTAACCTAAGAAGTCTGTAGCAAAGCGACTGCTGCATCCTTTCTAGCACAAGGGAATTAGGGCTGCCTTTATTTCGTCGTAATGCAGCTAGTCGTCGACTTACGACCACAATTGAGCTGCAAATTTCTGTCGCTAAGCGAGACAGTCGTTCGGTGAGTTTTGCCCCATTTTCCTGCCACAGCTGTTAAGCTAATCACTCAGTTATTAAGTGAGTAACATGGTGGTTAAGTGAATCTGGCTTCCCCATGGACTTTGCTTGTCAGAAGGTTGCAAAAGGGGATCACATGACCCTGGGATACGGCAACCGTCATAAATATGAATCAGTTGCCAAGCGTCTGAGTTTTGATCATGTGACCATGGGGCTGCTGCAACGGTCATAAGTGTGAAAAACAGTCATAAGTCCCTTTTTTCAGTGCCGTTGTATTTTGGTCACTAAACCAACTGTTGTACGTCAAGGACTTCCTGCATATGTGGTGACCGTGGATAATTTCTCGTGGTCGTCTTGCATTTCTCATTGCAAGGAATAGAACCTGGCCCTGCGTGGGCAAATACAGATAGTCCTCGACTTACAACAGTTTGTTTAGTGACCGTTCAAATTAACAACTGCCCTGAAAAATGTGACTTATGACTGTTTTTCACACTTACGACCCTTGCAGCATCTCCATGGTCACGTGATCAAAATTCGGCCGCTTGGCAGCTGACTCATAGTTATGACGGTTGCAGTGTCTCAGGGTCACGTGATCCCCTTTGCGATCTTTTAATGTTCACTGCTGTTGTCTTTTTTGTCTCACACACACAAACACAAACACTCTACAGCAGACACGGTAGAAGCTTGGCAACTGGCATGTACTTATGACGGTTGCACCGTCCCGGGGTCACGTGATCCCCTTTTGCGACCTTCTGACCAGCAAAGTCAACGGAGAAGCAAGATTCACTTCACAACCGTGTGACTAACTTAACAATGGTGGTGATTCACTTAACGACGGTGGGAAGAAAGGTTCGTAAAATGGGGCAAAACTCACGTAACAAATGTCTCACTTAAGAACAGAAATTTTGGGCTCCATTGCGGTCGTAAGTCACGGACTACCTGTACATGCAGTCCTTGACTTACAACGGATTGTTTAGTGAGTGTTCCAACTTACGACCTACCTGGAAAAGGGACTTATGACCTGGATCCGAAGTTCCGTCGGTCGTTCCCCCTGAGTCACATGAACCCGACTGCCTTTATGGCCGTTGGCATCGTCCTGGAACACGTTTTACGACGGCTTCGCTGAAAATTTGGGACTTCTATTTTTTGGGGCACAACTGCGCCATAAGCAAACAATGGTTTCTTTGCATTCATGCTTACGACCATCATCTTCACTGAATGACTGCTGCAAAAAAAAACACAGCACTCCATTGTAAAATCAGGCTGGTCCCGTAAGCGATCCTTTTTACGACCGTTCCAACTGTCATGGGCAGTCTCCACAATGGTCGTAACTCGAGGACTTCCCTGTATTTTAGGCCAGGATCTGAGATGCATTTCCCCCGCGCCCCCCCCCCCGCCAGAAAATGAGTGTGGCTGAGATCAGAGATGCTCTCCTGATGATTCGAACCCGTGCATTCCGTCAGACGTAGATGATTCTCTGGGGCAGGAATATGTAGCTTGCCTGGGGGGGGGGGGACGAAACTTGGATGTGGACCACTTCCCCCGGGGCCCACAAGAAGCGTTTCCAGTCTTGTTTTTTAGAGAGACAAATTTCAGGCACGCTGGAAAAACATACAAGAGCCGCTGAAAAGCGCACTTAATTCCATTAAAAATAATAAACCACCTGGCAGAAAATTTTAATGGATGTGTGAATCGAAAGGGCGATGCCCCAGGTAAGTCTCCGACTGCAATTAAGCGCTAATGGGATGGAGCACAGCCCGGGCTTTGGAATTTATTTTTTTTATTTTTTTTTTAAATTGTATGGGATGTTCTGAAAGCAGGAGAGAACCTCCCCCTCTCCGTCCCCACCTACCCACCCACTTATCCCCGGCGTCTCGGCTCTTGCCCCCCTCGGTCGTCTTGATCTGGGTTACAGGATTACGTATCTGAAGCGCTCGGAAGGCTTCGGAAGCAATAAATTAATGGAAAGTGGTTATTAATATTTGAATCATTTCGGAATTGCCAAATGTTAATAGTGGGCCATGAAGGGTTGTCTGGGTGTGCATGGAAGTGTGTGGGCAGATATACAGGTACCCCTCCCTCCTTCCCTCCCTCCCTCCCTCCCTTCCATCCATCCATCCATCCATCCATCCATCCATCCATCACGTGCAGTGGTTAGAAGGCAGTGTTGCAGGCAACTCTGCCCACTGCCAAGAGTTCAATCCTGACCGGCTCAAGGTTGACTCAGCCTTCCAGCCTTCCGAGGTGGGTAAAATGAGGACCCCGTTTGTTGGGGGCAATATGCAAACTCTGTAAACCGCTTAGAGAGGGCTGTAAAGCCCTATGAAGCGGTATATAAGTCTACGTGCTATTGATATTGCCTTCCTTCCTTCCTTCCTTCCTTCCTTCCTTCCTTCCTTCCTTCCTTCCTTCCTTTTCTCCCTCCCTCCCTCCTTCCCTCCCTCCCTCCCATCTTCCTTCCTTTTGTCCTTCCTTCATTTGCATCTTCTTTCTCCTCATTCGCATCCCTCCCTCCCTTTCCATTCTCTCTCCCTCCTTCCTTCCTACCCACCTTCCTTCCTTCTGCTCAAAGCTCAGCTTTTTAACGAACGACTTGTTAACATTCTTTTTCCTGCTTTTTTTTGGGGGGGGGATGCCAAGCAAAACTCCTTGGATGTGCCACATCTGGGCAGAGGTGTGATGAAGATTGGGGGTGACTTTGCCTTGGGGGGAATTGGCCTGGGGTGGGGAAAAGTGGATTGGCAATTTCTGTAGCCGGGGTCCACCCTACTGGAGCCCTTGACCCACCAGCTGGAAGTCCCCAGGGTGGGCAAAAGGCTTTCTTGAGCTTAATCCAACTTTGGCTTGTTGAGGCCTCAAGGGCCATTTTTTGATGGCGTAGCGTAAAAATTCTCCTCGCCCATCGGCTCTTCCCGGGCAGTTCAACAGCAGTGCAGGCTTCTTGTGATGGATGTGCGCGCCAGATTCTGAAGACAAAACAGAGACATCAGAGAAGAGAGACAAGCAAGCCTTCCTCCTGGGATGCAAATCATCCTTGAAGCATCACAAGCAAGAAGGACGTTCTGAAGATGTAGCCCAGCTGGGAGTGAGGGCCCACCTAAGAAGAAGGCTTTCTAGGGTCCTTGGTGTGTGAAGATACGCCTTCAGAATCCGAACGGAGCTGGAAGGGACCTTGGAGGTCTTCTAGTCCAACCCCCCTGCTCAAGCAGGAGACGCTATACCAGTGGTGGCGAACCTATGGCACGCGTGCCAGAGGTGGCACGCAGAGCCCTCTCTGTGGGCACGTGCGCTGTCGCCCCAGCTCTGTTTCGGGTCTCTGCCGCGCCTTCCGCCGGCCAGATGGTCTTCAGGTCTCTGCCGTGCATGCGCAGGCCATGCGTGCATATGCGGGGCATGCAGGTGCAGGTGCCCACCCCTTGCAGTTTGGGCGCGTGCGTGCACTTTGGGCACTCAGTGCCTAAAAGGTTCGCTATCACTGCGCTATACTATTGCAGACAAGTGGCTGTCCAGTCTCTTCTTGAAAACCTCCATTGAACCTGGAGAGAGGGAGAAAGGGGGGCTGCCCTGAACCTCTTTACAAGGGGTGTGTGTGTGTGTGTGTGTGTGTGTGAAGCATTTGCAAGGGGGCAGCTAGGAGTGGGGCACTCCCCTGGTGAAGAGGGTTGGAAGGCCTGCATAGCCGGGATGCCCGCCTTGGGACAGTACACAAGGAAAGCGGATGATACCAATTCAGAATAGAGCTGGAAGGGACCTTGGAGGTCTTCTAGTCCAACCTTCTGCTCAAGCAGCAGACCCTATACCATTTCAGACAAATGGCTGTCCAGTCTCTTCTTGAAAATCTCCAGTGATGGAGCACCCACAACTTCTGGTAGCAAGCTGTTCCACTGGTTAATTCTTCTCACTGTTAGGAAGTTTCTCCATAATTCCATCGATTAATTGTCTCTGGAGATTCTCAGTCCTCCAGGTCATGGTAGTCCCAAAGGTGCTTATTTTATTTTTTTGAAGAGGCAACTGGACTTTCTTGTTTTTTTTCGAAGACGTTTTGCTTCTCATTCCAAGAAGCTCCTTCGGTTCTGACTGGATGGTGGGGAATGGAAGGATTTATCCTTGCATTCTTGCAAATGTCCAGCTGTATGCAAAGGAGTATAAATCCTTCCATTCCCCACCATCCAGTCAGAGCTGAAGAAGCTTCTTGGAGGAGAAGCGAAACGTCTTCAAAGAAAAACAAGGAAGTCCATTTGCCTCTTGAAAAAGCACCTTTGGGTCTCCTTGATTGGTTTCCATCCGTTGCTTCTTGACTTACCTTCTGGTGCTTTGGACAATAACTTGACCCCCTCTTCTTTGTGGCAGCCCCTCAAATACTGGAAGACTGCTATCATGTCCCCCCTAGTCCTTTGTTTCTCCAGACTAGCCAAACCCAAATCCTGCAGCCGTTCTTCCTATGTTTTAGTCTCCAGGCCTTCAATCATCTTAGTTGCTCTTCTTTGCACTTTCTACCCACCCCCCAAAGTCTCAACATCTTTTTTTGTAACGTGGCGACCAAAACTGGATGCAGTATTCCAGCTGTGGCCTTACTAAGGCTTTATAAATTGGTACTTTAATGCTTCACGCAATCTTGAGTTCCTTCAACTCCAACTCCTTGTTCTCTTGTCCCCTAATGGCTGGCTGGGGAATTCTGGGAGTTGAATTCCACAGGTCTTAAAAGTTGCTGTGGTTGGACACCCCTGCTGTAGCTCACGGCGGCAGGCTACAGAAGGCAACACCAGTGTTGCCGTGCGCGGAATGACACAGGAGCCAGGATCTCCTGCTTGAGCAGGGGGCTGGATTAGAAGACCTCCAAGGTCCCTTCCAGCTGTATTCTGATTCTGATTATTAGCAAGAGCTCTGGAGGCTACAACAAAGAACCCACTGGAAGGGATTCGAACACAATGCCCCTGCAAGTCGCAAGTGTTAGGCCCAGGGGCTTCGTTAATTTAAGCTTGTTGTCGGAGCTAATTTCTATTATCCTGGCTTGTTTTTAAAAGAACACTGCATTCCATCCTCCACAAATCCCTCCCCCCCCCCTCTTTATTCCTGCTTCCTTCATTAGCACAAACACCTCCACTGGTGAGGCTTTCTCGTCTCCTCCTGATTTTTAAAAAATTCCACCACGGCTCTGTTCTTCGTGCAATGCTCTCGGCGAAGGGCATATGTGGACGGAATAAAATTTGCACATTTTTGCATGCTTTTTACAGCGAAAGCATGTTCACACAATAGCTGCTTTTCCCACAGTAGATTTAATCCACTCAGGCACTATCCCAGTAAAACTGACAGGTCGCCCTGGACGTACGACCAGAATTGAGCCCCCACATTTCCGTTGCTAAGCAAGACGGTTGTTAAGTGAATTTTGCCTCATTTTACGACCTTTCGCGCCACACCTGGGTTTCAGTGCTGCAGGAAAACCCATCCCCAGCTTTTCACTCAACATCTGCATTTACACAGCCCTGTTCCAGGGTTCGCACTGTCAAATGCTGCAGTTGTTAAATGGATCACTGAAATTGTTAAGTTAGTCACATGGTCGTTAAGCGAATCTGGCTTCCCCGTTGACTTGGCTCATAAGAATGTCGCAAAAGGGGATCACGTGACCCCGGGACCCTGCAGACCATGGGGATGCTGCAACGGTCGTAAGTGTGAAAAACGGTTAGAAGTCACATTTTTCAGTGCCGTTGCAGCTTTGAACGGTCACTAAACGAACTGCTGTAAGTCGAGGACTACCTGTAGTTATCATCCCACTGGGAGGTAAAATTACCCCCTTTCTCTAGGATTTCCAAATGGCCCATGAAGCGTTGAAGGATAAGAATAATTAGTTCCCACTTTTAGAATAGAATAGAATAGAATAGAATAGAATAGAATAGAATAGAATAGAATAGAATAGAATAGGGAATAGAATAGAAGAGAATGAATAGAATAGAATAGAAAGAAAAGAATAGAATAGAATAGAATAGAAAATAAAGAATAGAATAGAATAGAATAGAATATAGAATAGAATAGAATACAATAGCATAGCATAGCATAGCATAGCATAGAAAACAGAGTTAGAAGGGACCTCGGAGGTCTTCTAGTCTGCTTAGGTCTTCTAGTTCCTGCTTAGGCAGGAAACCCTACACCACTTCAGACAAATGGTTATCTACTTCTCTTCTTTTACCCTGACCAGGTGAGCAATACCTGCTCACCTGCCTTTCTGCTCCATTGCGATTTCCTGGAGCAGGGGTCTGCAACCTTGGCAACTTTATGACTTGTGGACTTTAACTCCCAGAATTCCCCAGCCAGCGCCTGCACTGGCTGAGGAATTCTGGGAGTTGAAGTCCACAAGTCGTAAAGTTGCCAAGGTTGCAGACCCCCGTCCTGGAGGACCAAATAAATTATATCTCCATCATTCCGTCAACTAAGCTGCAGGAACACTGAAACCTGGTCCATTAACCGATCTGTGCGTGACTGAACAGCTGGGGAAAGACTAAATCAAATTATTTAGCAGCTGGTTTACGGATTCCTCAAACCATTCGTTTCTTTACCACCATTCACCCACCAAGCAGGCTTTGGGAACAGGGTCATTGCCACAAATAAGCTGAGTTTAACTCTGCCCAGCCATCTCCAAGTTTCGAACATGTACCGTATGGCACTGATGATGTTACTTAGTTGGGTCATGAAATGTCTCCCAAGAAAACAACTAAGCTCAGAGAACCCTAAGGAGCCCACAGTCCTCCTCCTCTTCCTCCTCTCCACAAATCCCACTCTTTGCTAGCACTGATTATGTTACCTAGTTGGGTCATGAAACGTCTGCAAGAAAACATCCAAGCTCAGAGAGCACCAAGGATCCCACAGTCTTCCTCCTCCTCCTCCTCCTCCTCCTCCTCCTCCTCCTCCTCGCACTCCTCATCTTCCTCCACCTCCTCCTCCCTGCAAACCCCACTTCCTTCTAGCACTGATGATGTTACCTAGTTGGGTCATGAAACGTCTGCAAGAAAACATCCAAGCTCAGAGAGCACCAAGGACCCCACAGTCCTCCGCCTCCTCCGCCTCCTCCTCCATTCCACAAACCCTACTCCCTTCTAGCCCTGATGATGTTACCTAGCTTGGTAATGAAACATCTGCAAGAAAACAACCAAGCTCAGAGAGCACCAAGGACCCCACAGTCCTCCTCCTAGACCGCAACAGCGTCGCTCCTCCTATTCCTATTCCTCCTCCTCCTCCTCCTCTCCCCACCCACAAAACCCATTCCCTTCTAGCATTGTTGATGTTTCCTAGTTGGGTCATGAAACGTCTGCAAGAAAACAACCAATCTCAGAGACCACTAAGGAATTCCTCCTCCTCCTCCCACTGATATCGTTACCTAGTTGGGTTATCCTTCTAGCACTGATAATGTTACATCATCAGTGCTAGAAGGATGAGGTCTAGAAGAGGCAAGAGGCTGGGGTTACATTGGGGCAGTGAAGGGCTTTTGACAGCATCTTTGGTTGCCCTCTGGAACATCAGGACTGGGGTTTGAAGGTTGGGGGGCTTTCTGTTGGATTTCTCCACCTGTCAGATTCTCCCAAAGAGCCCTCATTTCGCCTACTTTTACATTTAAAGTCTACAGGAGATAAAATTACCCTTGTTGCCGCTTGAAGAGTTCACTTAAAAAGAAAAAAAACAGTTGCATCAGCTTTTATGGAGTTCGATCCACTTCATCAAACACACGACAAGGAAAGAGCGTTTTGTGTATTCATAGTTATTCTTGGCAGCAGAGGAAAAAAAATTTGGGGGGGGGGGAGAGGGAAATTGGTAGGGAGACGCAGAAGGGTCTGAAGGCTGACAGCCAAGAGAAGATTGCAGTAAGAATGTCAAGAAACACGATTTCCAACCGAACGTCCATTTTAGAACTTGGTCGCGGGAACTTCACTGAGAGTTGTGCTCCTTAAATGCAGGAATCAGAATCGAGCTGGAAGGGACCTTGGAGGTTTTCTAGTCCAGCCCCCTGCTCAAGCAGGAGAACTATACAGTTTCAGACAAGTGGCTGTCCAGTCTCTTCTTAAAAGCCTCCAGTGATGGAGCACCCACAACTTTTGGAGGGAAGCTGTTCCACTGGTTAATTGTCCTGTTAGAAAGTTTCTCCTTAATTCCAGGTTGCTTCTCTTCTTGATTGGTTTCCATCCATTGTTTCTTGTCCTGTCCTCAGGTGCTTTGAAAAATAGTTTGAACCCCTTCTTCTTTGGGGCAGCCCCTCAAATACTGGAAGACTGCTGTCATGTCCCCCCCTAGTCCTTCTTTTCTCCAGACTGGCGAAACCCAAATCCTCCAACCGTTTTTCTTATGTTTATGTCTCCAGGCCTTTGATCATCTTAGTTGCTCTTCTTTGCATTTTTTCCAAACTCTCAACATCTTTTTTTAAAATGTGGTGACCAAAACTGGATGCGGTATTCCAGGTGTGGCCTTACGAAGGCTTTATAAAGCCGTACTAATCCTCCACGTGATTTTGATTCTATGCCTCTCCAAGGATCGTATTAGCTTTTTTGGCTGCTGCTACGCACTGCTGGCTCATGTTTTAAGGGATCGTCCACTAAGACTCCAAGGTCCCTCTCACAGTTACTGTTTTTGAGCCAGGTTTCGCCTAATCTGTACTTGTCCCTTTGGGTTTATTTTTTTTCTGCCCAGTTGTAAAACTTTGCTTTTCTCCACATTAAACTTCATTTTGTTGCATAGTGCCCATTGTTCAAGTCTGTCAAGATCTTTTTGGATCCTGAGCTTGTCTTCTGGGGTGTTGGCTATTCCTGCCAGTTTAGTGTCATCTGCAAATTTGACGAGTTCACCTTCTATTATCTGAATAGAACCATTATCTGGGAGTTTTAATATTGTAATAATGCAAAGATAGTTTTTTTTTAAATAACAAGAAGGTAAGTCTTGTTTAGCTAAAACTCTATGGAGATTCTCCATCATCCAGGTCATGGTTGTCCCAAAGGTGCTTTTTCAAGAGGCAACTGGACTTTCTTATTTTTCTTTTGAAGATGTTTCACTTCTCATCTAAGAAGCTTCTTTGGTTCTGACTGAATGGTGGGAAATGGAAGGATTTATACTCCCTGCAGACAGCTGGTCATTTGCATCCTTTTATACTGTCATTGAGGCCACTTGGAGGTTTATCTGTGTCCTCAGGGTCACCTGAGTGGTGCAAATGGGTGTGGAGCCGCCTTGGAACTGCTGAAAGGACCGTGTTGTAGACTGGAGATAGATGATGTCATATCTCTCCCCCTCTGTTGAGAGAGGGCTATTCAATTTTGACATAGATGACCTCTTGGACCCCTCTTTCAAACCAGCGCTCCTCTCTGTCCAAAATGTGGTCTGTGTTGTCTCCTAAAGAGGGGCCTTTGTCTTTTAAATGCAGATGGACTGCTGAATCTTGTCCTGATTGAATTGTTGCAACAACTGAGCATTTTCAGGTTGCATGCGTGAAATCTCCGTGTGGCCCTTCGTTCTTGCTTTAATCCTTGGGTTTTCTCAACTCTCGTCCACAGCTCTTCGCCGCCTGGAGTTTTTGAGAAGGAATACGAGCTCTACCGAGACTACGGCTCCGATGGACAACGGCTTCACTACCGGTGAGCAGCCTCCCTCAAGAGTAGTCTTTCTCAACTTTGGCAGCTTGAAAATGGGTGGGCTTCAAGTTCCCAGAATTCCCGAGCCAGCATGCTTGAAGAAGTGAGGACTTCAACTCCCAGAATTCCCCAGGCAGCAGGCTTTCAAATGCAGACTTCACCTCCCAGAATTCCCCAGGCAGCAGGCTTTCAAATGCATAGACTTCACTTCCCAGAATTCCCCAGGCAGCAGGCTTTAAAGTGGGTAGATTTCAACTTTTAGAATTCCCCAGCCAGCATGCTTGAAGAAGTGAGGACTTCAACTCCCAGAATTCCCCAGGCAGCAGGCTTTAAAGTGTGTAGATTTCAAAGGATTCAAAAGATTTTCAAGGCAGCTTGAAAATGGGTGGGCTTCAAGTTCCCGGAATTCCCCAGCCAGCATGTTTGAAGAACCGAGAACTTCAACTCCCAGAATTCCCCAGCCAGGAAGATGTGTGAACTACAAGTCCTAACTGGCTGAGGAATTCTGGGAATTGTAGTCCACAGATCTTAAAGTTGTCATGTTTGAGAAGGACTGCTCAAGGGTTTTGAACCTGAATGGGTGAAAATGGGTGTTGCAGAGGTGGGATTCAGCAGGTTCTGACCAGTTCTGGAGAACCGGTAGCGAAAATTCTGAGTAGTTTGGAGAACCGGTAAATACCACCTCTGGCTGGCCCCGCACCTATCTATTCTCTGCCTCCCGAGTCCCAGCTGATCGGGAGGCAATGGGGATTTTGCAGTAACCTTCCCCTGCTATGCCCACCAAGCCACGCCCACAGAACTGGTAGTAAAAAAATTTGAATTCCATCACTGGCCCGGTGTTGGTTTTGGTCTTGTAGTAGGGTTGCAACCCCAGGGGAGGTTAATGGTAGAAATGAAAGGAGGCTTATGGCAGAATGTCTGTAAGCTACAGATAATCCTTGATTTACAAACATTCATTTAATAACCATTCGAGGGTATGATACAGAGGTGGGTTCCTCCCGGTTTGGACCGGTTTGCCCGAACCGGTAGCGACCTGCTGGTGACGTCACGGAGCCGGTTCGGTCGGTGCTGGTCCGTGGACGCCGCCATCTTTTTTTTTGAATTTTTTTTGGAATTTTTTGGGGGGGATTTTTTTTTTGAATTTTATTTTTTTTAAAAAAATTTCCGGGTTTTTTTTTCTTCTGCGCATGCGCAGAAGCCGAGTTTCCGGCACTGCGTATGCATCACCATCTTGTTTTTGGCTTTTTTGGGGGGGGGATTTTTTTTATCGTTTTGCACTGCACATGCGTGCGCAAAGCGCACGCGTGGCCATGCAGCGCGGCTGCGTAGCGCGGGAGGAAGCGAACCGGCAGCGAGATAAGTTAGAACCCACCCCTGGTATGATAAACCCCCACCCCAAAAGCTACTTTAAAACCCATTTTTGAAGTTACAGTGGCCGCACACCCACAACTACTTGCAGTCACATGATCATATTTTGGGCAGTGGACACCCGGTTCACCTGTTTGTAGGGTCCCACAGTCACATGACAGCAACTTATGACACTTTTTTTGTCGGTTTCCGGTGTTTACTTCCACTTTCTGGCAAAAAATACCCATGGTAGGGGAAAAGGGATTTGCTTAACAGCTGTGTTAAGTGCATGGTCATTCACTTGATGACCATTGCAAAACATTTTTTTGAAAAATCAGATCCAGTTACTTGATGCCTTGACATACAACTGCAACGACTTGCAACCGTAATTGAGGGCTCAATTATGGCCATAAGTTGAGGACTAGCTGTAGAGCTTTGGGGCTGAGGATTTTGCCGTTGCTAAAAGTGTGGGTTTGCTCTGGTGGAGAGAGAGGACCTAACAGAGGAGAATGTTTGCTGCTCAGGGTTGAACTATGGAATTCTTGATACTCTCTAAACTTGGTTGTTTTCTTGCAGACATTTCATTACCTAACTAGATAACATCATCAGTGCTAAAAAGGAGTGGGATTACTTTCTGTTGTTACGAGAGCATCCTGTCATATTGCATTACTGTATGGTTTGGAATCATTCCTGCTTCGGACAGGAAGGCGGTGCAGAGAGTGGTGAGGACAGCAGAAAAGATCATTGGCAGTTCATTCCCTTCTATCCAGGACGTGGCATATAAGCGGTGCTTGAGCAGGGTCCGCAGAATTGTCTGGGATGCTACGCGTCCTCTCCATGACCTGTTCTTGTTACCTTCGGGGAGGTGGCTTCGTGGTACCCAAAGCAGAACATCCAGATTCAGTCACAGTTTTGTTCCATACAGTATCAACCTTGTGAACTCTTAAGTCTCTTTTTTCCGCTATGCATTCAAAATGGACAGTGATTAATATTTACATGTATTTATATGTTAGAGTGTATGTATGTATGTACGTATAGATGGATGGATGGATGGATGATAGATATAGATGATAGATATAGATTGATAGATAAATGGAGGGAGGGAGGGAGGGATGGATGGATGGATAGATAGGATAGATAGAGAGAGAGAGATACAGATAGATAGATGATAGATAGATGATAGATGATAGATAGATAGATAGATAGATAGATAGATAGATAGATAGATAGATAGATAGATAGATAGATAGATAGATAGATATAGATGATAGATAGATAGGTAGATAGATAGATAGAGAGGGAGAGGGGGAGAGATAGATGATAGATAGATAGAGATGATAGAAAGAGAGATACGGTAGATAGATGTAGATGATAGATAGATAGGTAGAGAGAAAGGGAGGGAGGGGGAGAGATAGATAGATAGATAGATAGATAGATAGATAGATAGATAGATAGATAGAGATAGATAAATATGTAGAAAGAAAATAAGGGAGAGGGGGAGAGATAGATGATAGAGATGATAGAAAGAGAGAGAGATACGGTAGATAGATATAGATGATAGATAGATAGGTAGAGAGGGAGGGAGAGAGGGGGAGAGATAGATAGATAGATAGATAGATAGATAGATAGATAGATAGATAGATAGATAGATAGATAGATAGAAAGAAAGAAAGAAAGAAAGAAAGAAAGAAAGAAAGAACGTGTATATGTGTGTTATTTATGTGTATAGGTAGATATAGACTTTGTTTTGAGAGCCAGTAACAGAATTTCATTGTTAATGTGGGCCACTGTGCTCATGTTAAACAAAAATGACAATAAGGGTTATCTTATATACAGTGGCTGGCCCCATCAATGTTGGTGGGAGTGGTCTTGATGGCTTCTTAATTGGGCTGTTTGCCGTTAACTTGCTTGGACTATTTTTTGCTTCTTGGTTGTTAGACTAATGTTAACCTGGGTGGTAGGGCTAGGAACCCAACCAAAGAAACCTCCGATGGGCCAGATGTTTTGCCTCTTTAAAAACTGGCTGGGCTGGCAGCTTCCCAGGGATTGCCTTGGGCACGCAAAGAGGGGAAGAACGTATCCCACACAAGCCTTTGACTATTGCAAGCTCGTTTCAGGGCTGATAAGATCTGCATCTCAAACAGAAGGCTGCCAGGCTGCTGGCTCTCCATAATCTTGTCGTTCGGAATTGCACCCAGCTGTTTGCTCCGGAGTCAGCCAGCCACCAACGCTCAATATTTGTTCTCTTTTCTCATTATTGTCTCTCTTTAAAAGAAGAGCCGGCTGGGGAGAGGCATTTTCTGCCCTCGTTCCTTGTTTTCCGTTCTTGCTTTCTCGGGGGGGGGGGGGGGGCTCAGCTGACACAAAGGAGACAGGACCCAGAAATGGGGTATGCAACAGATGTTGGTGGACTCCCGCCCTTCTAGTGAGCTGGCCAGACTCTTTCTATCAGACGTAAACATTTTCCTGAAGGTGGATTTTTTTAAGCCTCTAATTCAGTTCCAGCCAGATTGGCCCAACTAAACAAATTCATTAATTGGCTGCCTGGCTTGTCCACTTCATCTCGGCTTGGAGAGGGAGGACAGAATGGGGAGCCAAGGCCTTTCCCCCAGGAACCCCTTTGGTTTTGCCTTGCAGAGATTTTTCTTTCAAAGAAAACCTCTGGTCTTCTTTCACAGAAGAGCAACTAAGGTGATTAAAGGCCCGGAGACTAAAACATATGAAGAACGGTTGCAGGATTTGGCTAAGAAAAATAGGGGTGGCATGATAGCAGTGTTCCGGTATTTGAGGGGCTGCCACAAAGAAGAGGGGGGTCAACTTATTTTCCAAAGGACCAGAAGGCAGGACAAGAAACAACGGATGGAAACTAATCAAGGAGAGAAGCAACCTGGAATTAAGGAGAAACTTCCTAACAGCGAGGACAATCAACCAGTGGAACAGCTTGCCACCAGAGGTTGTGGGTGCTTCATCACTGGATGTTTTTAAGAAGAGACTGGCAGCCATTTGGTTTGGAATGGTAGAGGGTTTCCTGCCTGAGCAGGGGGTTGGACTAGAAGACCTCCAAGGTTCCTTCCAACTCTATTCTGACACAGGTCCCTATCAACATCCAGATCTAGTGAACTCTAGCCAACTGGGTGACCTTGGGCCAGGCCCTCTCTCTCATCCTTGGGAAGAAGGAGGGAAGGACAAATCTCTTCTGAAAATTCTGCCAAGAAAATGCTAGGAAATCGTGATCATCATTCTCCAGTTGGGGCGGAGCTGAAGGCATCAGGCTGAAAACTGGGTGACTGTGAATTCTAGTTCCACCTTAGGCACAAAGCCAGTGGGTTACCTTAGACCTTTCCCAGCCGTGGGAAGAAGAAGGCTGGGACAAATCAACTCTGCTAAGAAAATGCTAGGAAGTCACGATCATCATTCTCCAGTTGGGGCGGAGCTGACGACATCAGACTCAAAACTGGGCGACCGTGAGTTCTAGTCCCACCTTAGGCACGAAGCCACGGGTAATCTTGAATCTCTCGGCCCTGGGAAGAAGGAGGCAAGAGGAAATCAGTTCTGAAAACATTGCCAAGAAAATACTAGGAAATCACGATCATCATCCTCCAGTTCCGGTGGCGCTTAAGGCATCAGGCTGAAAACTGGGCGACCGTGAGTTCTAGTCCCACTTTAGGCACGAAGCCAGCTAAATGACCTTGAGCCTCCCTTCCCCCCCTCCCCCCCTCCGGAAGAAGGAGGCAATTGAAAACCACTTCTGAAAATGTTGCCAAGAAAACTGCAGGAGCTTGAGCAGGAAGTCCCCAAGAGTCCACGTTGACCCGAAGACCCCCCCAACCCCACTTTGCGAAACCTTCTAGAAGCGTTGTTCCTCAGGTTGGCTGCATTTTCGGGACTTCCCTCCCTTCTTCCCATCTCTAGAGCAGGGGTCTCCGAACTTGGCAAACTTTAAGACTTGTGGACTTCAACTCCCAGAATTCCCCAGCCAGCCAGGGATGGTTTTCACTTACCTTCCCTACCAGTTCACAAATGTGAGCGCACGCGCCATCTACGCACATGCGCCCGGCCACCAGCGCATGCGCTTTACTCGCATGCGAGCCTTCCGTGCATGCGCCCGGCCTCAAAAACATGCACAAATAGGATAGCATAGAGCCAGGGGGGCAGGGCCACCCGCGATTTCCACTACCGGTTCGAGTGAACCGGACCGAACCGGCTGAATACCACTTCTGCAGCCAGCGCATGCAGAGAAATAGGACTCCATTGCAATTCTGGATTCTTCATTCCCTAGGTGTGTGCAAGACAAATCCTTTTTCCAGCTCCAGGGCTTCCTCCTTCCTGGGAAAATTTAATTTAATTTATTTCTTTTTAGAACGCCGTCTCCAAAATTCGAAAGATGGCTGCCTGCCCTAGTGGTTAGTTAAAACCTCAGTCCCCACGCATATGCATCATTTTCTGCCCAGGGTTCGTTGCTTTTGGTGACTCACTGAAGGGGGGAGGGCAAAGAGTTTGGCTGCACGAGAAACGTAAGTGTTTGTCCTTCGGGGAAACGGCGAAACCCATCACCCCGGTGCTCTGAGCCGCAAAGGAGAGGTGCGTTAAATAAATGTTAAGAGATGATTGGAACCGGGAGAGAAAACACAATGGCAAAATGTCACTGTGTTGATATATAAGCTTTGGCGGCAGTGACCTTCAAAATCCCAGAGATGGTCCTTTGCTCGTCTTATAGCATGGAGATTGTAGAGCAGAGGAGGGGCAGGTAAGCATTGAATGTAGAATCATAGGTTGGAAGGGACCTTGGAGGTCATCTAGTCCAACTCCCTGCTCAAGCAGGAGCCGTCTCTGGAGATTCTCCGTCATCCAGGTCATGGTTGTCCCAAAGGTGCTGTTCTGACCCAGCTCCCCAAACATGACAAACCCTCTGTAATCAATCAACGATTCCTTTATTAGGAGCGCCAGCAGCCCCAGCAAAAAGTTTCTCTCTCACCTCAGGCTAACAAGTCTGTCCGGCAGGGAGATGAATAGTTGTCTGCCACATCTATTCATCTCCGCCCCCTGTCTTTTATCCCCAGAGCTAGGCTGGGGCGTCGCTAGCAGTGGTATCTCTTCCATCCCAAGGACCGGCCCATAGATTTCCACTGCTCTCCTCTGCCTTCTGTGTATCCGTGTGTTAGGCACTGGACCCAGCTGTTCCTCCTCTTCCTCATCAGCCACCTCCAAACCTGGGGGCTGTTGACTCTCCATCTGAGGGCTGACGGACAGTCCAGGCTCCGCATCTCTCTCTCTCTCTCTCTCTCTCTCTACCAGCTCCATTCCCTCTTCCCCCTCGGAGCTCTCAGGTTGCCTTGATGCTGACCCTGACTCCCTCGCCTCCTCCTCATCTGATTCAGCTGCCGGAGGGGCCGGCAGCCGACAGGCCACAAAAGTTGCTTTTTCAAGAGGCAACTGGACTTTCTGGTTTTTCTTTGAAGACGTTTCGCTTCTCCTCCAAGAAGCTTCTTCCGCTCTGTAAGATAATGAGATTCTCCAGAGCGGAAGAAGCTTCTTGGATGAGAAGCGAAACCTCTTCAAAGAAAAACCAGAAAGTCCAGTTGCCTCTTGAAAAAATCATCTTTGGGTCAAGCAGGAGTCCCTGGCCTACACCATTCCGTCTGTCCAATCTCTTCTTGAAAACCTCCAGTGATGGAGCACCCACCACTTCTGGAGGCAAGGGTCATCTGATGGCCACTTGCAACCTTTCCAGGTAGCTTCCGACAAGCCAAGTCAATGGGGGGAGCTGGATTCACTTAACGACTTCATGATTCACTTAACAATGGCAGTGGTTCGGTTAACAACCACGTCCCCCCCCCAAAAAAAGGTTGTACAATCAAGCATGACTCGCTTGGAAATTCTAGTCCCAATTGTTCTCGTAAATCAAGGACTATCTGTAGGTCATAAGACCGCCCTTGAAATACAGGTAGCCCTCGACCTATGACGGCAATTGAGCCCAGATTTGATGTTGCTGAGAAATTTGGTTCAGTGACTTTGGCCCCATTCTACGATTTTTCTTGCAAAAGGTGTGAAGTGAATCACTGCAGTTGTTAAATTAAGAACATGGTTGTTCGGTGAATCTGGTTTCCCCGTTGATTTTGCTGGTTATTATGAGGTCGCGAAAGGGGATCACCTGAGCCCCAGGGACACTGCGACCGTCATAAATATGAGTCAGTTGCTAAGCAGCTGAATTTTTGATCACGTGACCACGGGGATGCTGAAATGGTCGTAAGTATGAAAAAGGGTCATAAGTCACTTTTTCCCAGTGCCGTTGGACCTTTGAACGGTCACTAAATGAACTGTTGTAAGTCGAGGACTACATGTACTGCATCCAGTTTTGGTCGTCACGATGCAACCGTTTCTCGTATGTTTTAGCCTCCAGTCCCTTAATCATCTTTGTTGCTCTTCTCTGCATTCTTTCCAGAGTCTCAACATCTTTTTTACATTGTGGTGACCAAAACTGGTTGCGGTATTCCAAGTGGGGCCTTATAAAGCGGTATTAAAGTGGTTGTAGGAGGGGAGCCGGATTATCCCGGGGGTGGGGGGCAAACAGAATAACAGAATAGCAGAATACAGAATAATAGAGTTGGAAGGGACCTTGGAGGTCTTCAAACCCAACCCCCTGCTCAAGCAGGAGACCTATATCATTTCAGATAGATGGTTCTCCAGCCTCTCCTTAAAAATCTCCAGTGATAGAGCACCCATAACTTCTGGTGGCAAGCTGTTCCACTGGTTAATTGTCCTCAGTGTCAGAAAGCTTCTTGTTGTTCTAGGTTGCTTCTCCCCTTGATTATCTTCCATCCATTGCTGCTTGTCTTGCCTTCAGGTGTTTTGGAGAATAGCTTGACTCCCTCTTGTTTGTGGCATCCCCTGAGATATTGGAAGACTGCTATCATGTCTCCCCTAGTCCTTCTTTTCATTAAACTAGACATACCCAGTTCCTGCTACCGTTCATCGTATGTTTTAGCCTCCAGTCCCCTAATTATCTTTGTTGCTCTTCTCTGCACTCTTTCTAGAGTCTCCACATCTTTTTTACATTGTGGAGACCAAAACTGGATGCAGGATTCCAAGTGTGGCCTTACCAAGGCATTATAAATTGATATTAACACTTCACGTGATCTTGATTCTATCCCTCTCTCAATGCAGCCTAGAACTGTGTTGGCTTTTTTGGCGGCTGCTGCACACGGCTGGCTCATATTTCAGTGGTTGTCCACTAGGACTCCAAGATCCCTCTCACGGTTACTGGCATCAAGCCAGGTTTCACCTGTACTATACCTGTGCATTCTTCGGTTTTAACTGAAGAAGATTCTTGTATGAGAAGTGAAAGGTCTTCAAAGAAAAAAAAAAAGTCCAGTTGCCTTTTGAAAAAGCACCTTTGGGCTAAGCCCGAAATGCATAATTTAAGCTTCCAGCCTCAAGAAACGTTGGGGCGTAGTTTGCACAGACCTCCCAAACTTCCTGTTTAATGAGACAGAAGGAGAGAATTAATTACATATCAGTCTGTGGAGAAATCACACTGACTATAATTAAGTTGGAAGTACGGGAAATGTAAAGCAAAGGCACAACCTTCTTTAAAGCAAACTTCAGTTCTGGAAACGGTACACCATTTTCTTGGCAACTACAGATAGTTCTGAACTTGTGACCAAAATTGAGACTAGAAATTCTGTTGCTAAGTGAGGAAGAATTTGCGACCACAATTGGGACAGCAACTTCCATCACTAAGTGAGGCGCACATTAAGTGACGTGCGTCTGTTTTTATAATCTTTTTTTTAACTGGGCTCATTAAGCGAATCACCAATGTTGTTAAGTTAACCCAGTGGTCGTTAAGCGAATCCTGCTTTCCCTGGACATTGCTGATTGGAAGCTGGTTGGCAAGATCACAGATGGTGATCACGTGATCCCAGGAGGCCACAACCATTATAAATACCTACTGATTGCCAAGTCACTTTTTTTTAACACTGTCCTAACTATCTCCCATCCAGCTAAGAATCAGATGGCACCTTGCTTTTAATTTGGAAAGAGTGCAGAGAAGAGCAACCAGGAGGATTAGGGGACTGGAGGCTAAAACGTACGAGGAACGGTTGCAGGAACTGGGCATGGCTAGTCTAGTGAAGAGAAGGACCAGGGGAGACATGAGAGCAGTCTTCCGATATTTGAGGGGCTGCCACAGAGAAGGAGGGGGTCAAGCTATTTTCCAAAGCACCTGAAGGCCAGACAAGGAACAATGGATGGAAACTGAACAAGGAGAGATTCAACCTGGAAATAAGGAGAAACTTTCTCACAGTGAGAACAATCAACCCATGGAACAAAAGTTGCCTTCAGAAGTCGTGGGAGCTTCATCACTGGAAGCTTTCCAGTGATGAAGAGCCGAGGTGGCGCAGTGGTTAGAGTGCAGCACTGCAGGCTACTTCAGCTGACTGCTAGCTGCAGTTCGGCGGTTCAAATCTCACCGGCTCAAGGTTGACTCAGCCTTCCATCCTTCCGGGGTGGGTAAAATGAGGACCCAGATTGTTGGGGGCAATATGCTAACTCTGTAAACCGCTTAGAGAGGGCTGTAAAGCACTATGAAGCGGTATATAAGTCTAACTGCTATTGCTATTGCTAGCTTTCAAGAAGAGACTGGACTGCCATCTGTCAGAAATGATATAAGGTCTCCTGCTTGAGCAGGTGGGTGGACTAGAAGACCTCCAAGGTGCCTTCCAAATATTCTTCTGTAATTCTTTTAACGAGTGGAACAGCTTGCCACCAGAAGTTGTAAGTGCTCCATCCCTGGAGGTTTTTAAGAAGAGACTGGACAGCCACTTGTCTGAAATTTTATAGGGTCTCCTGCTTGAGCAGGGGGTTGGACTAGAAGACCTCCAAGGTCCCTTCCAACTTCATTATTCTGTTAAAACTCTGACTTTTCCCTTGTGGACAATTTAAAAAACAACAACACCTAGTCTTACATATAATTTATACATCCGTGTTCTCCAGAAAGACAGACACAGAAAATTAACAGTCGTGTTTGGGTTCCGTTTTTACAAAAAGATATTAGTCATCGGTGCTAAATCCAAATCTGTGTTCTTTGGCAAAGGAACCCAGCAGTAAAAATGGCACGAACACGTCCAGCCTGCAAGGGATGGGATGACAGCTTGATGCATTGGGAAGGAGAGGCTGCCTCGAAACCTTCACCGAGCTGAGCAGCCACGGCTTCACTCCTGTCCGGGACCGAATGCCATCTCTAAAAATTGTTTACAACGCTGGAAAATCGCCTCCTTTTTCTGTTCCACACGCAGCGAGTGTCACAATTAGATACAACTCAGATGTGAAGAGAGGACCGGAGCCCAGCTTGAGACAGGAAAAGTGCAGAATTCTTCTTTTTTTTTTTTCCCAAATCATTGAGCAGACGTGGAAAAAAACAAAGGCAGCACCACCAACTACGGGCAAATTATAATTTACAGATACTTGGCTTCTGTCTATCAGCCGCTCCATGGAATTGTTTTCTTGGCTAACGGGCCTCGAAAGACAATTTGTGCAGCGTGCAACCACTGACTGTGCAAGATACAAAAAGAGAATAAAGTTAAGATCACATCCGGGGCTTCTCTGCCCAGCTGGTTACGCCAAAATTATAGAGAATCTCTGATCATTTCTGTAGTCTTCCTAGAATACTGCATCCAGTTTTGGTCGTCACAGTGTAAAAAAGATTTTGGGACTCTAGAAAAAGTGCAGAGAAGAGCAACCAAGATGATTAGGGGACTTTAGAGGCTAAAACATATGAAGAACAGTTGCAGGAACTGGGCATGGCTAGTCTAGTGAAGAGAAGGACCAGGGGAGACGTGATAACAGTGGTCCAATATCTGAGGGGCTGCCACAAAGAAGAGGGGGTCAACCTATTTTCCAAAGCACCAGAAGGCCGGACAAGAAGCAATGGATGGAAACTAACCAAGGAGAGAAGCAACCTAGAACTAAGGAGAAATTTCCTGACAGTGAGGACAATTAACCAGTGGAACAGCTTGCCTCCAGAAGTTGTAGGTGCTCCATCACTGGAGATTTTCAAGAAGAGACTGGACAGCCATCTGTCTGAAATGTTATATAGGGTTTCCTGCTTGAGCAGGGGTTGGATTAGAAGATCTCCAAGGTCCCTTCCAAATATTATTCTGTCATTCTTTTAACCAGTGGAACAGCTTGCCTCCAGAAGTTGTGGGTGCTCCATCACTGGAGGTTTTTGAAGAAGAGACTGGACACAAGCACTTGTCTGAGATGGTATAGGGCAGTGATGGCGAACCTTTTAGAGACCGAGTGCCCAAACTGCAACCCAAACTCCACTTATTTAGCGCAAAGTGCCAAAGCGCCTTCCGCTTCCCACCCTCCCTTGCTGCCCCCTCTCCTGCACCTCTCCCGAGCTCATTGCCCCTGCTTCCCAGTTCCAACTCCGTCAGGGAATTGCTTTCCCCCTCCCCCCTCCCAAAGGGGGTAAGGAAAGACAATAGGTTAGGGGAGAAGGGGTGGCCTTCCTTCCACTTCTGACCTGCAGAGCCTCTAGCGTTCGCCTTCAGCTCCTTCATTAAAAAGGGTCGCTGGAATGGCTCTCGATAAACCCTTGTATGTACATTCCTACCACTTTTTTGCAGAGGGAACTTGGCAGGGTGGGTGCGGGGATCCTCAAATGGGATGGGGGAGAGCGGTGTGAAGATCTATACATGAAGTCTGCTGTTGGCCAGAAAGCAAAAGGCACACTGGAAAAAGACACCAGGGGCTCCGGCCCGGCGCTGGGCGAGATGGACGTGGGGCTCCAGATGGACGAGGCCTCCACGGCCAACAGGGCGCTACTCAGTGAGGCAGTCGACGAGACTGACCCTGACGCTGCGTTCCCCGTGCCCGCTGGGTTGCTCAAGGCCGCCAGTCCTGAAGAATTGGAGCTGGACGAAGAAGAGGAAGACTGTTCTGCCCCAACGACGAACCACCAATAATGCACACACACAAACTTCAAAACACTGTTCTTTTACTAATAAATGTCTCCTAATAACTTCTTAGGAGCAACATAATAGTTTGAAAACAAAATAAAGGCAGAAAAGGTTTTTTTCAAATATCCTCTTGAAAATGTCTAATCTATAACAGCTGGCCGGAGTACAAGAGATACTATGAGCAGGTCTCACTGTATTTGGCAATACTCCCAGAACTAGGAATGCAGGAAATAAGACCCGTACTGGAACAAATACATTAGCAGACTGGAGTCACAAAGATCAAGAGTGATATCAAATGTTGTTTCCTGCAACAAGGCTCAGCATGGTCAGTGCTGAAATAGTCTAAGGGTGTGGCCACTTCGCCTGCAGCTCTACTCTCGAGGAGACCTCCTCCTGAGTAGCCACTCTTGCCTTCTAGCAGCCCTGCATGCCCGAGCATTGAGAAGAAGAGGCTCCTCCTCTTCTTCTTCGGCCCTGATGGGCTCCTCAGGAGGTACAGAAGGCCCTGGTTGACTCTCAGCCTCCTCGCTCTCTGACTCGGGCGCCAGGTACACGGGCCGATGGTACCTCGCCACAACCGCCTCATTGTCCTCGGGATCCATGAGCACCGGCACGGGACGCTGGCGGGCCACAACAAAGCCAAGCTGGAGACGGCGGGTGGCGTGAACTGCCCACTGCTTTCGTAGCCGGAGCTCTCTCACGCTGGAGAAGACTTCTTGGCCGGCCGGCTCTTGGCGCCGCTGGCGCTCTGCTGCTCCTGTCGGCACTTGGCGCAGCGACGGCGTGCGTGCCCACAGAGAGGGCTCTGAGTGCCCCCTCTGGCACGCGTGCCATCTGTTCGCCACCACTGGTATAGGGTCTCCTGCTTGGGCCGGGGGTTGGACTAGAAGACCTCCAAGGTCCCTTCCAACTCTGTCGTTCTGTTCTGAAGGTTACAGAGGGAACGGGTCCTTCAGAAGCGATGATGCTGGAAAGAGAAGTTGCTATTTATTCTTCTGCTTGCCATATGCTCCTAAAAAGGGATATGTTTTTTTTCTTCCTGAAGTTTGTGGATAAAACAGAACCTCTGCAACGAGCTGATTTCAGGTCGGAGCCCAGCATCATTCTCTGGCACAGCTGCAAGGAAATCAGATGCAATTTCTTTTCTAATGGCTTCTGGGGCCGATGGACTAAGGTTTTACACGCTGGCAGGTTTTAATTACAACAGGTGTTTCCTGCCTGCTTTTCCGATGCATTTTGGTAAACTTATTAATCCTGGGAAGGAACAGATGGGCAGGCAGGGCCTCTGGCTAGATGCAATTGCGTTCCAGCAGTTGAGGAAACTCAGTTGTGCCCGGAAGAACGATGGCACCGGCACAACCCAGGATAAAGTGGGAGAGTTCCCCCCCCACACACACACACACTCATTTCCTTGCTCCGTTCGGAGATGCCTGAAGGAAGATGCTCAAAATCTGGAAGATGGAGAGAAATCTCAGAATAACAGAGTTGGAAGGGACTTTGTAGGTCATTTTGTCCACCCTCCCCACCACCACCCCGCCCAAGCAGGAGACCCTACATCATTTCTGACAGATGGCAGGAGACTTTTCTCAAAAAGCAATAACAATAGCAATAGCACTTAGACTTATATACCGCTTTACAGTGCTTTACAGCCCTCTCTAAGCGGTTTACAGAGTCAGCATATTGCCCCCAACAATCTGGGTCCTCATTTTACCCACCTCGGAAGGATGGAAGGCTGAGTCAACCTTGAGCCGGTGAGATTTGAACCGCAGCTAGCCGTCAGCTGAAGTAGCCTGCAGTGCTGCACTCTAACCACTGTGCCACCTCGGCTCCTTCCGCAACAACGGAAGCCACAGGAGATCACAGAAGATAGAATAACAGAGGTGGAAGGGACCTCGGAGGTCTTCTAGTCTGACCCCCTCCCTCAAGCAGGAGACCCTATAATACAGGTAGTCCTCGACTTACTACCGCAGTTGAGCCCAGATATTTATGCTGTTAAGCGAGACATTTGTTAAGTGAGTGTTATGACCCCATTTTATGAACCTTTCTCGCCACATTGGTTAAGCGAATCAGTCGCAGTTAATAAGTGAGTAACGTGGCTGTTCAATGAATCTGGCTTCCCCCTTGATTTTGCCGGGCAAAAGGGGATCACGTGATCTTGGGACAAAGCAATGTTCATAAGGAGGAGTCAGTTTCCAAGCGTCTGAGTTTTGATCACATGATCACAGGGATGCCACAAAGGTCGTAACTGTGAAAAAGGGTCATAAATCCCTTTTTTCAGTGCCATCGTAACTTTGAACGGTCACTAAAGGAACTGTTGTAAGTCGAGGACTACCTGTATTCCAGACAAATGGTTGCCCGGTCTCTTCTTGAAAACGTCCAGTGATGGAGCTCCCACAGCTTCTGGTGGCAAGCTGTTCCACTGGTTAATTCTCACTGTTAGGAAATTTCTCCTTAATTCCAGGAATTAAGTCAGAATAAGAGAATAACAGATTATGGATTTCCTGTCTGGCCGCTCTCAGAGGGTCGGATTAGGTAATCATATCTCTTCAGCCCTTATTCTTAACACTGGTACACCACAGGGTTGCGTGTTGAGTCCCTTACTCTATGCTCTTTATGTGCATGACTGCATTTCCACTCACGCCAGTAATACTATTACTACATTTGTAGATGATACAACAGTGGTGGGACTGCTCTCCCGGGGGGGATGAGTCTGCCTATCAAGATGAGGTGGACCGGTTGCTTTCGTGGTGTGGCGACAATAACTTGGTCCTTAACACCAATAAGACCAAGGAGCTCATAGTGGACTATAGAAGGAATAGATCACCATCCAGCCCTTGCTTATCAATGGAGACCGAGTGGAGCAAGTGGCCAGTTTTAAGTTTCTGGGTGTTATCATGAAAAAGGACCTGACCTGGGGCACTCATATTGCAGCCCTGGTCAAAAGGGCCCAGCAGAGATTATACTACCTGAGACTTCTCAGGAAACAACAACTGAATGAAAAACTGCTGGTGGCCTTCTACCGCTGCACCATAGAGAGTATTTTAACTTACTGCACCTGTATATGGTTTGCCAATTGCACAGTGGCAGATAGGACAGCACTCCAGAGGGATAACGTCATTGCCCAGAGGATCATTGGTTGCCCTCTCCCCTCCTTGGAAGAGCTTTGTAGCTCCCGCTGCCTTAAGAAAGTTCAAAACATTCTTAAAGATCCATCTCATCCTGGGCACCCTTTTTTTGAACTATTCCCATCTGGCAGACGGTTCAGGGCAATAAAAACAAGGACAAATAGGCTGAAAAACAGCTTCTATCCCAGGGCAATAACCATATTGAATTCTACGGTATAGTGCAATATCGGGTTTTCAATTTCAATTATACAGAATGTAAAGGATGTATGTTTGTGTTTTTATTTTTATAGTTATAATGTACACTGAAGACGGCATTTAATTTCATTGTACCATGTGCAATGACAATAAAATTAACTAGCTAACTAACTAACTAACTAATTAACTAACTAACTAACCCATTTCTGACAGATGGCGGTCCAGTCTCTTCTTCAAAGCTTCCAGTGATGAAGCTCCCACAACTTCTGAAGGCAACTTCTGTTCCATTGGTTGATTATTCTCACTGACAGGAAATTTCTCCTTATTTCCAGGTTGAATCTCTCCTTGGTCAGTTTCCATTCATTATTCCTTCTCTTGCCTTCGGGTGCTTTTGAAAATATGATGACCTCCGTTATTGGACTAGAAGACCTCCAAGGTCCCTTCCAGCTCTATTCTGAATAGAATAGGTGACTGATAAGCATAGCTGGATTGATTCATGTTCTGATCAAACATCCCACCCTCCCAACTCAAATGTACCCATGTTTCCCTGAAAAGAAGACCAGGTCTTATATTAATTTTTGGTCCAAAAGAAGCATTAGGGCTTATTTTCTGGTTTGGTCTTATTTTCAGGGAAATACGGTACTAAATGCATCCATCTGGCTGACAACTGGGACTTATTTTGGGGGAAGGGCTTATATTACGAGCATCCTGAAAAATCATGCTAGGGCTTATTTTCCAGTTAGGTCTTATTTTGGGGGGGAACCAGGGTTAGGTCTTATTTTGGGGGGGAAACAGGGTAGTTATATTGCAGGGCTGCAGAAGAAAGAACAGAAGAGATAAAAGAGGGTTATTGGGTTAAATGACTTTGTCACTTGGACAGTTCAGGAGAGGAACAGCAGAGGTCCCCAACCTGTGAGCCGTGGCCCACTACGGGTCGTGGCCTCTTGGCCACCGTGCCACACGAGTGGCTGGTCAGTGCGAGCATGTGTGAGCGTGCGCACACCCCCCACTCGCACTAGCGTCATCTCGTGTGCCACACAGGCCCTAGTGTCGCCTGAGCACCATGCATCCGCTACCATCGCCATCACCGCGAGCACCATGTCTGTACTCACGGCCTCGTTCGTGTGCACACGTGCACGTGTAAAGGCAGTTCCCTGCTACACTTCAGGCCCCCAACCCAGAAATTTTGGGGAACTCTGCCTTAGCAGGCCTTGCATTGGTTCCTCCTTCAGTAAAAGCGTCTAACCTCTCTTAAAAACATCAAGAAATGAGGTTCCCAGAGTGGGAAAGGGGTTCCTGAGGTCATCAAGTCAACCCTCTGCTCCATGAAGGAATCCAAGTGAAAACATCTGCAGCAGACAGCTGTTCAACCTCTGCACGAAGACACAGGTACTTCTCGTTTGTTTAGTGACCGTTCAAAGTTACAACGGCACTGAAAAATGTGACTTATGACCGTTTTCCACAGTTGCGACTTTGTTCATGTGATCAAAATTCAGACGCTTGGCAACTGACTTGTATTTACGACCGTTGCAGTGTCCCAAGGTCCCGTGATCCCCTTTTGCGACCTTCTGACAAGCCAAGTCAGCGGGAAATCCAGATTCACTTAACAACCGGGCGACTAACTTAACAACCGCAGCAATTCACTTAGCAACCATGGCAAGAGAGATCGTAAAAACGGGGCAAAACTCACTTGACCAATGTCTCACTTAAACAACGGAAATTTTGGGCTCAACTGTGGTCGTAAATCGAGGACGACCTGGGATCCCTCGACTTAACGATCTTTCGTTGTTCAATGTTAACCACAACGTTGAAAAAGCTGACTTAACGAGCAGCCCTTGGACTTAACAACCGACGCGGCGTGATTCGAATGGAGTGATTGACTTAGCAACTGTGCCAAGAAAGATCGTAAAACAGGGCAAAATTCACTTATCTTGCTTAGCCACAGGAATTTTGGGCTCAGTTATGGTGAAGGACTACTTGTGGGCTCATTCATGAATAAACCCACTTCACACTTGTGTTTTCTGATGCATTTTCTGATGCTCCTCTATAACTGTGTTGTGGCCTGTTGGCCACCGGCCCCTCCAGCAGCCGAATCAGATGAGGAGGAGGCGTGGGAGTCAGGGTCAGCATCAAGGCAACCTGAGAGCTCCTGTCAGAAAGAAAGAGAGAGGCGGAGCCTGGGCCGTCCGTCAGCCCTCAGATGGAGAATCGACAGCCCCCAGGTCTGGAGGTGGCTGATGAGGAAGAGGGAGGACCTCGGGCTCTCAGACCGTTTCCCAAAACCAATTGACTGTAATCAATTGGTGGACAACGAACGGTGGTTGGGCCACGGGAGAAAAGGAGAGTTTAGCTATGCTGCTTTGCGCGCGAAAACTTCAGAACTGGCGTTGCTGCTTCGGTGCCTATGTGAAATGATCGATAAAGTTATACTCTTGGTAAAATAATTCCCACAACACTGTCAAACTATTACTGTTATTCTTCTCATCCTTCCTATTACCTATTTCCTTTTCTACTTATGACTGTAACTTTGTTGCTTGTATCTTTACGATTTATATTGTTTAATTAGTTTCCTAGTACGGTTTATGTTGATTGTTTATTTAGTATCCTATGACTATCACTAAGTGTTACATTTTATCATTCACGATGAATGTATTATGATGACTATGATCATGATTTATCACTTGTATCTTTATGTACACTGAGAGCTTATGCAGCGGAGACAAATTCCTTGTGTGTCCAGTCACACTTGGCCAATAAAGAATGCTATTCTATTCTATTCTATTCTATTCTATTCTATTCTATTCTATTCTATTCTATTCTATTCTATTATTCTATTCTTTTCTATTCTATTCTATTCTATTCTATTCTATTCTATTCTATTCTATTGTATTATTCTATTCTATTCTATTCTATTCTATTCTATTCTATTCTATTCTATTCTATTCTATTCTATTCTATTCTTCTATTCTATTCTATTTCTATTCTATTCTATTCCTATTCATATTTGTATTACTATTCCTATTCCTATTTCAATTCTCTGCCTTTTTAGATATCTTATTAAACCATGCACCGTGCATTTATAATACGAACACCATCCCCCCTCCCAAAAAAGGACCTTGGAGACAAAGCAAATATAGGCTTTGTAGTCCCAAAGATGAACATTCATACCCATCCTGCTGGCTTTTCTCTTTTGGGGTAAGAAACATTAACGCAAAGCGCAGAGAAAGGTGGAAAGAACAATGAGCCGGAAGTAACGGGAGGCAGGAAATAAAAAGAGAAAAGAAAAGGCATTTTAATTTAGCCTCCACCAAAACCATTCCATTGTCTACCCTTTGCAAAAACCTTCCCTTCTCTCGCGCCACTTTGCTTTTTGTTCTTTATCGAACGAACTTGCTCGGGTTTTTCTCGACGGCGCTTTTATGAAAGCGTTCAGTGGTTAGGAAACCCATTAACGGTGCAGAACAATAAAAGCCGACTCTTAGCTGAGCGTTTTCTTCTTTTTTCTTTTTTTGTACCTTCTTAAATTTGGGAAGAACGGTAAAAATAAATAGGGCGAGAGCTCAGAGAGGTTCTTGAAGCGCGGTTGGAAACGACAGAGGCTTCGTCCTCTAACGTGAAGCTAAATGATCTCAGGGTTTTTTTTCAAAAGACTTTAAGACGGGAGAGATTACCGTTGCGAAGGAGGAAATGCTGTCACTCACCTTCCATTAGAGAAAAACCCCAGTTTTCAATATCTACCCGGCAGAGCTATGGATTCTCACGTAGGTAATTATATTAGTTGCGATTATCCCACTAGGTGAGGCACAGCCTGCTCGGTTGGCTAGAAATGTTACTCCAGGCTTATTTTGAAGGATCGCAGAAGTAGGTTGCTGGGAAGGCCGCCTGGGAAGGGAGTGTCAGAAAATCCATTTCTAACATCCAGCTCCATTGATTTTCCAGGAAACAGGCTCACTTAGAGGAATCTAAATCACACAAGGCACCAGATCCTATACCCGTGATGGCGAACCTATGGCACGTGTGCCAGAGGTGGCACGCAGAGCCCTCTCTGTGGGCATGTGCACTGTCACCAGCTGCTCTCCTGGTTCTGGTGCATGCGCGCCGGCCACCTGGTCTTCCGTGTTTCCGGCGCTCCGGCACGCATGAAGACCAGCTGGCCGGCACACATGTGTGCACCAGAAACCCAAAGACCAGGTGGCTGGTGCGCACATGCGCACCGGCCAGCTGGCCTTCAGGTTTCCGGTGCTCCGGCGCGCATGTGTTCCAGTTTGGGCACTCAGTGCCGAAAAGGTTCGCCATCACTGTCCTATACCATTTCAGACAAGTGGCTGTCCAGTCTCTTCTTAAAAACCTCCAGTGATGGAGCACCCACAACTTCTGGTTGCCAGCTGTTCCATTGGTTAATTGTCCTCACTGCTAGGAAGTTTCTCCTCAATTCCAGGTTGCTTCTCTCCTTGATTAGTTTCCATCCATTGTTTCTTGTCCTGCCTTCTGGTGCTTTGGAGAACAATTTGACCCCCTCCTCTTTGGGGCAGCCCCTTAAATACTGGAAGACTGCTATCATGTCCCCCCTTAGTCCTTCTTTTCTCCAGACTAGCCAAACCGTTCTTCATATGTTTTGGTCTCCTGGTCTTTAATCATCTTACTTGCTCTTCTTTGCACTTTTTCCAAACTTTTTCCAAAGAAGGACGCACCTCAAAAATACATCCTTCCGATTATAAAGAGCTGTGGTGGCGCAGTGGTTAGAATAGTTAGAATGCTGTATTGCAGGCTAACGCTGCCCACTGCCAGGAGTTCGATCCTGACCAGGTCAGGGTTGACTCAGCCTTCTGCGATGATGGTCGTAAATCGAAAACTAACTGTATTAGACCAACTTTCTCCAACTGGTGCTTTGAAAGGTGTGTTGGATATCAGTTCCCTGTAAGCATCAGTGGGATGGGAAAGGATGGTCACTACAGTAAGGAATGCTGGCTGGGGAATTCTGTGAGTGAAAGGCCACACTTCTTAAAGTGTCGTGGCTGACTCGCTACGCACTCCGCTCCCAGCCGTACAAGAGAAATGGGGATGGGGTGGTCAGGTTTCGAATGTAAGGGAAGCTTGGGAAAGAATTGTGGAATGCTAGAGAGCCAACTTGCCCAGCGACGTCCTGGTGTCCGAGGTCAAATGATGGGGAAGTTCCAAGGCGCTCAGACCATTTCCCAAAACTAATTGAATGTAATTGATTGTTGGACAATGAACGGTGGGTGGCCCAGGGGAGAAAAGGAGAGTTGAGCTATGCCGCTTCGCGCGCGAAAACTTCAGAACTGGCTTTGGGGCTTCTGTGCCTATGTGAAATTATCAGTAAAGTTATACTCTTGGCAAAATAATGTCCCAGGAGTTTCTTTTGCTGCATATGCCAATGGGACAGTTGACACAAAGTTGAGAAACACAACAGTAAGATATGAGGTATCTACAGGAGGAAGAAAGTGTGTAGGATATGTTCGCCACCTTGAGTTATTTGTCAGGAGCAAATAACCAGGAGTATTTGTTGAGTTCAAGGCAGAGAAAAGTTTATTATTGCCACCGCTAATATAAGGATATAGTTAACTAACGGTCCAAGCTAAGTTGCCCTAGATAAGGTTCAACGGAATTCACAAGGGGCTGGATTTGGAACCGTTGTGGCAGTGCAAAACTAATGACATGTTTAATTCCACCTTCCAGCTTAGCTTGCTTTTCTCCTACCTACTGTCAATTCTGAATTGAACCTGGCTGAAGCCATCTTTTGCTGTTTCATAGTTGCCATGTACTTCAGGAGGGGGGGGGGAGTAAATAGAACGTCTCGCAGACATAACAAAGAACTCTCCCATGGGAACCAAGGTGATCCCAACAGGTGTCAGTTGAAGGAGGAAAGGAGTGACCAAGGAGCCCGCCAACTGCTTTAATTGGACAATGTGACCTGTGACACTTGGGGAGGGAAACATTTACTCTTTAATTATGCTATAATAGCGGGAAACTTTTAGACTTGGTTTTCACTAAGCTGTGCCGATATGATGTGTCCAATAAACATGTTCTTTGAGGAACCTTCCTGCCTCGAAGTTCTGGTTTCTTTGGATGCGTTACTCGGAACCCTGAAACCTACATCCGCAAAAGCAATAAAGGCGGCATATAAATTAAATAAAACCCACAATTTAACCAACCAGTATTGTAAGATGTGATATGTCGTGCAGGTGCTTTCAGGGCTCTGCAAACTTGGCAACTTTAGAACTTGTGGACAGCCAGGAATTCTGGGAATTGAAGTTCTTCACAAATCTTAAAATCTGCCAAGTTTGGAGACCCCTAGTTCGTTCGATCATAGCAGGGCAAGTTCTCCAAAAGTTCCCCAAAGGAGGAAGCCCTCATGGACACGCTAGGCTTCTACCGATGAATGCTCTTCTGTCCAGTCTCTTTTTGTGTTACAGATGTAGAGAAGTCCTGATAAAGTACAGTGCGTTGCCCGTGGACAAGACGACATCTCTTGTCTTTCTTCCTGATCCCCATTCTTCTCTTTCTCCTTCACTCAGGGCATCTTCTCTCCGGTGGAACACGGGGACGAAGGAACGGATGCTGATCAAGGTGACAGACCGCGAGCCCAGCTTCCTGATGCACCAGGGTAACGGCTACACCCTTGACCATCAGCAAGGCACCCGGTCGCGGAGGCCCTCGGGCGGCCAGCCATCCCCCAACCTCCAAACCTTTGCCACCGATTCCGACAACTCGGTCTTCTTCCCCGAGCGGAAGCAGTCGCCCTTCCTGAAACGGGCCGATCATGTGGGCAGCTGCTCCCCGCTGCTGGGCCGGGGGGACCCCTTCTGCTCCCCAATGCAGGGCCAGCACCGTAAGCACTCCAGCGAGTCGCAGCCCTCCTCTCCGCGCTATGCCTACGAGCCGCCCTTGTACGAGGAGCCTCCCATGGAGTACCAGGCCCCCATCTACGACGAGCCGCCGGTGGATATGCAGTTCGAGGCCAGCGGGAGCTACAAAGCGGGTTCGCCCCAAAAATCCCCCATCCGCAAACCCCACCCGTTCCTGCAGTCGCCCAAACAGGGCTCCAACTCCCCCTACCAGCAACTGGTCTTGACCAAACAGAAGGGCTCAGACCGCTTCATGAGCCTGGAGTACAGCCCGGCTGGCAAGGAGTACGTGCGGCAACTGGTGTATGTGGAGCAGGTGGGGTCCAGCCCTACCATGAAGAGTGCCCCCCGCCACAAATACTCCCCCAACCCTATCGGTGGCTCCTACTCGCTGCAGCACAGCCCCTGCCTCATGCGGGACCAGCGCCTGGAGATCAAATCTGGAGATTACAGCAGCATGGAAGGTGCAGATTTCCGGCACAGCCCTCCGGCCGTCATGCCGTCGCAGGGGGAGGACTCCATGTCCTGCTCCAGCCAGCAGAACACGTTGTCCTCCACGGGTTACTCCCCGGGCAGCCGCAAACGAAAGAGCCGGAAGCCCGCTTTTTCGTACGACCCCAACACGTCGTCCACCGATGGCTCCGGCGAGCGGGACGAAGGCATGCCAGAGGACAGGCCTCTGTCCGCGTGCAGCCGGTCCCCGGGCGGGCGTCTGGAGAGCCGGTCGGTGGAGGGGGAGTCCTGCAGGGCTTCGGCGGAGCCCTTCCTGGCTCAGGCCCGTCTGGCTTGGGAAGCGCAGCAAGCCCACTACCATATGAAGCAGCGCAGCAGCTGGGACTCCCAGAAGGACGGTTCGGGGTACGAGAGCGACGGGGCCGTGCCGCTGCCTATGCCGGGTCCGGTGGTGCGCGCCTTCAGCGAGGACGAGGCTCTGGCCCAGCAGGAAAACAAGCACTGGAAACGCAACCCATTTGAGAAGTTGGCCTTTCCGCAGATCCTGTTGGAGAAGAGCGTGTCTGTGCAGACGAATTTGGCGTCGCCCGAGCCATACTTGCATCCATCACAGGTAAGACGAGCAGGGCCAGGAAGAGCAGGAAATTGAAGGAGGGCTGATTCTTAAGAGCTGTGGTGGTGCAGTGGTTAGAATGTAGTATTACAGGCTAATTCTGCTGACTGCCAGCAGTTCGATCCTGACCGGCTCAAGGTTGACTCAGCCTTCTATCCTTCCGAGGTGGGTAAAATGAGGACCCAGATTGTTGGGGGCAAGATGCTGACTCTGTAAACTGCTTAGAGATGGCTGTAAAGCACTGTGAAGTGATATACTTTATAGGTCTAAGTGTCATTGCTATATATGGACAGACTTCTCCATAGTTTTAACTAGGAAACTGTGAGCAATCTTAGATCAAGCCAAGTCCAAAACCGAGAAATAGAGGGAAGAGAAATGGGAAGAAGGGGAGGAGGAGAGTGGGAAGGAGGGAGGGAGAAAGGAAGGAAGGAAGGAGAAATAGAGGGAAGAGAAACGGGGAGGAGGGGAGGAGGGGGGAGGGGGGGAGGGGGGGAGGAAGGAAGGAGGAGGAAAGGAAAGGAAAGGAAGACCGTGGTGGTGCAGTGGTTAGAATGCAGCATTGCAGCCTAACTCTGCCCATTGCCAGCAGTTCGATCCTGACCGGCTCCAGGTTGACTCAGCCTTCCATCCTTCTGAGGTGGGTAAAATGAGGACCCAGATTGTTGGGGGCAAGAGGCTGACTCTGTAAACCGCTTAGAGGGGGCTGTAAAGCACTGTGAAGCGGTATATAAGTCTAAGTGCTATTGCTATTGCTATTGCTACTTTGGGTTCAGAATTGCTCTGCTTCCCTTCTCCTTTTATTTCAAAATTGCCGTTGTTGTTGGTGATGATGATGATGATGTGATCCATTCAATCATGCCCGACTCTTGGCGATTCTCTGGGCCTTTGGTTTTGCTGATATTGTGTCTTGTTTGTGATGCTGCAGAAACTCAGAGCTGTGTACTGCGATGAGGGGCTGCTTATGTTGTTTTGGGCTTCCGTAGCCTTGTGGCATAACAAGGCCTAACTTATGTAATTTGTCACATTTGTATTACTGCACAAATGATAGCGGATTATGTAAGTTGTGCAAAGATATCCTTTGAGTAGTCAGGTCGTGATGCTTTTGATATCAAATACGGATCCGAAGGGCAGTTCAGAGAAAACAAGCACAAAGCGAAAAATGGGGCAGGAATTGTGTTCTAGAGGGAGAAAAGGAAAGAATGCTTGAAAGCAAAAGAGATTTCTTCTTTCTGTGGGATCCTTGGTGCTCTCTGAGCGTGGTTGGTTGCTTGTAGACGTTTCATGACCCAACTAGGTAACGTCATCAGTGTTAGAAGAGAGCGGGATTTGCAGGGAGGAGAAGGAGGAGGAGGAGGAAGACAACGACTGCGGGGGGTGTGTGTCTCTGAGCTTGGTAGTTTTCTTGCAGACGTTTCATTACCCTACTGGGTAACATCATCAGTGCTAGAAGAGAGTGGGATTTGCAGGGAGGAGGAGGAGGAGGAGGAGGAGGAGGAGGAGGAAGACAACGACTGGGGGGGGGTCTCTGAGCTTGCTTGTTTTCTTGCAGACGTTTGATTACCCTACTGGGTAACATCTTCAGTGCTAGAATGGAGTGAGGTTTGCACCTTCTAGCACTGATGATGTTACCTAGTTTGGTAATGAAACGTCTGCAAGAAAACCACCAAGTTCAGAGAGCACCAAGGACCCCATAGTTCTCCTCCTCAGTCCTTCTCCTTCTCCACCTCCTCCTCCTCTTCCCTTTCTCATCCTCCTCCTCCTCCTCCCTGCAAACTCCACTCCCTTATAGCACTGGTGATGTCACCTAGTTGGGTCATGAAAGGTCTGCAAGAAAACCACCAAGTTCAGAGAGCCCCAAGGACCTTACATATCAACCCTGGGATATAGATATTTTCTTCTATCGGTTTTCTCAGCTATGTTCAAACCTGCTGGGACGGTTCATTGTGATTTCCTTAGACCATTTTTTGGGTCTGTTTCTGTTTCTGGTGAGTCCAAACGAGCCAAGGCTGGCCTAAGCGGTGAGGATCAATGGAACAATTGATTCAGCTGCAGATGTCGCAGCCGTGTACCCTCGAAACCATCATCAAAAAAAAAAAAAGACTTTGCAAGATAAATGCTTGCAGAAGAAAAGTTAGACTAGTCCACCGCAGAAACGGCAGTGATCATTTATAAGGGAGAAAACAAGGAGCCCTCCGATAGAAAAGATTTATTCTGAATTGGAACGGAGATAAAATTGTCAGGGGTCAGAAAATACAACATTTCTATTTGTATGCGTGGCTTTGCAACATGGTTTTGGGTCTCCTGCTTGAGCAGGGGGTTGGACTAGAAGACCTCCAAGGTCCCTCCCATTGAAATGGTCTAGGTGTCAGGGTTCCAAATAGCATCTAAAATTAAACCAGAGTCCGAAACAGAGCATTCCTCTAATTTCCAATTTATTAATAGAGCCATGTTGAGTTCCCCTTCTGAAGGAGGATTCGCACTTGGAATCCTCCAAGTCAAAAGCCATATTTTATTACAGACTTTGGCCTGCCACTAGGAGGGTCTCCTGATTGAACAGGGGGTTGGACTAGAAGACCTCCAAGGTCCCTCCCAGCTCTATTCTGATTGAAATGGTATAGGTTCTCCTGCTTGAGCAAGGGGTTGGACTAGACGACCTTCAAGGTCCCTTCCATCTCCATTCTGATTGAAATGGCATAGGGTCTCCTGCTTGAGCAAGGGGTTGGACTAGAAGACCTTCAAGGTCCCTTCCATCTCCATTCTGATTGAAATGGCATAGGGTCTCCTGCTTGAGCAGGGGGTTGGACTAGAAGACCTCCAAGGTCCCTCCCAGCTCTATTCTGATTGAAATGGTATAGTTTTGGGTCACCGGTGACAAAGCCAGAATGAAATCCTTCGCCGTGCCTCGGTTTCCCCCGAGATGACGTTTGATGACTTCATTTCTTTATGTAAATTAAGCCCCAGAGAATCATTAAGTGTCAGAAGGAACATTAACATATCGCTGGCAAACAAATAAATCACCTCCTTCCCTTCCATCCTCAGACAAGTGAGCCATTTGAAAGCAATTAAAGAAAGTTTCATTGGAGCCTCTAAGACACGGGTGTCAAACTCAAAGCCCGCGAGCCGGATCTGACCCGCAGGGTGCTTAGATCTGGCCCGCGCGGGGCTGGCCTGGAAACAGTGCCTCTGGCTGCTAAAATGGAGCTGGGGGGGGCAGGAGGCCGTTACGGCCGAAAATGGGGCAGGGGGGCTGCGCGCATCCCCGTCCCCCCCCACCCGAGCTCCATTTTCGCTGCCAGAGGGCTCTCAAAACAAACTAAAAACAAAACGAAAGGAGAAATGTTTCCGCTTTTGCATTTGAGCATGCAAGAAGGGACAGGAAAGGAGAAACGGAAAAGAGGAAAGACAGAGAAAAAGAAGGAAAGAGGGGAAGGAAGAAGAAGGGAGAAGGAAGAGGGAAGGAAAAAGAAGAAAAGGAAGGAAAGGAAGGAAGGAAGGAAAGAAAGAAAGATGGATATTGAGTGAGGGAATGAGGGAGAGAGGGATGGATGGAATGAAGGAAGGAAGGAAGGGAGGGAGGGAGGGAGGGAGATTATAATGAGAGGGAGGGATGGTCTCAGGGAAGTCCTGCCTTAACACTTGGCCACCACAGGTGTCCCCGACAGTGTCACGCCCACCATGGCCACGCCCACCATGGCCACGCCCCCTCCGGCCCTCTGAGGTCAAACACAATCCTGATGAATCCCTCAATGAAATGGAGTTTGACACCCCTGCTCTAAGAGCAAACAATTTATTTCATTTGCTTTAAAAATTTACTCCAGTTATCAGGCTGTCCTCGACTTACGGCCACAATTTAGGCCAACTTTTCTGTTACAGGTCGTCCTCAACTTACAACAGTTCATTTAGTGACCATTCAAAGTTACAACGGCACTGGAAAGAGTGACTTATGACCGTTTTTCACACTTATGACTGTTGCAGTAATCCCATCAAAATCTGGATGCTTGGCAACTGACTCACATTTATGACGGTTGCAGTGTCCCGGGGTCACGTGATCCCCTTTTGCGACCATCTGACAAGCAAAATCAGTGGGGGGAATCCAGATTCGTTTAACAATCGGGTTACTAATTTAAAAATATGCATTGGTTCACTTAACAATTGTGTTGTAAAACGGTGCAAAAACTCACTGAGCAAATGTTTCACTTTGCGACATAAATGTTGGGCTCAGTTGTGGTCGTAATTCGAGGAGAGAGAGTGTGAATTCAGTCCTCGCTGTGTGTATGGTCATAAGTGCAAGGCGTGATCATCAGTCACTTTTTTTCGGCGTTGTTGTGACATTGAATAGTCACTAAATAAACCGTCGTAAGTCGAGGTCCATCTGTAAGAAATTTTATGTACAAAATAGACCTTTTCAAGGTGGGGCTTCACATGCTGTTGCGGGTATCATCTTGACTTCTTTGACCTTGACTTAGTTGAGGCCAACTGAAAAAGAGCTCATTTCGATATTTTTGGACCATTATATGATGATCTGTCTTCAGAATTCAACACCTATTAATTTCTGGACCCTTAGTTTTCTTACTTAAACTAAGTAAAATCTCCAAATTTTATTAAGTAAAATTACAAACGAAGTAAAAAAAGTACAAACTAAGTAAAAATTCCAAATTTTACTTCCAAAGTTTGCTTCCGAATTTCAACCAATCAATCCTTTTGTGCATTAAATATTATTCAGGCTGCTAAACTTCTCCTGCCCTTAAATTTTAACCCCACAATCCCTTTTCCCCCCTTCTCTTTAGCAAGAATAGAAAACCCACCTACTTAAATCACCTGCCTTCTTCAACCACAGCTTGATCCGAAGTCCATTTATTTATAACTTAAGACTTGACTTGGCAACAGCCCCCTGACGTGTATAAACGAAGCAGAGCTAGAGAAATGCTTTAGGGCTACTTAAAAGATATATTTTTTTAAAGGTGATCAAACGGTTGTCCATTGCAAAACATCTTTTTTTTTAAAAGAGAGTGAAAAAGGATTGCTCATTGCAAAAGGTATAGATAAATTCCTGAGCCGTGGGATGGTTCCAGAGAAAGAAGTCATAAAACCTTTTTGCCTTTTGAAAATACGAAAGAGTGAATAGCACAAAGGGAAGAGCAGGTTTTCAAGGAGAGATTGGACAGTCACTTGTCTGGAATGGTATAGGGTCTCCTGCTTGAGCAAGGGGTTGGACTAGAAGACCTTCAAGGTCCCTTCCATCTCCATTCTGATTGAAATGGTATAGGTTCTCCTGCTTGAGCAAGGGGTTGGACTAGAAGACCTTCAAGGTCCCTTCCATCTCCATTCTGATGGAAATGGCATAGGGTCTCCTGCTTGAGCAAGGGGTTGGACTAGAAGACCTTCAAGGTCCCTTCCATCTCCATTCTGATGGAAATGGCATAGGGTCTCCTGCTTGAGCAAGGGGTTGGACTAGAAGACCTTCAAGGTCCCTTCCATCTCCATTCTGATGGAAATGGCATAGGGTCTCCTGCTTGAGCAAGGGGTTGGACTAGAAGACCTTCAAGGTCCCTTCCATCTCCATTCTGATGGAAATGGCATAGGGTCTCCTGCTTGAGCAAGGGGCCTCCTGCTTGGTTGGACTAAAAGACCTCCAAGGTCCCTTCCAGCTCCATTCTGATGGAAATGGCATAGGGTCTCCTGATTGAGCAAGGGGTTGGACTAGAAGACCTTCAAGGTCCCTTCCATCTCCATTCCTCCATTCTGGGCATAGGGTCTCCTGCTTGAGCAAGGGGTTGGACTAGAAGACCTTCAAGGTCCCTTCCAGCTCCATTCTGATTGAAATGCTATAGGGTCTCCTGCTTGAGCAAGGGGTTGGAGAAGAAG
>QLTV01002668.1:250655-265926 GCA_003457575.1 Thermophis baileyi
TAGCTCCCTCCCAGCTCTATTTTGGTTGAAATGTAATAGTGTATTCTGCTTGAGCAAGGGGTTGAAGACCTCCAAGGTCCCTTCCATCTCCATTCTGATTGAAATGGCATAGGGTCTCCTGCTTGAGCAGGGGGTTGGACTAAAAAACCTCCAAGGTCCCTTCCAGCTCCATTCTGATGGAAATGGCATAGGGTTTCCTGATTGAGCAGGGGGCTGGACTAGAAGACCTCCAAGGTCCCTTCCAGCTCTATTTTGATCGAAATGTTATAGGGTCTCCTGCTTGAGCAAGGGGTTGGACTAGAAGACCTCCAAGGTCCCCTCCAATCCTATTAGCCTATGTTCTATATTCTAATAATGCAAAAACACAGTGTAGTCCTTGACCTACGACCACAATTGACCCCCAAATTTCTGTTCTTAAGTGAGACATTTGTTAGGTGACTTTTGCCCCATTTTACGACCTTTCTTGCCTCCGTTGTTAAGTGAATCACTGCAGGCGATATGTTAGGGGCACGGTGGTTAAGTGAATCTGGCTTCCCCCTTGTCTTGGCTGGTCAGACGGTCGCAAAAGGGGATCATGACATGACCCCGGGACACTGCAGCCGTCGTAAATATGAACCAGTTGCCAAGCATCTGAATATGTGACCGTGGGGGATGCGGCAACAGTTATAACTGTGAAAAAACACATTTTCACATTTTTCAGTGCTGCTGTAAGTTTGAATGGGTCGCTAAATGAACTGTTGTTAAGTATATAAGCCAATAAATAAGCCCTAATAGGGCAAGGGTCCCCAAACTTGGCAACTTTAAGACTTGTGGACTTCAACTCCCAGAATTCTCCAGCCAGCTGGAGAATTCTGGGAGTTGAAGTCCACAAGTCTTAAAGTTGCCAAGTTTGAAGACCTCTGCTATAAGGGAACGGAGCGAGGTTTTCAGAGCTGAAGTATCATTGAACTTTCTGGCCTCCGATCTTGGAAAGAAGTGCCATTTGAAAGAAAGAAATTAAAGAATAAATCTTCCTGAAAGAAGAGGTGGAAAGGATTTGCTTGGGGAGGTGGGAGGGGAAGCAAAGAAATGCTTTCAGAGAAATGAGGATGACTCATCCTTGGGGCCTGCAGGACAGTTTTGAGTTTGGAGATCTTAGGCCGCGATGGAAGGCTGCAGGAGAGACCCAGCACACAGAGAACCTCTGTTAAATCTACAAAAAGCTTTTATTATTTAGAATTGATTCAGCATTAAACGCATACGCGTGCAGATTAATCCTCTGGCCTGCTACTGAAGGGATCAGGTAATGCGTGGGGGAATTGGAGCACTCCATAAAATGGTGGTTGAGTTGGGGGCGGGTGTCTCCTGACAAGGACCTGTCAGGTGTCCTAGGTCAGGCCCATCCTGTCAACTGCCCATCACCCATCATCTCAGCTGTCCTATCGTTGATCTCTTAGACCAGGGGTCTCCAAACATGGCAACTTTAAGACTTGTGGACTCCAAATCCCAGAATTCCCCAGCCAGCCTTGGTTGACCCCCCTCTTCTATAAGGCAGCTCCTCAAATATTGGAAGACTGCTATCACGTCACCCGTCGTCCTTCTCTTTGTTAGACTAGACATACCCAGTTCCTGCAACTGTTCTTCGTATGTGAAAACAGAATAAGAGAATAACAGATTTGGAAGGGATCTTGGAGGGCATGGGTATGGCTAGTCTAATGAAAAGAAGGACTAGGGGTGACATGATAGCAGTCTTCCAATATTTGAGGGGCTGCCACAAAGAAGAGGGAGACAAGCTATTCTCCAAAGCACCAGAAGGCAAGAAAATAAACAATAGATGGAAACTAATCAAGGAGAGAAGCTATCTTGAATTAGGGAGAAATTTCCTGACAGTGAGAACTATTTACCAGTGGAACAGCTTGCCACCAGAAGTTGTGGGTGCTTCATCACTGGAGGTTTTTAAGAAGAGATTGGACAGCCATTTGTCTGAAATGATATAGGATTTCCTGCCTAAGCAGGGGGTTGGACTAGAAGATCTCCAAGGTTCCTTCCAACTCTGTTATTCTCTTATTCTGCTATCACATACGAAGAACGTTTGGAAGAACAAAGAGAAGGACTACAGGTGATATGAGAGCAGTCTTCCAATATTTGAGGGGCTGCCACAAAGAAGAAGTGGTCAACCTATTATCCAAAGCACCTGAAGGCAGGACAAGAAGCAATGGGTGGAAACTAATCAAGGAGAGAAGCAAACTGGAATTAGGGAGAAACTTCCTAACAGGGAGGACAATTAACCAGTGGAACGACTTGCCTCCAGAAGTTGTGAATTCTCCAACACTGGAAGTTTTAAAGAAGAAATTGGATAACCATTTGTGTGAAATGGTATAGGGTTTCCTGCCTGAGCAGGACATTGGACTAGAAGACCTCCAAGGTCCCTTCCAACACTGTTATGCCGTTATTCTGTTTTTCTTAAACCATAAAAAGCCATGTATTTCTGTTATTCTGTTAAATTTGGGTTGCTTCCAACCCATTTTATAATGCCAGGAAGCTCTAAGCTTCTAACATATGTTTACCCTCTGCGTAAGATTGATTATAAGCTTGTCCTGAGCTGGTTTATTCTCTGTTTGGAAGATTGTTCCAGCGGAGAAGGAAGAAAGATATTCGCCAAACACGGTTGCAAGGAACCCTGATAATTTTTTCCCTAGTATTTGGAAAGGATTCAGTATCCTTTGGTCATCTAAGTTTTGATGCAATGGGAATGGGGGTCAGCAATATCTCTTAGGGAGTTTTTTTAACTTCAATCTTTTGTTCCTAGATCTGCATTTTGGAACGATGGCAAACAGGTTTAAACTTTTTCTGCGCGGCACCCTAGTAAATATTTGAAGGGTGTCATGAAACTCTCCAAATCTCAAATAAAAAACACTCCTAGCAAAGGACTGTATTTGCTAACACAACAATCACAGTCTGTAGTTTAAATTCTTTATTTTTCTCCATGGAAAGTTAGCATGGGGGTGTTAAGAGTGAGATGCAACTCTAGGCATGGCTGGTAGTTTGAGAGAGCTCCTTCTGCTTTGTTAAAATGTTTAGCCTACTGAATTATTTTTTTTTAAACTTTTCACCTGTAAGTGTTAATCCTGATTTTTAACCTCTGTTTTATCTGTGCTTCTGTTCAGGAGTTTCTATCGTTTTATATTGCAGAATAAACCACTCAGTTAGGTGAAATGGGCTGTGTAAGAAATTTAATGCACAGTTAAGTGAACCAAATGAATAAAACAGAACTAAATGGTAAGGATTTAAGAGGAACTAAAATATCCGGGCGGGAAATCTGTGTATGCTTAGCACAAGGGGTATCAAACTGGATTTCTTCGAGGGCTGGATCAGCATTGTAGTTCTCCTCCGTGGGCCGGCGAGGGGGGGGAGGGAGCAGGCAGGAGATGGGACAGATGCCTTCTGCAGCACCCTGCTGCCCAAAACGGGGCGTGGGGGGCGCACGTGGCCCCCACACCTCATTTTCGCCCTCTATGGCCTCCTGCAGCACTCTGCTGGCAAAAATGGGCCCCACAGAGACCTCCCGAGGCCCCCGTGCGGCCCGTTTTTGGCCTTCCCGGCCTCCAGCAGCACTCTGCCAGCCAAAAATGGGCCCCACAGAGACCTCCCGAGGCCCCTGTGCAGCCCGTTTTCAGCCTTCCTGGCCTCGAGCAGCACTCTGCTGGCAAAAATGGGCCCCACAGAGACCTCCAGAGGCCCCCGTGCGGCCTGTTTTTGGCCTTCCTGGCCTCGAGCAGCACTGTGCCGCCCAAAAATGGGCCCCACAGAGACCTCCCGAGGCCCCCGTGCGGCCCGTTTTCGGCCTTCCCGGCCTCGAGCAGCACTCTGCCGGGCAAAAATGGGCCCCACAGAGACCTCCCGAGGCCCCCGTGCGGCCCGTTTTCGGCCTCCCCGGCCTCGAGCAGCAGTCTGCCGGCCAAAAATGGGCTGCGCGGAGACCCCGCGAGGCCTTCGTGCGGCCCACTTTTGGCCAGCAGAGTGCTACAGGATGTCAGGGAAGCCGAAAATGGGCCACGGGGGGGGGGGTCGTGGCCCGGTTTGGGCGGCAGAGGCACCGCGGGCTGCTCCTTTGATATTTCCAGGCTGGCCCCGCGGGCTGGATTTAAGCACTCTGTGGGCCGGATGCAGCCCGCGGGCCTTGAGTTTGAGACCTCTGGCTTAGCAAGAGGCCTGCAAGACAGCATTTTAGTCTTTTTATATTAATGATTTAATTGTATTGTGGAGGCACCCAGAGTCGCTTTGGATTGTGAGCATAAATTTAATAAAGAAAATGAATCTTTGGAAACATCATGGCGGACGGGGGAATTTTAGTCTACAGGAAGACAGCACACACATCTTTCAGTGGGAATGCTCCTTTCAGGAGAGGGAAAACGTTTGTAATGTTTGCATATAACAGCCCAGTAACCATTTGGGAAGGTGATAAATCAGAGTTTTCTTCTCTAGCCCTTCGGGACTGCTGGAACTACAGTTCCCAGAATTCCTAGGTACCATATGAGAGGTAAGAGGGTGTCTTGGCTGGGAATCCTGGGAGTCTAGTCCCTAAGGCAGGACTCTCCAAACTTAGCAACTTTAAGACTTGTGGACTTCAACTCCCAGAATTCCCCAGCCAGCTGGCTGGGGAATTCTGGGGGCTAAAGTCCACAAGTTTTAAAGTTGCAAACTTTGGAGACCCCTGCCCTAAGGGATACTGAATTGGAGGCTAATAATATGGACAGTATTGATGTCACTGGTAGGATTTTTAATTTGATAAATCCAGGTATGCTTTAATAAGCATGTGTAAATGACATGGAATTGAATAAATTGGACATTTGAAGTTCATTTATTTTTAAGGAACAAATTTTGAATGTGTATTAAGCTGTTATCATACAGGTAGTCCTTGACTTACGACCACAATTGACCCCCAAATTTCAGATTGCTAAGCAAGACAGTTGTTAAGTAAGTTTTGTCCCAGTTTACAACATTTCCTTCCACCGTTGTTAAGCGAATCGCTAGAGTTGTTCAGTTAGTAACGGTCACTAAAAGAATGGCTGTAAGTTGAGGACTACCCCTCTAGGAAAGAGATTCCATAGAGTAGAATCTAGGTCTTTTCACGTGCAAAGAAGAAAGTCTTCTCATTGTACCACGAAGAAGCCTTTTGCTTCTCACCGAAGAAGCTTCTTCAGTTCTGAAGTTGTATGGTTGTATATTCTGAAGAACTGAAGAAGCTTCTGTGAACCGCTTAGAGAGTGCTGTAAAGCACTGTAAAGCGGTATATAAGTCTAAGTGCTATTGCTATTGCTATTCTTGGATGAGAAGCGAAACGTTTTCAAGTAACAAAAACCAAGAAAAGTCCAGTTGCCTTTTGAAAAAGCATCCTTCCCCTGTACTTACCACTTCCAATACAGGGACGATTGAGAGCATCCTGTCATATTGCATTACTGTCTGGTTTGGAAGCATTACTGCTTCAGACAGGAAGGCGGTGGAGAGAGTGGTGAGGACAGCAGAAAAAATCGTTGGCAATTCACTTCCTTTTATCCAGGACGTGGGATATAAGCGGTGCTTGAGCAGAGATCACAGGATTGTCTGGGACGCTACACGTCCTCTCCACGACCTGTTCTCCTTGTTACCTTCTGGGAGGGGGCTTCGTGGTATCCAAAGCAGAACATCCAGGTTCAGTCACAGTTTTGTTCCATACAGTATCAGCCTTGTGAACTCTCAAGTTTCTTCTTTCCACTACATATTCAAAATGGACAATGATTAATTCATATATGTATACATGTGTGTATACACTGTGTGTGTATGTGTGTGTGTGTGTGTTGTGTATGGGTAGATGTATACTTACTTTTGAGAGAGGGCAAAATGTGTGCCACTGAACTGACAATAAAGGTGATCTTATCTAATCTTATGACCCAAAGGTGTTTTTTTCAAGAGGCAACTGGACTTTCTTGTTTTTTTTTCTTTGAAGACGTTTTGCTTCTCATCCAAGAAGCTTCTTCAGTTCTGACTGGATGGTGGGGGATGGAAGGATTTATGCTCCTTGCAGACAGCTGGTCATTTGCATCCTTTTAGAGTTTCGTTGAGGCCACTTGGAGGTTTATCTGTGTCCTCAGGGTCACCTGAGTGGTGCTCCTGGTTCCTATGGTCTGCATTTTTTCCTCTGGAAATCTCTACAGACTTTTAGCTATACATTTTGGGATGGTGTGGGAGTAGGAATGGATTTCCAGAGAAAAAAAATTGCAGACTACAGGAACCTGGAGTACTACTCAGGTGACCCTGAGGGCACAGGTAAACCTCCAAGTGGCCTCAACGACTCTCTAAAAGGATGCAAATGACCAGCTGTCAGCAAGGAGTATAAATCCTTCCATTCCCCATCATCCAATCAGACTGAAGAAGCTTCTTGAATGAGAAGCGAAACGTCTTCAAAGAAAAACCAGAAAGTCCAGTTGCCTCCTAAAAAAAGCACCTTTGGGACAACCATGACCTGGATGACTGAGGATCTCTACAGACTTTTATCTACCTTATCTTATTAAAAAGCAACTTTGTGACATGGATGTCTCTTCTTCCATTTTTCAATGTTGTTGGAGTGAGGAAGAAAATTTGGGGATGGACTTCACCGTTCCTTGGGTGGTTGGCGGTCTCCCCTCACGCAAGGCCGTTCGGTCACTGTTGTCCTCTCTTGCCTTGTCTCCCCAGTCAGAAGACCTTGGCGCCTGCGTCCAGTTTGAGAGCAGCCGCCAAAACCGGAACATGATGCCCAGCAACAGCTGCGTCTTCCCCACCTTCAACCTGAGGAAGCCCTCCTCGGAGACGGACATTGAGAACTGGGCCTCCAAACACTTCAACAAGCACACGCAAGGTCTCTTCCGACGCAAGATCTCCATCGCCAACATGCTGGCCTGGAGCAGCGAGTCCATCAAGAAACCCATGATTATGACCAGCGACCGCAACGTCAAAAAGGAAGCCTGTGAGATATTCAAGCTCATCCAGATGTACATGGGCGACCGGCGGTCCAAGACGGACCAGCTCAACGTAGCTCTGGAGATCGCCACCAAAGGATGGAGTATGCAAGGCCTCCGAGATGAGCTCTACATCCAGTTGTGCCGGCAGACCACCGAGAACTTCCGCTATGAGAGTCTCGCCCAGGGTTGGGAGCTGATGTCCATCTGCCTGGCTTTCTTCCCACCCACGCCCAAGTTCCATTCCTATTTAGAGGGATACATCTACAGGCACATGGACCCGGTGAACGACACCAAAGGTAAGAGGGACTCAACTCACCGTTGACCTGGCTGTGTCTTGGTTGGGTACTCAACTTCTCCCCCAAAAGGCAGGGTTCAAATTTAAGACCAAAAGAAGACATCTTGGTGGCCAGCAGTGGTGTCCCAAGCTGAGACGTAACAGAATTGGAAGGGACCTTGGAGGTCTTCTAGTCCAACCCCTTACTCAAGCAAAAGACCCTATACCATTTCAGACAAATGGTTGTCCAGTCTCTTCTTAAAAACCTCCAGTATAGGTAGTCCTCGACTTACAACAGTTCATTCAGCGACCGTTCGAAATTACAACGGCACTGAAAAAAGCGACTTTATGACCGTTTTTCACACTTACGACCCTTGCGGCATCCCCATGGTCACGTGATCAAAATTCAGATGTTTGGCAACTGACTCATATGTATGACCGTTGCAGTGTCCCGGGGTCCTGACTCATCTTTATGATGGCTGCAGTGTCCCGGTCACCTTCTGCGATGCCAGGTTCACTTAACAACTGTGTTCCTATCTTAACAACTGCAGTGACTCACTTAACAGATGTGGCAAGAAAGGTCGTAAAATGGGACAAAACTCACTTAAATGTTTCACTTAACAACAGAAATGTTGGGTTTAATTGTGGTCGTAAGTCAAGGATTACCTGTATTGGACCACCCACAACTTCTGGAGGCAAATATAGCTAATTCCAGCATGAGTCTCAACAGGAGGTGAGTTTGATGGCTTTGGGTGACACTAACTGAGACACACAAACATGCAGGCACACTTGTGCATTTGTGGTGCACTGAAATACGTGCCATGCTCATATGCTTTGTCAATTTAGGGCCGAGAAAGCACAATATTTATTTATTTTAGAAGAGAATATTGTAGCTCAGGGTTGAACTGCGGAGTCCTTGGTGGTTTTCTTGCTGACATTTCATGACCCAACTAGGTAACATCATTACTGCTAGAATGGAGGGGGGGGAGGAGGAGAGGATGGCAGCTATGGGGTCCTTAGTGCTCTCTGAGCTTGGTGGTTTCCTTGCAGACATTTTATTGCCCGACTAGGTAACATCATCAATGCTAGAAGGGAGGGGGTTTGGAGAAAGGAGGAGGAGGAGGAGGAAGACGACGACTGCTATGGAGTCCTTGGTGCTCTCTAAGCTTGATAGTTTCCTTGCAGATGTTTCATTACCCAACTAGGTAACATCATCAATGCTAGAAGGGAGGCGATTTTGGAGAAAGGAGGAGGAGGAGGACTGTTGTGGGGTCCGTGGTGCTCTCTAAGCTTGGTGGTTTCCTTGGAGACGTTTCATTTACCGGACTAGGTAACATCATCAGTGCTAGAAGGCAATTTCTTTCATCTAAGTCCCTTCTAGCACTGATAATGTTCCCTAGTCAGCTAATGTAACGTCTCCAAGGAAACAACCAAGCTGAGAGAGCACCGGGGACCCCATTGATCTATTTATTAAATTATTTATTGATTAAATTTCTATGCCGCCCAAAAGACTGTTAAGCCGCTCTCCATTATCCTATATTTTCCCAGCAAGCCAGCCACTGCACAGATTCTCACCGGCAGGGGAGAAATTCATCTGATAAGCCACAACCCTTACCCACTTTCAGCTTCTCCCGGTGGCCGGGACAGGTGGCAATTTGTCCCATGCAGCCAATAGGCCAGGGAGAAATTGTCCCTCTACAAATCGGCCAGAACAAGGGGCCAGGGACGACCGACAGGTGACCAGTGGTGGCGGGAAAATGCCGGCAGAGAACCAGCCGATGATAAACACTCACAATGGGTCAGCTACAGCTGGGGACTCGTGGTAAAGCGTGCATGACCAGGCGGCCACATTCAATTGTCCTAGACCCCAAGGCTGGATGACGAACCCAAGGAGAGCCATTCCTATCTGCTTGTTGATTCGTGTTGTGGCCCGCCAGCGGCCAGCGGAGCTGGCAGCAGATTCGGACAGTGAGGAGGTTGGGGAGGAACATGGGCCAGTCCTGGAGTCTGAGGAAGGCTCTGACGAGTGCTCTGCGTCGGAGGCAGAGATGGGGCCAAGGCAGTCTGACAGTTATCAGTTGCTTTTGGAGTCAGACATCAGTGAGGCAGATGAACAGCTGGAGCCTGTTCCCAGTGTGTGCATGCATAGAGTTGCCAGACGAAGGGAACAGCTAAGGAACAAGGGTCGACTTGGGAGTAAGGCCACAGGTGGACGATGAATGGCCCCTCCCATAGGGAATAAAAGAGGAGCGAACGGGGAGGGGAGTCTGCAGGAGACAATTAGTTCGCTTAATTGGTTCGTGACTGAGACTCCTTGCCAAGTTTTGAAGATATCGGCCTGGCAGCTCTCCAAGCCAGATAAGGTCTGTGACTGTAAATTTACCCTTGAAAGACTTTGCTGGATGTGAATGAGAAGAATTCACAGTAACTTAATAAAAAGGGATTTTTGTCGGAAAAAGAAGTCTGCTTTGTGGTTTGGGAACGCCTAGGTCAGAACAATTTGGAAGCAGGAAATGGTTTTCCCTTGAGCATCCGTTTTCTGCTGAGTACGTCATCTTCCTATAAATGTCACCTGTCTTTGAATCATCCTCCTGGCTCTCCTCCCCCTGTTTTTATGGTCCAACAATTAAAGCTGGTAATTGGTTGTGCCAGGCGTTGTGAACCCTGGGCTGTTATTCTAACAGCAAGGTCCCAGGGGGATTCTGAGAGTTGAAGGCCACCTTCAAATTCACCAAGATTGAAAAAGACGGTTCTAGCTCCCGAAGCACCAGAACGTCCTTTGTGTAAGGAGTAACAGCCCCCAAACGATTTCATTAAAGAGGTATGGAAATGTCTCCTTGGGTCGTCTTTGTCTTTGTCCTTGGTAGCCCCAGGAGGTTGGACTAGAAGACCTCCAAAGTCTCTCTCAGTCCTATGATTCAATGACTTCCAAGATCATCTGCTCATCCTGGTGGTCTGAGGCTCAACCCTGGGAATCACACAATTTCCCAAAATCCTGAAGCTCCTAATCATTGTCAACCTGCCTTCCACAATCCACTGACTTCTAGATACGTTGGCTTGCAATTTCCCGTAATCCGTGGGCAGCATGGCTGAATTGAAACAAGCCTGAGACACCAGGTTGGAGAAAATTTTTGGAGACAGGGTTGCGTTTTATGGAATTGGAAGTCCAAGGCTTGGGATCAATGGTGTCCTCAGAGCTCCCTTTGGTCTTCTGGATGGGACGACCCCTTCTCCCTGTATCTTGGGGAGGCTCAGAAGAAATTATGGTCAGAGGTAGCGAGATGACATACTGTGAAGTCAACCACTTCCTGATCCCCCCATTCAAAGGGAATCAGAGACACCCTAAATATAGGTTTCACACAGATGGAATTATTGCAATTTCCCATAATCCTTCACCAGCATGGCTGGATTGAAACAAGCCTGAGACACCAGGTTGGAGAAGAATTCTGTAGAGAGCGCCCAATTATTGTCAACCCGCCTTCCACAATCCACTGACTTCTAGACACATTGGACGAGAAGACCTCCATGTGATGGAGACTGTTGAGGAACTTAGACCTTGGAGACCAAAGTCTAGGTCCGTGATGGCGAACCTATGGCACGTGTGCCACAGGTGGCACTCGGAGCCATATCTGAGGGCACGCGAGGTGTTGCCCTATGTCAGCTCCAGCGCGCATGTGCGCGCTGGCCAGCTGATTTTCAGCCTTCCGGAGGGCGGGGGGAGGCCGTTTTCATCCTCCCCAGGCTTCAGAAAAGCCTCCAGAGCCTGTGGATGGCGAAAAACAGGCCCAACGGGCCTACCGGAAGTTCGTTTCCGAACTTCTGGTAGGCCCGTTTTTCGCCATCCACAGGCTCCTAGGCTCTGGAGGCTTTCCTGAAGCCTGGGGAGCATGAAAAACAGCCTCCCCCCTGCCCTCCGGACCATCCACAGGCTCCAGAGGCTTCAGTGAGGCCTGTGTGCATGCGCGGGGGGGGGGCAGCGCGGGGGGGTTGTGCGCGCATGCGTAGGGGGGAGGGCATTGCATTATGGGTGTGGGCACGCGCGTGCGCGCTATCGTGCGCGCGCGCCCTTTTGGCACCCAAGCAAAAAAAGGTTCGCCATCACTGGTCTAGGTTCTTCACCTGTCTCCACTGCATGGTCTCCAATTTCCTTATGTGAAGATCCTCCTGTAACGTTTGGGATTTTGATCGTGGTGGCTGGACATTCCAAGGATCGCCAGTTGGACGATACCAGTCCGGGGAAGCTGATGTAATTTCAAGGAATCTAGAAGTTCTCTGCATCTAAGAGGTCCAGCGCTGCAGAAGTTGGCTCAAAATTGGCCCACCTCTCCTGAAAGACGTCTATGGAGATTCTCAGTCATCCAGATCATGGTTGTCCCAAAGGTGCTTTCTCAAGAGGCAACTGGACTTTCTGGTTTTTCTTTGAAGACACAGATAAACCTCCAAGTGGCCTCAACGACTCTCTAAATGGACGCAAATGACCAGCTGTCTGCAAGGAGTATCAATCCTTCCATTCCCCACCATCCAGTCAGAGCTGAAGAAGCTTCCTGGATGAGAAGCGAAACATCTTCAAAGAAAAACAAGAAAGTCCAGTTGCCTCTTGAAAAAAAGCACCTTTGGGACTCTCCTGAAAAAAGCAAGAAATTCATATATTTAGTTGTCACTATTTTTCAGGCAGCGGAACTGGAAAATACCACCATAGAGCATGACCCCAAAACAGGTCTCCTTTTTCATGAGGTCTAGAAACTCAGATCTTGGATTCGTGAATTCCTTTCTGGTACTGCCTTGAAGCATCTCGTGAGGTGGCTTCTGCGAAGGGAAGGAGGCTGAAACATTGGAAGGCCTCTGCCAAAAAGCTATTTTTAACCTCAGCTTTCACTGAAGCATCTCAAGTACATTTGAAGGGATGACAAGTCCTCTTTTTGCTCCAGTTTTTCACGAGACGTTTGGCTTCCAGTGAAATTTTTTCTTTTCTTCTTGGAACGCAAAGCAGTCGAAAGAAAATCAGAAGAAGACCGGTGAAAACAATGCAGGCTTTTCAGCTTATAATCTCACCCAAGTTGAGCAGAATCTCAAGACGCTTTAAACACGATCCTTTTTTTTTCACCGAAGGGTTTTTTTCCCCCTTGCGATATTTGCTGAAAAATCCTCCAGTTTTGGCCAGCAATTCAATCAATTAACAACCCCTTCTCCAGACTCAGAAGTTCTACAAGAAAATAAATATGTCTTGCAAAGCTAAATTACATAACACGTCTCCATAATGCAAACAAAATTCTTTTTTTGTATGTGCATTTTTTTTAAAAATGTCTATAGTGAAACAGAACAAAGGAAAACAACAGAACAAGAAATAGCAAAACCACCATCATAAAATTAGACATGTGAGGCCTCTCGTATAAATTTATACTAACAGTTTTGCACAGCAGTTTTGATAAAGGATAACTGTATTCCATCCAATTTGTTGGTCTGCGTGGATGATTTTCACGTAATTGGAATAGGATCTTGGGAGTCATAGAATCATAGGACTGAAAGGGACCCTGGAGGTCTTATAGTCCAACCCCCTGCTCAAGCAGGAGACCCCATACCATTTCAGACAAATGGTTGTCCAGTCTCTTCTTGCAAACCTCCATTGATGGAGCACCCATCGTTTCTGGAGGCAAGCAGTTCCACTGGCTAATTGTTCTCCCTGTCAGGAAATTTCTTCTTCCTAGTTCTAGGTTGCTTCTCTCCTTGATTAGTTTCCATCTATTCCTTCTTGTCCTGCCTTCTGAAGCTTTGGAGAATAGTTTGACTCCTTCTTCTTTGTGGCAGCCCCTGAGATATTGAAACACTGCTATCATGCCACCCCTAGTCCTTGTTTTCATTAAACTAAACATACCCAATACCAGCGACCATTCTTCATATGCCTCCAACGAAGGAAGGAAGGAAGGAAGGAAGGAAGGAAGGAAGGAAGGAAGGAAGGAAGGAAGGAAGGAAGGAAGGAAGGAAGGATCACTGATGATGTTACCTAGCTGTGTAATGAAACATCTGCAAGAAAACCACCAAGCTCAGAGAGCACCAAGGACAAAAGGACAAAGAAGGAAGGAAGGAAGGAAGGAAGGAAGGAAGGAAGGAAGGAAGGAAGGAAGGAAGGAAGGGATCGAAGGATCACTGATGCTGTTACCTAGTTGGGTCATGAAATGTCTGCAAGAAAACAACCCAGCTCAGAGAGCGCCAAGGACCCCACAGTCCTCCTCCTCCACCACCTCCTCCTGCACTCTTCCTTCTAGCACTGATGCTGTTACCTAGTTGGGTCATGAAACGTCTGCAAGAAAACAACCCAGCTCAGAGAGCACCAAGGACCCCTCCTGCCAACCCCGAGCTACAAAGATTCTCCTTTATTAGCCTTCATCAAAACCAGACCACAAAATTCCGACTTGTTTTGGCTCAGAATTGGCCGTTCCAAGTTTCTGACTATGAGGACATTTGGTGGGAGTTCTGGATATGCAAATTTTGCTATTCCTCGCGACAGGAGAAAGCTCCTTTTCTTATTTTCTCCTTGTCGGGGTCCCCCATCCCCATTCCAGACCCAACAGAGGCTGACTTGTTCGGGGTTCGACTCAGTCCTTCCTCGCCTCTGCCCACCCCACCCATGCTGGCAGCCCTGACATTACAACCCCTTGTTCTTCACTTGTGGCTCTTTGTGATGTGAGGTTGTGTGTGGGCGACAGCAAGTTGGCCACACAGGCCTTCTCTTGTGCTTTTGTGTTGTGCAGTCGAGACCTGACTGAGTTTCCTCCGCCTCCATTCCCCATTAAAACTCCAGCCTTGTTTAACCACCAATGGTGGGTTAAACCGAGGCTTCTTTTCTCTGGAGCCCCCTGGTGTCCTTAACAAGTTGTGGTGCTTCTTCTAGAGTTGAGGGGTTTTATGCAAGAGGATAGACCTTGTTGTTCACCTGAAGGCCCAAGAAGGTCAAACTGACATTGCTGGTTTCTCAGAAACTAGAGAAAAGGCTTCCTGGATGAAGTATCTTCTGCTCAAGCCCTCCTAATGCATGGCTGTCCAATCTTAGCCACTTTAAGACTTGTGGACTTCAACTCCCAGAATTCCGCAGCCAGCATGCGCTGGCTGGGGAATTCTGGGAGTTGTAGTCCACAAGTCTTAAAGAGGCCAAGATTGGAGAGCCCTGGTCTAACGTTGAAGTCCTTCTTGGCAGGCATATTCCTAGGGTGGAAACCTGTCCGTAACTTGTAACTCGCTTCAAATTGCTGCCCTGAAGCTGGAAATGTAACTGCTCCTTCTCCAGCAACCTTTGATTATCTCTGTGGGCTGCCCCACGGAAGCCTTTAATTAGATGACCAGGTTCCTGGAGTGACCGGCCATTAAATCAGAATGGAGGCACCACCAAAATTGCCTGGTCCAGGGCAGGACTCCTTGCAAGTGGCCCAGGGAGACCTTGACAAAAATAAAGTCTCAATGTGTGGGTTCATACCAGCCTGATTAACACAACCCATGATGGGGTTCTTAGGACATGCAGTGGCCCGAGAAAGACAGATGTTTTTGGACTTAGCCTGCCTTATTGGTTCAAAGCCCTGAGGTACCACTTCCCAGTCAAAGATCTCCAAATTATTAAGACATTGGCTTGATTCCCACAGCATCCTGAACTACTGTTGACCCAACTCCATTTTAAGCCTCCTTGTGCAAGTCCAACTGTCCGTGTGGTTGAACGTGATGGTTTTCTTGAAGATGTTTCCTTACCCAACTAGGTTCGAAGGGAGTGGGGTTTGCGGAGAGGAGAGGATGGGGAGGGGGGGGGAGGAGGAGGAGGAGGAGGAGGAGGAAGAGGAGGAGAAGAAGAGGAAGAAGAAGAGGAAGAGGAAGAAGAAGAAGAGGAGGAGGACGGGGAGCTGGAGGGTGGCATGACTGTAGTGGGTGGAGAGGACCCTCTTATCGATGAAAACCAACATCCCCATGCCCTGCTGGGAGGGGAGCGCTATGACCACCCTCTTGCCCATACCCTGCCTCCCCACAGTCATCACCAAGTGGGCACCGGTGGAGCGGA
>QLTV01002668.1:266004-281851 GCA_003457575.1 Thermophis baileyi
CGAGGAGGAGATAGAGAAGGAAGAGATGATAGATGATGAGGAGGAGAAGATAGAGGAGGAAGAGGAGGAGATAGACAAGGAGGAGATAGAGAAGGAGATGAGGAGGAGGAGGAGATAGAGAAGGAAGAGATAGATGAGGAGGAGGAGGAGAAGATAGAGGAGGCAGAGAAGGAGATAGACAAGGAGGAGGAGATGAGGAGGAGGAGGAGATAGAGAAGGAGATGAGGAGGAGGAGAAGATAGAGGAAGAGGAGATAGACAGGAGATAGAGAAGGAGGAGGAGATAGACGAGGAGGAGGAGATAGAGAAGGAGGAGGAGATGAGGAGGAGGAGGAGATAGAGAAGGAAGAGATAGAGGAGGAGAAGAAGATAGAGGAGGAAGAGGAGGAGATAGACAAGGAGGAGATAGAGAAGGAGGAGGAGACAGACGACGAGGAGGAGGAGATAGAGAAGGAAGAGATAGATGAGGAGGAGGAGGAGAAGATAGAGGAGGAAGAGGAGGAGATAGAGAAGGAGGAGATAGAGAAGGAGATGAGGAGGAGGAGGAGATAGAGAAGGAAGAGATAGATGAGGAGGAGGAGAAGATAGAGGAGGAAGAGGAGGAGATAGAGAAGGAGGAGGAGGAGGATACACAGAACAGGGGACACTGTGCCAATATGCTAGCAGCATCCCCATCAGTGTACAGCCTGTGGAGGTCCATCGTGTCATCTCTGAGGCTTTCCCACACAGGACCAAGCCCTCGGATTGACAGCCAAGGAAGTCAACTCAAGGTACTGGACCTCCTCCCCTCCCTCTGGCACGTTCACATGGATGGTTGGACTTGCCTAAGAAGGCTTGATTGTCGACTGCAATGTGCTCCTGAATGGAGTATCTTGTTTCGCCCACAAGAACAGACGAGCGTCAGCAATTCGGTGGGATGAGATGGTGACTCTGGGGGTGCTGCTCAGCTGGTCTTCAGAGCACTTTTGTAGTCTAGAAAGAGTGCAAAGAAGAGTAACAAAAATGATTATGGGACTGGAGGCTAAACCATACAATGAACAGTGGAAGGAACCAGGTATGTCAAACCTAGAAATAAGGAGAAACTTCCTGACAGTGAGGGACAATTAACCAGTGGAACTTCTTGCCTTCAGAAGTTATGGGTGCTCCATCACTGGAGGTTTTCAAGAAGAGATTGGACAGCCATTTGTCCAGGATGGTATAGGGTCTCCTGCTCAAGCATGGGATTGGACTAGATTAGAAGATCCATGTTGAGATGTTGATACCATAGAAAGAGAAGAGCAGAGAAGAGCATCTAAGATGATGGTCTGGAGGCCACACCATATGATGGACAATTGAGGGAACTAGGTATGTCTAGCCATTGAACAGAAGGACTAGGGAGGACATGATAGCAGTCTTCCAATATTTGAATGACTGTCACGGAGAAGAAAGGGTTGGTCTATTCTCCAAAGCACCTGAAGGCAGGAGAAGAAGCAACGGATGGAAACTAATCAAGGAGAGAACCAACCTGGAATGAAGGAGAAATTTCCTGACAGTGAGAACAATGAATCAGTGGAACGTCTTGCCTCCAGAAGTTGTGGGTGCTCCATCACTGGAGGTTTTTAAGAAGAGAATGGACAGCCATTTGTCCGGAATGGTATAGGGTCTCCTGCTTGATCAGGTGGTTGGACTAGAAGACCTCCAAGGTCCCTTCCAACTCTGTTATTTTGTATTCTGCATATTAATCACTTTGTCCAGGATAGAAACATTATAAAATCAGCAGTTACCTAACAGCTATCTTGACATTAGGTAAGGAGACTGGCCACAAATGCTTTAGTTACAGTAAGTATTAGTCTAGCTGACCAATTGTGACTTCTGTGTTTTAAGATGACAGTAACTGGAGTGTATTACATCAGGAAAGGCTACTAAATACGCACGCATACACACATATACACAGATCCTTTCCCATGCTGGTACTCCTAGGAGAAGAGATAGCTTAGTTGGTAGACTTGGGTCTTCAACAATCCCCAAACTATTTATCCAACATTCACTGCTTTTATTTGATGTTGTTCTTAGTTGTTCTCACTGGCCTTGAGGAAGAACTCAGTGGTGGAAGGATTTCATTACATGTCTACCATTGTTGTTGTCATCTCCATTCATTCCCAAAGATGCTTTTTTCAAGAGGCAACTTGACGTTCTGTTTTTTCTTGGAAGACGTTTCGCTTCTCCATGCTAGTGGAGACAGCATCCATGAATGGGTTAACTCCGTCTATTATCCAATAGGACTGAGTCTGCAAAAGTAGATGACACGCCTCCTCTTCCTGTGACTTCCGCTTTTTAGACACAGTCTGTCCTTGGACATAGATGTGGTTTTTAAAAGCTCCCATTCTGAATTCTGTTTTCCTAGCATCTGGCTTGCATTTCTCAATTTTTTCCTTGCATTGCTGTTATTGCCGGCGTGAAGGGCTTGCCTGATCCCGCCGAGGGCCGTTTTTCCGGCGGTTAGGCTGCCGGCTGGGGAACATGCACGAGAGGCTTCTCTGCCACGCTGACCCTTTGGGAGGTTTCTGATCCCCGTTACCTGCTGTGAGAGCTGTCGGCTGGCAGCGCAGGTCCCGCACGCACGAGCTTTTCGCTCCGCACCGCCTGAAGGTCCCTGGAGGCTGGTGACTGTACCGGAAGCTCTGCATGGTCTGATTGGAGGTGAGTTCATTCCAATTCGCCTTTTTTCCTCTCCGATCGGATCGAGAGTCGGCTGAAGAAGCGGCTGCGGCGGGGGCTCCCCCTCCCCCCCTCCCCCGGTCTTCTTTGAGCTTCGGAGGCTGCCGGGGGCCATTTTTAATAGTGCACGAGCCTAGCTCTGCAGCTATATATTCTTCCGAAAGAGGGAGACGTCATTTTAAAAGTCCCGGCCGCCATTTTGAATTTGCCTCGTGGCCGTTTTGAATCCCTGAGAGGCTTTTTGAACCGGAGGGGGGAATTGCCTCTGTAACCCTCCTGAGTTGACCTCCTTGTAGCCCCTGCTTCGTTTCAGCAAGCTACTTATTCTCTGTGGACTGTAGCCCATATTTAACGGACTCGAGGTCCACGTGGTGGCAGCCAAGATGGCAGACGACACCTCTACCAGGGCGGCCATTTCTGAGAGGGGTTCTTCCCCTTCATCATCTAGTGGCAGAAGCCATGGTGGGGCCACCACTAGGGCATCCAAAAGGAAGGCTACCTCTGTAGGATCTCTCGCTCCAGCAGATCCCATAGGTCTTCTAAAAGGGCCGACAAACAGGACCAAAGTAGGCACAGGGCCATCGAAAACATCATTGCCAAGGCCCAAAGGTCCTCTTCCAAGCAGTCCAGTGGTCAGCAGGGTACCCTTCCTTCAAGAGATCTTCCCCCCCTCCAGGGACAGGGGATCAGGCTCCCAGGACATCACAGGCGGCTGCCTTGTCCTCTGAGGTTGTGTTAGACCAGGGGTCGGCAACCTTAAACACTCAAAGAGCCATTTGGACCCGATTCCCACAGAAAACAAAACACGCGGAGCCACAAAACCTGGGTGGGCATGGAGAAGAAGATAACACTGCATATATTATTATTTTTTACCTTTATGCTATGTATAAAAAAAAAACTATACTGTCTTGCATTTATGAAATCAATGAACTGCTACAGAGAAAACGAATTTTTATTTCTGCATGCAAGAATGCAACAAAAACATTATAAAAAACGAAAAAAAAAGATGGGTCGAAAAGCTCAATAAATCATGTGCTGGTGGGTGTTGCACATTGGCGGTTGTGACGCATATTTTGAGCGACAGGGAGCCGCAGCAGAGGGATGAAAGAGCCACATGCGGCTCCAGAGGTTGCAGACCCCTGTGTTAGACCCACCTTTGGATTTCCCTGGCATCAGTGAGGGGTGGTTTGGCTCCGTGCCATCCCCTAGGGATTTTGTGCCTTTAGGGGTCCAGGCCCCCCCCACAGGGGTTCCAGGGCAGAGGCAAGATTCACTCGTACTGCTGCAGGCCTTCGCCCTGAGGAATTAATGGGGTCTGTGGCCCAAGCCAATATGGGGGCATGGATTTCTGAGGCCATTAGACAAGGCATTGCAGCTGGATCGCAGCAGAGACCTTATAGGGAATCTAGTGTCCCTAGAGCCCAGGAGCAGCATCTGAGTCGTCCTCCTCCATTAGAGGAAGGTCACTGCAAGGAACAAGCCCTGTCCCACACTTCTTCTGGTAGAGAAGCTTCCCTGGGAGAAGAAGGAGAAATCAGGGATTTTGATTTTGATTTATCAGAGAATGAGGGTCTTTCGCCCGATCACCCCTCTATTGTGGGTCTGTTTCGTCCTCAGCTTTTCCAGTCCTTGCTGTTTAAGGCTAAGACCACCACCCGTTTGGGGTCCAATCCGGCTCCTTCTGATTCGGCTATGGGTCCTGCTAACCCGGCAGACACCCTTTTTGTGGAGCCCACGGTGGAGACGGAGGAGATTCCAGCGCCCAAGATGTTTCTGGACGTTGTTCAGAGGCAACATGCCTCTCTCGGTTCTGGTCCCAATCCCAGTGGGATAGAGAAGCGTTTTTATAACGTGGAATCAGGTCTGTCTAATATTCTCCAAGTTCCCATGGTAGATGGTCCGGTGGTGGCTATGGCTTCTACTTCTGTAGTTTCCGGGGCTCCAGAAGAAGCCCTAAGACCAGAGGACAAGAGGGCGGAACAATTGATGATCAAGGGTCATCAGGCTAGCTCATGGGCAGTAAAGGCTTCCACGGCAGCTTCGTTTTTTAACAGGGCCTCACTGCTTTGGCTCAGGCAGTTGCAGGATAGGCTACCAGTAGATGACACAAAATCGCACCAGGATCTGAACAAGGTTATGGCAGCCTTAGAATTTTCGGCAGACGCCACGCTTCACGCGGTCCGTTTCGCGGCCAAGGCCATTGGGTCATCTGTAGCGTCCAGGCATCTTCTTTGGCTGAGACAGTGGCAAGCAGACGCCCGTAATAAGTGGCGTTTGGCATCTGCTCCATTTTCAGGGACTAGCTTGTTTGGAGAATCCTTAGATCCTCTCCTAATTGAATCCCGGGACAAACGAAAGATTTTGCCCTCCATTTCCCGAAGATCAGAGTCCAGGCCTGTCCCTTATTATCGCCCATCGTCCTTTCGAGGGCAGGAGGGCGGCTTCAGGTCTCAACGTTACCAGAGAGCCTTTCCTTCCCAACAGTATCAACCTCAAGACATACAGGGCAAGCAGCCTTCCAGGTACCCTCCCAGAAAATCCTTTCAGGGGGAGGGGTCGCCCCTACATACGGTAAGAAGGGACCCACGTCTGCTCCTCCCATTGGGGGTCGCTTGTCAATTTTCGCCGACCAATGGGAGGAGACCACGTCGGACGTTTGGGTCAGGGAGACGGTTAGAACAGGCCTCTCCCTGGAATTTCAATCCTCCCCTCCGAGTGTATTTTTTCCGTGCCCAGTATCTAAGAACAGATCGAAAAGACTCCTCATGAATTCGGCCATAAATCATCTGCTCGAGATTTGTGCTATCCAACCTGTTCTGGAGGAGCAACGAGGTCGGGGATTCTATTCTCTTCTGTTCCTCGTTCAGAAATCATCAGGAGGATGGAGGGCCATATTGGATCTTAAGACCCTCAACCGTCACATTGTTTACAGACCGTTTAAGATGCACTCCCTCCAATCTATTTTAGAGACTGTCAGGAGGGGCGATTTCCTTACGTCAGTAGATCTGACGGAAGCCTATCTGCACGTCCCCATCCACCCCGCCCACAGGCAGTACCTTCGTTTTTATTACGCAGGTAATCACTATCAGTATCAAGCCCTGCCGTTTGGCCTCTCTTCAGCTCCTCGGGTGTTCACCAAGCTGATGGCGGCTCTTGCAGGTTACCTGCGCACTCTACCCATCCGCATACAGATTTACCTGGACGACATCTTGATCCAGTCAGCTTCAGAGTATCAAGCCGCTCGAGACCTGGAGACCACTATTTGTGCCCTCCAGGACCACGGTTTCTCCATAAACAGGGCCAAGAGTCATCTGGTCCCCACCATGCGCATCCAACATCTCGGGGCGATCATAGACACGATCGAGTCCAAGGTCTACCTTTCCCCAGAGCGTCAATCCAGCCTACGGGAGATGGTGGCAGGAGTCAGTCGTGAGCACAGGGCGACTCTTCAACTTCTGTCCCAGCTGCTGGGAAAGATGATTTCGTGCATCTCCATCACGCCTTGGGCTCATCTTCATTCCAGGAACCTCCAGTGGTTCCTGCTTCCATTCCAGAGGGATGGCACCAGCATCTCTCTGCGACGGGTCCCCATTCCGTCAGAGGTTCTTCGATCGCTCCGGTGGTGGACCTCGGAGGCCATTGCTAGAGGCTGCATTTTCCAGGAACCTCGCCGCCTAGTTATGACCACCGACGCCAGTCTCTCCGGCTGGGGGGCGCATCTCCTCTCCCACATGGCTCGGGGCAGTGGTCTTCGGAGGATCTGACGCACAACATAAATTGGTTGGAACTTCGAGCGATTCACCTGGCCCTCATAGAGTTCCGGAACGTGGTCAGCAGCCAACACATATTGGTCCTCACGAACAATGTGGCGGCAAAAGCTCAGGTCAATCGCCTGGGGGGCACTCATTCCGATGCTCTCATGGCAGTGGCGTTTCAACTAGGTCTCTGGGCAGAGGCCAACCTCCTCTCCATCCGAGCGGCGCACATCTCGGGAGTAGCGAACACACAGGTGGACTGGCTCAGCCGGGCCACAGTGGACCCAAGCGGAGTGGCGTCTTCATCCATCGCTCTTCACGGAGATCTCAGACAGGGTTGGTCTTCCCTCGGTCGACCTATTTGCCACCAGGGACAACGCTCAACTTCCTCGCTTTTTTCCCCGGTTCCCGTCACTCGGAGCAGAGGGAGTGGATGCATTGCGCAACCCGTGGCCTCCGGGCCTACTGTATGCATTTCCTCCTCTTCCCCTCATCCCAAGAGTCATCCGGAAGCTCCTGGAGGAGAAGGCGGAGCTTCTACTCCTGGCCCCTCACTGGCCCAAGCGCCCCTGGTTCGCGGATCTAGTCAATTTGTCCATGACCAACCCGTGGCAGATTCCCCCGAACAGGATTCACCTCAGTCAGGGGGCGCTGGTCCATCCGGACCCCCAGTGGCTCCATCTGACCGCTTGGCAGTTGAGCGGCACCTGTTGAAGGGGGACAGTCTTCCAGATCGAGTCATCTTAATGATCCAAGCTTCCCGCAGGGACTCCACCAACAGGATTTACGACGCCACTTGGAGGGCATTCTGCTCGTGGTGTACAGTGAGGAGGCTCCGACCCTTAGAGACATCGGTTACTAAGGTCCTGGAATTTTTGCAGGACGGTCTGGACAAAGGTCTTGCTCCTAACACTCTTCATCAACAGGTCTTCCCTGTCTTCCGTCTTGACTTGTGGAGCTAAGGATACATTGTCTCAACATCTGGTGATTCGTCAATTTCTTCGGGTGCGTCCAACTTTCGCCCTCCCGTCATGCATCGTTATCCCACGTTGGACTTGACAAAGGTTCTCAACGCACTATCCCAAGGTCCCTTCAAACCCCTTCGTGAGGCCGGTCTACGTTATCTGTCCTATAAGGTGGCATTTCTCATGGCAGTTACGTCGGCACACAGAATATCGGAGTTGGCTGCTTTTTCTATCAAATCGGATCTTTGCATGTTCCACTCTGACAGGGTGGTGTTACGTTTGGACCCTACCTTTGTTCCTAAGATTAACACTTGGCTCCACAGGGCTCAGGAATTGGTTCTTCCCAATTTCTGTCCTTGCCCAGTTTATCGGCTGGAACGCACCTGGCATACGCTGGATGTTCGTAGGGCCCTCAAGATCTACATCTCTCGAACTTCGTCCTTCTGTCGGTCTGAGTCACTCCTCGTTTCCTTTCAACCTTCCACGTTGGGGTCTAAGGTCTCTTCCTCCACCGTGGGGAGGTGGATCAGAGCCTGTATTGCCAAGGCCTATGAGGTTCAGGCCTTCCCGCAGCCGAGGCGTGTCACTGCCCATTCAACGAGAAGTGCGACTACGCCGGCCGCATGAGCTACGCAAGCTTCGATAGAGGAGGTCTGTCGTGCGCCCACCTGGTCTTCGCCATCTCCTTTCATTCAACGTTATAAGCTGGACTCTTACGCCTCAGCTGAGGCAGCCTTTGGACGTCGTGTTCTTTAGCGTGTTCGATCTGACCAGGAGGTGCAGGATCCGGCCGCGCCCTCCCATTAGGACAGCCATCTTTGGTATGTCCCATTCATGGATGCTGTCTCCAGTAGCATGGAGAAGGGGCATTGGTCTTACCTGATACGCTCCTTCTCGTAGCCATGGAGACAGCATCCAGCCGCACCTGGATTGGCGTCCGGTCCTGTTTTTTCTCTGAGCACTGGGAGCACCACACATGTCTGCATCAACGCCTTCGTCAAAAAAGCAGAAGTCACAGGAAGAGGAGGCGTGTCATCTACTTTTGCAGACTCAGTCCTATTGGATAATAGACGGAGTTAACCCATTCATGGATGTTGTCTCCACGGCTACGAGAAGGAGCGTATCAGGTAAGACCAACGCCCCTTCTCATCCAAGAAGCTTCTTCAACTCTGATTGGATGGTGAGGAATGGAAGGATTGATACTCCTTGCAGACAGCTGGTCATTTGCATCCTTTTAGAGGGTCGTTGAGGCCACTTGGAGGTTTGTCTGTGTCCTCAGGGTCACCTGAGTGGTGCAAATGGGTGTGGAGCCTTCTTGGAACTGCTGAAAGGACTATATTGTAGATTGGAGATAGATGAGGTCGTATCCCTCCCCCTCTGTTGAGAGAGGGCTGTTCAATTTTCACATAGATGGCCTCTTTGAGCCCTCGTTCAAACCAGGTGTTGCAAATGACACAGACAAACCTCCAGGGGGCCTCAATGACTCTCTAAAAGGAGGCAAAGGACCAGCTGGCTGCAAGGAACATAAATCCTTTCATTCCCCACCATCCAGTCCGAACTGAAGAAGCTTCTTGGATGAGAAGCGAAACGTCTTCAAAAGAAAAAACCAGAAAGTCCAGTTGCCTCTTGAAAAAAAAGCATGGGACAACCATGACCTGGATGACTGAGAATCTCCATAGACATCTCCATTCATTGCATGTTACTTGATTGGTGACCTACAACTCAGTGATTGATCCAGGAAAGACAAAGTAGTCCTCGACTTACGACCACATTTGAGCTCAACACGTCTGTTGCTAAGCAAGACCGTTGCTAAGTGAGCTTCGCCCCGTTTTACAACCTTTCTTGCCCCCGCTATTAAGTGAATCTCTGCAGCAATTAAGTTAGTCACACGGTCATTAAGTGAATCTGCCTTCCCCATTGACTTTGCTTGTCGGAAGGTCGCAAAAGGGGATCGCGTGACCCCGAGACATGGCAACCATGATAAATACGAGTCCGTTGCCGAGCGTCCAAATTTTGATCACGTGCCACGGTGGTAAGTGTGAAAAGGGCTCATGAGTCACTTTTGTCAGTGCCATTGTAATTTTGAGCGATCACTAAACGAACGGTTGTAAGTCGAGGACTACCTGTAGCAGGCTGGAGATAGAGATGACCCCCAAATGGACTCCAGTGTAAATATTTGCAAGTTGCATTTTCCTGGCCTTGAGGAAGTGCTGGGTTTTTTTCTGACCCGAAATCAAAACTCCCAACTTCTCAAAATATCTTCATGGTGTCTTTTGTGTTGTTTGGAGGCAAGTTTCTTCTCCTTCCTGGATCACCTGGGGCCATGATGAAGGAAGGCCTGTGACCTTCCCAAGTACCTTTTTGAGGGCGTGAACGTTGGAAATGCGCATTGTCCCCACACCTGTTCTGCCTTTGTCTTCCGTCCCCATCGTCCTCATCCTTCTCTTTGTTCCTCAGTGACTCAGCACATTAAAGACCTCCTGGAGAGAAACAGTAAGAAGAAGTCCAAATTGAGAAAAAAACCCAAACCTTATGTTGAAGACCACGATGGTAGGGCATGAGAACCAAACCTTCCTTTAGCAGCCTCTTCTCCTTAGTTTAGTCAACAGCTTCCTTTTTTGTCTGCAGCTTCTTAGTCTCTGCTTGGTCTCCCCATAACACAGCTTCATTCTTCTCCTAGCTGCTAATTTGGGGTGCGTCTCTACATCCTGATTTTGGGGGGGGGGGAACCTACTGCTAATCACGTTTTCTCCAACACCTACTGACCTCAGTCCAACCTTCCAAGGTGTCCTTTTGCTCATGGTCAAGGCTGCCTCTGCCACAGGTTGTCCTCTGCAAGTTGTCCTCCCACCTCACTGGGGAGTCAGGAATGTGGGGGCCGAGGGTTGTAAGAGGGAATAACAGTTTTCCTATCCAGGAAGTGGGACTGACCTCCTTCCATTCGTCTGTCACCTGTGTCACGCCAACATATCCGTGATGTAGGTTCACGGGCAACATGGGTGCACACGGTGAACCTGTAGCCCCAATGCGGGATTGACTGCACAATAACGTTATTTATGGAACCCAGGGTTATTGTGGAACCCATATTATGACTGCAAAGTTTGATGGGCCCTGACTCAGCTAATGGCAATCCCCTTGAGCAGGGGTCTGATGGAGTTAGAGACCAGTCATTGCAGGATGCCAAGATGTCTGACTGCCTTTGCAGTGTTTATTGCTTATATACAAGCAGCAAAAGGTAACAAAGAGCAACAGCATTTTCATTGGTGAATTCTCCTTGCCAATCCTTAAGAACATCCTACATCCTGTTAATACAACCTAGATGAGATCACGTACCAGCCAGAGATAGTGTCCTTCTTCATCCAGGCAATATGAACGGGGTGAAATCATGGGAACTGGGTGAGATCATGTAGGTACTTGAGGCCCTTCTGAGGTAGGCAGTTTGCTGCACATAACCTCCAAATGACCTCCATCTCTACAGGGGTCTCCAAATTTGGCGACTTTAAGACTTGTGGACTTCAACTCCCAGAATTCCTCAAAATGCTGGCTGGGGAATTTTGGGAGTTGAAGTCCACAAATCTTGACAACAACCCTGTTAGGTATTTCAGGGTCCTGTGAAGACAAGAGAGCAGAGCTGGAGGGCTCTTGCAAAGGGCACCTGTGGTAGAGATGAGGGTAGGGGCAATGTTTGAGTGTCCACCTGCCTGGACAAAGGTTGGGTGTCCTGGCCAGAAGACAAACTTCAAGGGCCTAGCCCACCATCCTTCAGGTAAGAAACCAATCTGGCATAATATAGGTCTCATCTTTCTGCTATGGGTCAGAGTTGGAGCCACAAGGGTCCTCCAGAACGCACAGTGAGGTCACACCATGCCTGACATCACTTTCTCCATCTGAGGAGGTCCATGGAGGGTGGTAGTGGCTTCATAAGATCTCCCACCTCTAGGCTACGTCAACAAGAGATGTTCCATCTGAGCATCCTGGACGAGAAGACCTTTCTCCCTGTGGGTACCTGGGTGCTCTCTGAGTTTCCTTGTAGACGTCTTATGACCCAACTAGGTAACATCCTCAGGGCTAGGAGGGAGTAGGGTTGGGTCTTAGGTGCTTTCTGAGCTTGGTTGTTTTCTTGCAAGCATTTCATGACCCAACTAGGTAACATCATCAGTGCTAGATGCGAATAGGCTCAGGTGGGTTCTCTGCATTTCCTGAGCTTCGTTGCAACATTTCATGACCCAACTAGGGAACATCATCAGAGAGATGTACAAAGTTCAGAAGCCCTTTTGGAAGTTGTATTGGAAGCTTGCACTGTCCTAACAGGCAGAACATAAGAATTTAATCGATGCACAAATGTCACCAAATATATAATCCCTGTCATTTGTCAGGGACATGATCCATGTGACATCGTCGTGGCACCCTCCAGATATCTATAAGCACTTGAGTATTTTGGGTTTTCTCTTCTGCTTTGACCCACTCGGCTGTTGGGTCCGGAAGCAGACCATTAACCAAAATTCAGAGAATCCTCGCCTTAACGACCACAATTGACCGTAAGCAACATTTCCATTGCTAAGTGGTTTAGTGAGTTTTGTCCCATTTTACCACCTGTTTTGCCACCTTCTAGCAAACAAAGTCAACGGGGAAGCCAGATTCACTTAACGACAGTGTTCCTAACTGAACAACTCGGGCGGTTCACTTAACAACGGTGGCAAGAAATGTCGTAAAAGGATGCGAAGCTCACTTCACAACTATTTCGCTTAGCAACAGAAATGTTGGGGTCAATTGTGGTGGTAAGTCGAGGCGTGCCTGGTTTCTGACTTTCTCAACGGGCCCTTATAAGGAGCATTGGTAAGCGTGTTTGCAAACAGCCTCTCTCCTGGTTTCAATTCTCTGTTGCCCAGGATTGTTGCATGACGATAATTTTGAAAAAGATGCAAAAGAGACAGACCCCTGTCATATATATATATATATATATATATATATATATATTATATACTGTATATCTCAAAAATCCTGATTTTAGCATCCATCTCCTGGAAACCTGTGTCTTTCTATCCAGGAGTGACTGAGGTGGGTAAGAGGAGCATCAAAATAAGCTAAGATGACTTTTTTGACCTACCTGGCCCCACACTCCTGACATTCCTGTTCAGCTTATTTTGACAATGGACGTCTTCCCCATAAAATAAGGGCTGATTGGATTATTTGGGGAAAGCCAAGTGGCGGCAGCTGAAAACGCATTTATTAAAATTCTGCCTGCGTACAGCCCCACACACTTAACGTGGCTACTAATTCATCCATTTGGGGGTTTCGTGCAACGTATCCCAAGCAAATCAAGGTTAAAGCTAACCATGCACAGCATATAAATAGTAAATCGCAACCGGGAAGAAGGAAGCGAGGATCAGAAACACGCTCGGTGGTGTATCTGCACACACCCACACACCCATGTGTTCTTCTCGTCCCAAAGGTTCTTTTTTTTCCAAGAGGCAACTGGACTTTCTGGTTTTTTATCTTTGAAGACATTTTGCTTCTCATCCAAGAAGCTTCTTCAGCTCTGACTGGATGGTGGGGAATGGAAGGATTTATATTCCTTGCAGACAGCTGCTCATTGGCATCCATTTAGAGGGTCATTGAAACACTTGGAGGTTTACCTGTGTCCTCAGGGTCACCTGAGTGGTGCTCCTGGTTCCTGTAGTCTGCATTTTTCCCTCTGGAAATCCATTCCTACTCCCACACCATTCAAAGGGTGTTCATCCCAAATTATGTAACTAAAAGTCTGTAGAGATTGTCAGTCATCCAGGTCCTGGTTGTCCCAAAGGTGCTTTTTCAGGAAGCAACTGGACTTTCTTGGTTGTTGTTTTTTTTGAAGACGTTTCGCTTCTCATCCAAGAAGCTTCTTCAGCTCTCACAGGATAGTGGGGAATGGAAGGATTGATACTCCTTGCAGACAGCTGGTCATTTGCATCCTTTTAGAGGGTCCTTGAGGCCACTTGGAGGTTTATCTGTGTCCTCAGGGTCACCTGAGTGGTGCAAATGGGTGTGGAGCCTTCTTGGAAGCACTGAAAGGACTGCGTTGTGGAGCTGTGTTTCCGCCCTGTGTCCCTTCACTGTTGAACACAGGTGAAGGCTGTTGGGGACGAGTCTGTGTTGTCTCCATCTCAAACAGAAGTGCAAATGGTTCCTGCAGTCTGCAATTTTTCTGCAGATTACGGGGGGGGGGGGGATTCCAATTTGCACTACTCAGGTGACTCTGAGGACACAGTCCCAAAGGTGCTTTTTCAAGAGGCAACTGGACTTTCTGATTTTTCTTTGAAGATGTTTCGCTTCTCATCCAAGAAGCTTCTTCAGCTCTTCAAAGAAAAACCTGAAAGTCCAGTTGCCTCTTGAAAAAAGCACCTTTGGGACAACCATGACCTGGATGACGGAGAATCTCCATAGACCTGAGGACGCAGAGAAACCTCCAAGCGGCCTCAAGCAGCCTCAAGGCTTGGAGGTCTACCTGGGCCAAGGCTTGTGGTCCTGGAGTGTTAGTTGTAGGTCTCCTGAATTTGAAGTTAATGGCCACCGTGAGTTCATAGCATTCAGGAAGAGGCAGAAGGAGGAAGTGCCACCTGGCCAAGAGTTGACTTGACGGGACTCCAGAGAACGCTGCTGAGATGGGATCTTGTCTAAGCAGAGTCTCAGCCCCACAGGGCCCTTCTTGGGTAGGGACTTCAGGAAGATGCTCAAGACAGATGGGAAAGAGGGTCTGCTTGCCATGGGACCTCTTGGGCAGGACACCTCGCTGGTTGCGTGGCTTCTTCTCGTTCAGCTGCTTGGGTCTCTCCTCTTTGCCTCTTTCTCCTGGGGTGGCGGCTCATGAATTGTCTTTGCTCTGACTTTCTCTCTCTCTCTCTCTCTCTCTCTTTCTTCCTCTCTCCTTCCTCCCTTCTCTCTTGTAGGGGTGGCGGTAAGCACTTACGCCAAGTATTGTTACAGCAAGCTCCAGAAGGCAGCGTTGACTGGCGCCAAGAAGGTATCTTCTTCCCCTCCCCTCTCTTTTGCGTCGTCTTTCGAGGTGGCCTTGGGAGACCAGAGTTGGTGGCTAAGTGATCATGGGAACGCGTGGGGTGGTTGGGTCGAAGTTGGAAGCCTATCCCAAGACGTTGGAAGCCTCCCCCAAATCTTGACCTTGATGCATGTCAATGAGTGAGCCAAGACATCCAACTCAACCTTCTGGCCCTTATCCTTTTGCCCAAGAGGGGAAAGTTGGTGGAGAGGTTAACTGAAGAGTTTCCTGTCCAGAAATTATTTTGCTTACCAACATTTTCCCCCCTCAAGGATTAAGAGGACACTTGAGTACTCCAGAATCAGGGGCCATCAAAAACGTCCCTGCAATGATGGGATTTTATGTGTTTATTCAATATATAAAAGCAACCATCTCAACGTGTGTGTGACTCTGGGCAGCTCACAAGGTTTAAAGAAAACAAAACACTCATAAAAGAAAACCCACCAGAAGCAAATGAAAGCAGTTAATAAAGCAAATGGCCATGAAGCATTAAACACAAAATGTAAGAAGGGACCAGCCAGTAGATGAGAGCCACCTCACCATCTCCAAACCTTCCTTCAAGGGATCACCAAGTCTAATAACAGGGCTGTCTCCTTCCAGCTCCTCCAAGAGGCCAATAGCTCTTGTGCCAGACCTCAAAAGGGGTGGCTGGGTGTTGATTCCATGCTTGTGGCTCCCATCTTGATATTTTTGATCCTGGGCATCCAGAATTGTATGTCCGACCAGAAGGTAAAGAAGGAAGGAGCTGGGTAGAAAGCAGAAAAGAGTCCCAATTAGTTAGTGCCAGTAGAAGAGAATATTTATAGCTCAGGGTTGAATTGTGGGGTCCTTGGTGTTCTCTGCACTTGGTGGTTTTCTTGCAGACGTTTCATGGCCCAGCTAGGTAACGTCATCAGTGGTAGAAAAGGGTGGAGTCTTCCAAAAGGAGGAGGAGGCGGAAGAGGAGGAGGAGGACTGTGGGGTCCTTGGTGCACTCTGAGCTTGGTGGTTCTCTTGCAGATGTTTCATGACCCAGCTAGATAACATCATCAGTGCTAGAGGGAGTGGGGTGTGCAGAGAGGAAGAGGAGAAGGAGGAGGACTGTGGGGTCCTTGGTGCTTTCTGAGCTTGGTGGTTTTCTTGCAGATGTTTCATGACCCAACTGGGTAACACCATCAGTACGAGAACAGAGTGGGGGTTTGCGGAGTAGGGGAAGGGGAAAGGGAGGAGAAGGAGGACATGATTATTATTATTATTATAATTTTTAAAACTTACATGCCACCTAACTTTCCATCACTCTGGGTGGCTCACCATAATTAAGCAAACAAATTACAATATCAATCTAATTCATTTTCTCTATTCTCTCTGCAAGCATGAATTTGAAAGCATACCTTAGAGGTACTTTTTGAAACATGTATA
>QLTV01002668.1:286688-299119 GCA_003457575.1 Thermophis baileyi
CATCAACTCCGAGAATTCCTGAGCCAGAATGGACCTGTGGACATCAACTCCCAGAATTCCTGAGCCAGAAAGGACCTGTGGACTTCAACTCCCAGAATTCCTGACCCAGCATGGACCTGTGGACTTCAACTCCCAGAATTCCTGACCCAGCATGGACCTGTGGACATCAACTTCCAGAATTCCTGACCCAGAATGGACCTGTGGACATCAACTCCCAGAATTCCTGACCCAGAATGGACCTGTGGACATCAACTCCCAAAATTCTTGAGCCAACATGGACCTCCGAATTCTGGGAGTTGAAGTCCACAGGTCACAAACGGGCCATAGTTCCCCACACTTGTTTTAGTCCATCTTCAGGAAACTTCTCTCTCCAGAATACAGTACATGCACTGGGTTATTCTACGCATTGTATTTACACAATGCCTGGTTGTGTGTGACTTTTAGTTGTTAACTAGGGTGTTGATGACCAGAAATGGGTTTCTTGTCAATCAATAGGAGTGATGATTTACCACCAACCTACCACTTAGGAGTTGGGGGCACAGTGGCACAAGGAAACAACAATTAACAACTTAATAGCTGCCCATCAACACCCTAATTAACAACCAGAAGCCACACACAACCAGGCACCATATAAATACAACACGTAGAACAGCCCAGGGCACATACTCAGAAGTTCTCTGAAGATGGGCTCCAGCACAAATCCGAACTAAATCTCCCCGTGACTAACCAAGATTGGATCCTGCAACATTATCTTGGGACACGTATATTTATCTTCGTTCACGAGTTTATCTAGTTCTACAAGCAAAGGAATCCTGGGCACCCAGATCTGCTTGAAAGTTGGTTTAGTGCAACTGACCATAATGATAGTTCTGGAGAGAGGAGGGGACAAAGGACCAGAGGGAGAACAGAGCCAATGCTGGAAGCTGTGGCTTCTGGAATTGTACCCTGTCAATCCAGCACAAGGATTGACAGCCCTTTCATCCTCTTAGAGCAGAGGTCTCCAACCTTGGCAACTCTACAACTTGTGGACTTCAACTCCCAGAATTCCTCAGCCAGCCATACATCATAAAGTTGCCAAGGTTGGAGACTTCGGTCTTAGAGGACCTTCCTCTCAATCTTCTCCAGCTCTTCCTCTACCTTCCTATGCATTGGAGCTGATTGTTGTGGCCCGCCAGCGTCCCGTGACAGTGATCATGGATCCCGAGGATGATGAGGCGGTTGTGGCACAGTACCATCGGCCCGTGCACCTGGCACCCGAGTCAGAGAGCGAGGAGGACGATGAGGTGGTTGTGGCGAGGTCCCATCGGCCCGTGTACCTGGCACCCAAGTCAGAGAGCGAGGAGGCTGAGGGTCAAGCAGGGCCTTCTGTACCTCCTGAGGAGCCCATCAGGGCCGAAGAAGAAGAGGAGGAGCCTCTTCTTCTCAATGCTGGAGCCTTGTTGCAGGAAACAACGTTTGATATCCCTCTTGATCTTTGTGACTCCAGTCTGCTCGTGTACTTGTTCCAGTACGGGTCTTGTTTCCTGCATTCCTAGCTCTGGGAGTATTGCCAAATACAGTCAGACCTGCTCATAGTATCTCTTGGACTCCGGCCAGCTGTTAAAGATTAGACATTTACCAGCGGAGAGTTGGAACTCTCTATTCTGCCTTTATTTTGTTTTCAAACTATTATGTTGCTCCTAAGAAGTTATTAGGAGACATTTATTAGTAAAAGAACAGTGTTTTGCAGTTTGTGTGTGCGTATTATTGGTGGCTCGTCGCTGGGGCAGAACACTGATGACTTTCTAATGAGGAAGGAGGCCTCTGGTTAATGGGTTATTTCTCAGCGATGGGCGGCTCGGCCGTCTTCCCGTCAAAGTCACAGTGAAGCACAAGATGACATTCCTGGGTGTTTTTCCCCCAACAAGGCTTCCCTTCCCCTTGTGGACAGCAGCCCATTCAGCTACCTTCTGTAAGCCTTGAGGTCCCCACCTTCCGCCTCCCTCTTGGAGTCAGGCTGCCTCTCGGTGGCCAACATCTGGATATGCTTTTCAGGCTCCTTGATTCCAGTACCTACCAGGGAGATGAAACGATGTTAAAAGTTGGCTTTGAGCACCATGGTTTGAAGCTATCCTTAAGATCCTGGCTTCTAAAGACGCCCTCGTGGATTTGTCAAAATGTATGTTTGTTTGTTTAAGAAAATTGATACAGCCGCTCAACTCGCTCTCAGTGACTCCAAGTGGCTTACAAAGATAAAAACGTAATATAAAGCAATAAAAAGCGATAACCATCCTCCTGGTGACAATAATCAAATAAACCATTTGATGGGTTCCGTACACTTCTGGGTTCCCCAGGCCCATTGGCAAAAACCAGGTCCTCAGGGCCTTGTGAAAAAGGGTCAAAATGGGAGCCAATCTTATTTCTGTGTGTATGATGTTGCATCTGGAGGGAGCCACCACAGAGAAAGCCCTTCTTCTAGATCGGGTGCCAAACCTGCATCGTCACAGCGTTGTCATGTGGCGTATCACGACTTTTTCCCCTTCAGTAAACTGGGCGTGGGGGTGGCCAGTGCTTGACGCATCCAGCCCCCTGCCCACGAATTTTACCCCCCCTGCACTAGATGGACTTCCTTAGGAGAGGGGACCCGTAGCCTTCCTTGCCTCCCTGCTTTAGTAGGTCAGGTAGATATAACCGGGAGAAGACGGGCCACAATTTATGTGAACGTTTTTATTTTACACCTATTCAAAACTCGGAGACACATACACAAAAAAGCAGGCTTCACAAATAGTAAGCAGTTTTTCAGTCCCAAACAGAGGTAGTATTCACTTACTTTCCTACCGGTTCTCAAATGTGAGCGCACGCGCGCTTCGCTCGCACGCCCGCACCCCGTCCATGCACGCGCACGGCTTCCGTGCATGCGCTGTGCTCATGTGGGCTCCTTGCACGCATGCGCGCGGCTTCAAAATGAGCCTAAATAGAACGACATAGCGCCAGGGCGGGTGGGCAGGCCCACCCGCAGGTCGCCGCTACCGGTTCGCCTGAACCGGTCCGAACCGGCAGAATACCATCTCTGGTCCCAAACATTGGTGTGAAAGAGATTCGAGGTGAAGGTTGCAGACCGCTTTTATTTGGAAAAGAACCGGAACCCAAAACATTTCAGGCTGCTCTTTAATATAATTTTTGCGGTGCGACTGCAGATGTTGTTTGCAGTTCTGGCTACCAGATTTAAAGATGACTTCTGCAGAGCTGCAAAAATCTAGAAAACAAACCGTGTCCTGGATTGACCAGTGCCCAACCTCAATCCACGCATAAATGTTTACTTTCTCTACACACATCCTTTTCCCTCTTTCCTTGTGGGCTCTCTCACTGTGGAAATCTAGTTCATCATCTCCTTGGGGGGAAATGTTAGTGTGGTTGTTGGTGCTAGAGACTGTGTTCCAGGTCAGTGGAGACCCATTCCACCTGAGTCTTGTGACATCCCATTCTCTATTTGTCCCAAATGTGCTCCTCCTTGTAGGGTCTGAAGAAGCCGAACATCGAAGAGATTCGTCACGCCAAGAATGCTGTCTTCAACCCATCCATGTTTGGAAGCTCCTTGCAAGAAATCATGAACATGCAGAAGGAGAGGTACCCCGACCGCCAGCTCCCGTGGGTGCAGACCAGGTTATCAGAAGAGGTACTGGCACTCAACGGAGACCAGACCGAAGGCATCTTCAGGTAATTTGCACCTTAAAGGGCTGTCCTTTGTCCATATGAGGAGCTTCTCAAGTTCAGTTGAGGGCTATGAAATGATGGAGACATTGCGGTTGGAAGACTGGGCTGGGGGTGGGGGTGTTTGTAGGACATTCTTTAGCTCGGGGAGAAATCAGGATTATGGCAAGCAGGACCTGTGATGCTTCTAAAGATTCTTGACTTATTTAAGATATGGTGAAGGAGCTAGAAAAAAGTCAGATTGGATAGATTGAGGAGCAGAGGTGCTGGGATACTGGGAAATCCCTAAGGGGATGGTGGAACAGAAGAAAAAAAGGCTATGAGAAACTGGAACATGGAATTATTATTGAAAAAAGAGGCAGAAGAAATGAAAGAGAGAGAGAAAGTAGGCCCAGCTTTGTAGGTTGTTTACAGGGAAGTTTTCTTAGGTGGACAACCAGGACAATCATCAGACTGTGGGGTTGAAAAGGACCACAAGACCAACCTGGTTGGTGGCCACCCAGCCGTTTCCTTAAAAACTTCCAGAGATGGAAAACCCATAATTGCTACTCACTATTGGATAAATCTTGCTATCTGGAAATTTTAGCTTATATTTAGGCAACTTAGCTGCAACTTTCACCTATTATTACTGATTTCTGTGGCCACAGAAAATAGTTCTTGACCATCTCTGCAGAGTCCCAGATATAGTTTCTTCCCTCTGTCTTCTTTTCTCCAGAATGAACATCTCAACTTCTTCATCATGTCCTCTTGGACATGTCTTCAAATCCTTATAAATCATCTTTTTCTGGACTTGTTCTAACTTGTCAATATGAGACAGGTCCTATTGTTGTCAGGTTCCCAAATCCTGGAAAGACACATAGAGTTACTTCTGAGCAGTTTCCTTTATTGTTCCTCACCTGTAGACAGAATCTTGCCAGACTGAAGTAACTACTTGCATCATTCAATTATTCTGAGAACTTCTAGGGAGGAGCCGTCTTAACTCTCTTCCTCCCAACCAAACTATCCAAATTTTGCTGTCTCTTGGTCTTCTGGAATGCAGCCCCTCCCCTCTGGGAATCCAGACTGCATTCCACCACAATTGTTGATGAAAAGACTTGGCAGCTTGAAACTGGTATGGAGACCTACAAAAAGAGGGTTAACAACTGTGTGCAGGCACCATGTGATTGTTCACCCATTATTGAAGGGAACAAGGAACATGCACCCTAGGTTTGTTCCACTTTTCCTTCTTTTATTATTGCGGGGATCTTGCGACCTTGTGTGTTTTACCGTGTTTGCCTTCCTGTATAACACAGAGGAATACTGAAACTTATTTCTGTTCCTACATTCCTTTTTCTCTGTAGAGTTTACTGCCGCATAAACATTTATCTTTTTAGAGATTAACTCTCGGTGCAAAATCCCAGATTGTCCTTGCAGGTGAATCAGTTGGGGGGTGGGTTTAATCCATGAGCAAATAGCCTGGTATGAAATATTAATATGCAAGAAGAAGAAAAAAAGATGTTACTTGTGTTTGTGTAGCGTGCTAAACAAAGCCTGGATGTTGTGGGTTTTTTTTAAAAAAAGAAGCACTCTGGGGGAAAATGAAAGGTTATTCTGAGTTCCTAAATTCTGGGAGAGATTTGAAATTTGAAGTTCTCGTCTGCGTTAACACTTACCAGCCCTGGTTAGTTTGCCCAAGTTAAAATTTCCCGTTCATTGAGAACTTGAGTAGAGCTTCCAACTTCAAATAGGTCCTCATTCTTGCAATTTAGGGTGTGGAACTGTGATAATTTGGGGGTGGTTATTTGTGGGGACAGTCTGGACATTCATATTTTTTCCCTTTTATATGATCCACCCTTTTAAAATTGCAAGCTGCCCAGAATCATTGTGGAGCCAGGTGGCCCTAACATTTAAGAAAATCAATCAATCAATCATTCAGTCAATTTAAGTATTTTCAACCATGGTGGACCTGCTACTTGGTTGACTCAAGGATTTGGGCCAGTTGTGTTATATGGGAAGAAAACAAGATGAAGATGAGGCTAGGGTTTTTTTTTTTTTGAGCCACGCACATTATTTATTTATTAAATTGGTTTGCTGGCCATCTCAACACAAGGTGACTCTTTCTGTGTTGCCATATAAGCATTTTGTCTATGAGAATTTTTATGTCCTGCGTATCCAGATGTGGTGGAGTGTGGCCTGGATTCCCAGAAGGGAGGGAGAGAGGGGCTGCATACCATTGGCCCAAGAGACAGCGAAGTTTAGATCATTTGGTTGGGAGGAAGACGGTGAAGACAGCACCTTCTTAGAAGTTCTCAGAAAACATATTTCATGATGCAAGGAATTACTTTAGTTTGGCAAGATTCTGTCCATATAGGTCTGTCTTTCCTTATCTCTCATATATAATATATTCCTTATATATTCCTGAAATATATTCCTGAAAGGTCTGTCTTTCCATGTTTTGGTGGCCTGACACCATGTATGGTTGATACCAGAAAAGACATGAATGATATGAGCCACTTCATTAGTCATGAGAGATAGAGAAATGGATCTTGGCCTCTTTCTCTCTAAGCCCCCAAAACTGTGTCTCTCCAGAGAGGCTCTTCTCCAAGGGGGACCAGTAGGGCTTCCCTTGAAATACAGAGTCCTCGACTTAACGACCACAAGTGAGCCCGACATTTCTGTTGCTAAGTGAAACATTTGTCGAGTTTTGCCTCATTTCGCGACCTTTCTTGTCACAGTTATTAAGTGAAACACTGCAAGCGATAAGTTATTCACACGGTCGTTAAGTGAATCTGGCTTCCCCCGTCGGCTTTGCTTGTCAGAAGGTCGCAAATGGGGATCGCGCGACCCCGGGACACTGCAACCGTCATAAATATGAACCAGTTGCCAAGCATCCAGATTTTGATCCCACAACCCGGGGGTGCTGCAGCGGTCGTAAGTGTGAAAAATGGGCATAAGTCCCTTTTTTCCCAGTGCCGTTGTAACTTCGAACGGTTGCTAAATGAACTTGTTGTAAGTTGCGGACTACCTGTACTAAAATGTTAGCTTTGACTAGTATACAGTGCAGTGAAACGTCTCTCTTGGCCTGAGGAGACAGGGTATGAAGATGACTGGCTGGGGTGTCTCTTTTCGCCAGGAGAATAGCAATAGCAATAGCACTTAGACTTATATACCGCTTTACAGTGCTTTCCAGCCCTCTCTAAGCGGTTTACAGAGTCAGTATATTGCATTGAGCCAGTGAGAATTGAACTCCCAGCTGTGGGCAGAGTTAGCCTGCAATAATAAAGAAATCAAAGGAGCAGGAAAGAAGGACGGAAGAAAGAAAAGAAGGAAGGGAGGAAGGAAAGGAAGGAAGGAAGGAAGGAAAGAAGAAGGAAGGAAGGAAGGAAGGAAAAAAAAAGCAATAGCAGACTTATATATCGCTTCACAGGGCTTTCCAGCCCTCTCTAAGCGGTTTACAGAGTCAGGCTCTTGCCCCCAACAATCTGGGTCCTCATTTTACCGACCTCGGAAGGATGGAAGGCCGAGTCAACCTTGAGCCTGGTGGGATTCGGACTGCCAAATTGCAGGCAGCCAACAGTCAGCAGAAGTAGCCTGCAGTACTGCGCTCTAACCACTGCGCCACCGTAGCTCAAGAAGTTAGACGGCCCAACGTGTCTTCGTTTCTCTGAGGAATTCCTTTCTTCTCTTCTGCAGAGTTCCTGGGGACATCGATGAAGTCAACGCTCTCAAACTGCAGGTGGATCAGTGGAAAATCCCCACTGGCTTAGAAGACCCCCATGTTCCTGGTGAGGGGGGACAGCTGTGGAAGGACATCTCTGCATGTCCTGGTCTTTCTCCTCCAGCTGGATATGCCCCACTTTTGTGGGCTTCATCCTGGACAGGGATGGAGAAGCCATTTTTGGTGTTTTGTCTTGCTTGAATAAGGGGGGCATTTCCCCCACTTTCGGCTTATAAACCGGAAGGCTAAAATATATTTTAAAAAGGCATATGGCCCTCTTATTGAATCCCTAGGTCAATCTATATATATAAAAGCCAAATACCACTCACGCATCATCACGAAATCTCCAGAACCGTAAAGCTTACAAACTTGAAACTTGGCACGTATGTTCCCCTTGGCTTCTAGGTGCTCGATAAGAAAGGGTTTTTTGAAATGACCATCAGATCATTAGTATTTCTTACATACAGTATATAAGAATATATACTGATGCTAAGGAGTTAGACGTTCTACTCCCCCTCCCCACCTGAAAAGAACTCTGTTCCAACTGCCAGTGGGCATAGCCAGCGTGTGACTCATCCGGCCTGCGGGCTGGGAGTTTAGACATTCTACTCCATGCTAAGGAGTTAGATGTTCTACTCCCCCTCCCCACCTGAAAGGGAGAGAAGGGGATAAGATAGGAGAGGCTTCTGTGGGGCAAGCCTGAGGGAGAGAAGGGGATAGGAGAGGATCAATGGGGCCATACTAAGGAAAGAAGGGGATAAGATAGGAGAGGCTTCTGTGGGGCAAGCCTGAGGGAGAGAAGGGGATAGGAGAGGATCAATGGGGCCAGCCTGAGGGAGGGAGGGGATAAGATAGGAGAGGCTTCTGTGGGGCAAGCCTGAGGGAGAGAAGGGGATAGGAGAGGATCATTGGGGCCTGACTCCAAGAACTAGTTGAATATATACCCTGCAGGTAATAACAGGTGGGAAATATTTGTTAATTTCTTTTTTTCTTCTTCGTACAGGTAGATCTCGACCAACGACCCCGATTAAGCCCCAATTTTCTGTGGGTTAAGTGAGATAGTTGTTTAGTGAGTTTTGCCTCATTTTACGACCTTTCTCGCCACAGTTGTTAAGCAAAGTCACTGCAGTTGTTAATTTAGAACCACGGTTCTTAAGTGAATCTCGCTGACCCCCATGGACTTTGCTTGTCAGAAGGTTGCAGAAGGGGATCACATGACCCCGGGATGCTGCAACCGTCATAACTATGAGTCACTATGAGTTTCCAAGTGTCCCAACTGTCTGAATTTTGATGATGTGACTATGGGACGATGCAACGTTTGTAAGTGTGAAAAATGGTCATAAGTCACTTTTTTCAGTGCCGTTGTAACTTTAATGTAAAGAAACGTAATTTATGATGTAACACAAATAGCTGAGAGGGGGATGGTTTGCTGGGCAGTTGTTCTGGCGATTTTCGGTTGAAATTGTCACTTTCCCACTCCCGTACAGGTAGTCCTCGATTTACAACAGTTCATTTAGTGACTGTTTGAAGTTACAACAGCCGTGAAAAAAAGTGACTTATGATCCCTTTTCACACTTACAACCGTTGCAGCATCACCATGGTCACGGGATCAAAATTCGGATGCTTGGCGTTCACATTTATAACCGTTGCTGGGTCCCTGGGTCACGCAATCCCCTTTTGCGACCTTCTGACAAGCAAAGACAACGGGGGATGCCAGATTCACGTAGCAAACTTGTAACCAACTTAACTGCAGGGATTCACTTAACAGCTGTGGCAAGAAAGGTCATAAAATGGGGCAAAACTGGCCGAGCTACTGTCTCGCTTAGCAACGGAAATTTTGAGCTCCATTGTGGTCATACGTCGAGGACTACCTGTACTGACTTAAGGGGTTCACCCAATACACAGATCCATGGTTATGATATAGTCGATTAAAGGGAGATGAACCAGATCCTTCATCTTTGACCGTTGGTAGGAGAGGCATGATGTGAGGATGGCCTTCAGGAGGAAGGGAAGGAGATTTGACAAACTCAAGAGTTGTTTGAAGTCTCTAGCCAAGGAGATCTTCTTTCCTCTTCTGGGGCCTTTCTGATTCCTCTCCTTTCTCCCTGCAGCCTCCTTGCTGAAGCTCTGGTATCGCGAACTTGAGGAGCCTCTGATCCCTCACGAGTTTTACGAAGAGTGCATCACCCACTACGAGAATCCCGAAGCTGCCATTGCCGTCGTCCACTCCCTGCCCAGGATCAACAAAATGGTGCTTTGCTACCTCATCCGTTTCCTCCAGGTAAGGCAGCTCCGGAGTCCAGCTTACAGATGGTGGAGTCTGTGGAGATTCTCATTCATCCAGGTCATGGTGGTCCCAAAGGTGCTTTTTTCAAGAGGCAACTGGCCTTTCTTTGGTTTTCCTTGAAGACGTTTCTCTTCTCATCCCAAAGAAGCTTCTTTGGCAGTTCCAAGAAGGTTCCACACCCATTTGCGCTATTCGGGTGACTCTGAGGACACAAATAATCCCACAAGTGGCCTCAGTGTTTCTCAGAGAGAGTGCTAAAGACCAGATGATCGCCAGGAATATAAATCCTTCCATTCTCCACCATTCAATCAGAACTGAAGAAGCTTCTTGGATGAGAAGCGAAACCTCTTCAAGGAAAAACAAATGGTCCAGTTGACTCTTGAAAAAAAAGCACCCCTGGGACATGGACAGTGGTGCTCATCCTATTGACCATACCTGGGCTGAGAATGCAAACCTAGAACCTAAGCATGATCAAAAGCATGCCATCTCCATCCCTAGGGGAAGGAGGATGGTCCAGCTTTCTCTACCGACACAATTGCGTTAGGCTGGGGCATGTGAGTCCTCCAAGAAGGATGAAGGATGCCTTGAGAAGTTGAACTCCTAGAGTGGACATAGAGCGTAAAATAATAGGGGTAGAAGGGACATTGGAGGTCTTCAAGTCCAACCCTCTGGCTGGAGACCCTATATCATTCTGGACAAATGTCTGTCCAGTCTCTTCTTAAAAACTTGTGATGGAGCACCCACAACTACTACTTCTTCTTTTTTTAAAAATAATTTTTATTAAACGTTTTTGTTTTTTTAAAAAAAGATTTTTACAATCTACTTATTTGACAGTTATCCCATATCATTTTACATCCATTTCAAATCCGTTTGTCTCTCTTTTCTGTTTACAATTTACTGTACATATAAATCCATCCTTGCGTAGTTTTTCTCTTTATATAAAGCAACAGTGTTTTCCTTACTTATGTGTCAATTATACAATAGTACTGTTAAATACAAAGATATTTCATTACTACAATTCCTTAGCACCTTTCTTACTTCTATACCTTCTTAATTTTAATCATTCATAACCTATTCATACGTCTACCGTATTAGTTAACCATTTATACCAATTGTCCCATGTCTTATAGTATTCTGATTCTTCTTTATCATTTATTTCTTTTGTAAGCCTGTCCATCTCTGCGCACTCTAAAGTTTTTTTAATCACACAATCCTCTGACGGTATTTTGTTGTTCTTCCAATTCTGTGTAAATGTTATTCTTGCTGCTATGATGATATGTAAAATTAAATATTGCGTCTTTTTATCCTGGTTCCCTGTAAATATCCCTAGTAAAAATAATTCCGGTTTCATTTCTATGTGTTGGCTAGTTATCTCTTCAATCCATTTCTTTGTTCTTTGCCAATATTGCTTTGCTTTGGGACATGACCACCACATGTGGTAGTATGTTCCAGTATTGTATTTGCATTTCCAACATTCTGGCGATGTATTTTGCAATCCTTGCTGGTGGAAGATGCCATCTGAAAAACATTTTATAAATGTTTTCTTTATATGCAACAGACTTCGTCATTTTATAGCTTTTGCTCCAGACCTTTTCCCATTTCTCCAATTCTATGTTATAACCGAAGTTTTGTGCCCATGTTATCATCACCTCTTTTACAACCTCTTCTTCCATCTTATAACTCAACAAGTAGTTACAGAATTTTGTGATCATTTTATCCTCCGGTCCTAATATAATCTTGTCTAATTCGTTTTCTTCTTTCTGAAATCCATATTGTTCTGCATCTTTTTTATGTCTAGATTTTATCTGTAAATACGGCCACCAGTCAATTTCTATACCTTCCTCCTTTAATTCTATTCTTGTTTTGAATTCTCCTTGTTCCGTTAATATTTCTTTATATGTCTTCATTTTCTCCATATCCAATAGGTTTGGGTATATTAATGCTTCCATTGTTGAAAGACAGGTAGGTATTTTGATGTAATGATTTCTTTTGATTTTTTGCTAGACTTGTATGAGTGCATCTCTAATTAGGTGTCTTTGGAAATAGTTATGAGTCTTACTTTTACCATCCCACAGAAAGGCATGCCAGCCTCTCTGGAGATCATGCCCTTCCAACGTCAGAATTCTTTTATTTTTGAGTAATATCCAATCTTTAATCCAAGTGAGGACTGCTGCGTGGTAATAGATCTCCCAATTGGGAAGGCCAAATCCCCCTCTTTCTCTCTTGTGTTGTTGAGCTTTTAGTTTCATTCGTGGTTTTTTCCCTTGCCAAATATAATTCATTATTATTTTGTTTAACTCGTTAAAGAATCATTTTCCTAGTTTTATTGGTATAACCTGAAATAAGAATAAAATTCTGGGCAATATATTCATTTTAGTGGAGGCAATCCTGCCTATAAAAGATAATTGGAGCTTCTTCCAGATTTCTAAGTCCTTTTTTATCTGATGAACTAGTCTGCCATAATTGTCCTCCTTCAAGGTTGAACATTTAGATGTTATCCAAATTCCCAGATATTTTATTTTTTTTGTAACCTGTATGCCCGTTCTCTCTTCCCATTCTCTTTCTTGTTTTTTTGTAAGATTTTTCGTTATTGCTTTCGTTTTGTTTTTGTTAATTTTAAGTCCTGCTACCCTTCCATAGTCTTCTATACATTGGAGTAATTTGATTCCTGTTTCTAGTGGCTGCTCTAGTATGAATACTAAATCGTCTGCGAATGGTTGAAGTTTATAGGCTTCTTTTTTTATTTGTAAGATGTTG
>QLTV01002668.1:299503-330837 GCA_003457575.1 Thermophis baileyi
TACAGCCGGGGGGGGGGGGGCTAGAGGACATCCTTGTCTCACTCCCTTCATAATATTAAAATTTCCAGTGGTGTCTCCATTTATTATTATCTTTGCCGTTTGAGTTGTGTATATTTTTTCAACCATTATAAATTTTCCTCCAAAGTTCATTTTTTCCAATTGTAAAATTATGAATTTCCAATTTAAATTGTCGAAGGCCTTCTGCGCATCGAGAAAGATTAGGGCTGTTTGTTTTCCGGGATGGGCTTCGTAGTATTCTAATGTATCGATTATAATTCTTATATTATTTTTTATATTCCTTCTTGGGAGGAAACCATTTTGGTCCGTATGTATTATTTCATTTAGAACTTTTTAAAGTCTTTCCGAAATAATAGCTGCGAATATCTTATAGTCCACGTTCAGTAGCGAGATAGGCCTGTACTTTCTAATTTGTGTGGGATCTGTGTCTTCCTTGGGAATAAGTGAAATAAGGGCTTCTGTCCAGGATTGTGGTATATTTGCATTCATTAGTTAAAAATTTCCAGCATTAAAGTATCTAGCGGTTCTTGTATCTTCTTGTAAAGTTCTGCTGGTATTCCATCTGGGCCTGGTGATTTGTTGTTCTTTTGTTTCTTTCTCGCCTCTACCAACTTCTGAAAGCAAGCCATTCCACTGATTAATTGTTCTCACTGTTAGGAATTTTTTCCTTAGTTCTAGGTATCCACACTCACTGCTCCTCAGAATAGGAAGACCCCGAAATAGTTTTTCTCTCCTGCAATATGTGGGCATGTTCATCATCTACCTGGATTTTGGATGCATTCTGCAAATTAGCCCATTTGGGGTGCCTTGGTTCAAAAAGTGTCTAGGTCTAGGACAACGAGCCACGGCCTCGTTGCTGGACAATTCAGTGTGGAATTAATTCCTTTTTTTTAATTCATCAAAGCATTATAAAAGCTGCTAGTCATAGGAATGATTTCCTTTGATGCAAGAGCTAAAATAATTTTGACGAAAATGTGATCAACCAAAATAAAGGGAACTAAGTGAATCCCGCAGCTAGTGGGTCATAGCAAGTTGTCCTTCAGCAAGTTGGCTGCAGTGAGTTGACCGTGGCAAATTGTCCCATTCCGCTTCAAAAACATTTGCCTCACGATGCGTTGTTTCGTCCAATTAAAAGTTTACAGACATGAGAGTGTCCGGGAATTGCGTAGCAGGTGTCCAAATGAAGTCAAGAGACGCTGACGCGAATGTGTAGTTTTATGTAAATAAATATATTTTACAACTATATATACGGCAAACTAGATAGTCAGGCAATCAGGAGCATCATGAGGTAAATCACAGAACACAGAGGGCGGGGAAGAAAAAGGCGGGAAAAAAGGGAAACACCCCCTCCACACACAGCAACCAGTCACAGCGCAGATTGCCTCACGCAGGAGCCAGCACTCTCCAACCAATCAACCACAACTCTGTGTTCTGACTCACTGCACAACCCCACTGCTCTAGCTACTAAATTTAAAGATGTTAACAGAGAGTTTTAGTAGTATACTAGATAATTTCCGACACATTGAGTCATCTTTTCAGAGATATTTCTTTACCAAATTCCTTGATGCCTGGATTCTTAATGTCCTACCTTCCCTGAAAAAAGTGGGATATTTATGTTCAGAAATGTATTTGCCTTGAAAACAGCTCACACTGAACTGTGTAGCACAGCCAAAGGTCAGCACAAATGCTTTATGACATTTTACGTTATAAACTGTTCTCTATGATCGTGTTCATATCATAAAATGTTTTATCAATGTTGCCAAATTTCAATTCCACGGGAATCATGGGTTCTGGATTTGGGATGCGTCCTGTACGTTAGCCCATTTGAGGTACCCTGGTTCAAAAATTATTGCCCTGTGGTCCGCCGTTTTGTCCAATTAAAGGTTACGAGAATGAGACTTTTACTACAGGTAGTCCTTGTCTTACAACAGTTCGTTTAGTGACCGAGGTTACAATGGCATTGAAAAAAAGTGACTTATGACCACTTTTCACACTTATGATCGTTGCACACTCCCCATGGTGACGTGGTTTACATTTGGATGCTTGACAGCTGGTTCATACTTATGACGGTTGAAGTGTCCTCGGGTCACGTGACCATCTTTTGCGACCTTCTCACAAGCAAAGTCAATGGGGAAGCCAGATTCAGTTAACAACTGTGTTACTAATTTAACACTTGCAGGGATTCACTTAACAAACGTGTCCAGAAAAGTCGTAAAATGGGGCAAAACTCACTTAACAAAATTCTCGCTTAACCACAGAAATTTTGGGCTCCGTTGTGGTCGTAGGTTGAGGAACCACCTGTAGTTTGTCTCAGCTGTGGGTTGTGACCCACAGAGTAACACCCCTTCCCTTCTTCTCACTTCTCACAGGTGTTCGTGCAGCCGGGTAATGTGGCCATCACCAAGATGGACGTCAACAACCTTGCCATGGTGATGGCCCCCAACTGTCTGCGCTGCCAGTCGGACGACCCACGGATTATTTTTGAAAACACCCGCAAGGAAATGTCCTTCATCCGGGTCCTCATCCAGCACCTGGACACAGGCTTCATGGAGGGAGTGCTATAGCCCCTGTGCCAACAGGACCGGACTGCAGTTGGACAACCATCACCTGGATCTTCTCCCGTATCCCAAAGTCAGTCAGTGAGAACCATTTTTTTGATGCAGCAGGAGATGCCAATCTTGCGAAGCACCCGAAGAGAAAGCTGTGCTCCACTGACCTTGCCATCTTGGCTATGCCAACTTGGGCATCTGAAGTTGCCCAGGAACCCCTTGGGGCCTGTGCGATGGACAAAATGAGGCTGCCTCTTAGCGGTCCCCTGGTGGACAACCTCCGGACCAGGACTTCATCAGGAGTGTCTACATAAATGGACAACCCGACACCATTCGGGAGAACTGTGAACCAAGGTAGAAAGGCCAGGAGGCCTGTCTACACCCACCCACCCCCAAAAATTAAGTCTGTCCTGTGGAAATGGGGGCGCAGTACCTGGTTCGGGCAGCTGAGGGAACGTTTGAATGGGTCGATGGGGGGCGAATGTCCAAGATGGTAGCTGAATCCTTTTCAGACGAGTTGGAGGGCTGGGAGAGAACAAAAGGTGATAGGATGCCGATCACAAAGACTGGCGTTGCAGGGAAAGTGAACTGGCCTCCCAGTTAGTCTGACTGCTTCTGTGGAAGGGGAGGGGGTGCCATCAGATTGACCATTGAGAACTCTAAGGGGGGGATGGCACCTCTGGAAGCCATGGACCAGCTGTTGGCGAGGCTCAGACACCTGCAGGCTTTTAAGATTTGGGGAAGACGCCCCCTTCCTTTTTCCTTCCTTGTTGCAGCACAGTCACTGCCAAAGGGGGCCAAGCCATGCAGCCCCCCCCCCATCTCAACATCTCAGTGCCCCACAAAAGGCCTGGTTAAGCCACCCTTGAAACGGGAGGGGAATAACGAGAAGGAGTTTCGTTCTGGTCACTCGTTTTTCTTGTCGGGAGGAGTTTTATACACTGTGATAACAGAACCGGAGCGCTTTCTTGACCTCTCCTTAAGTGAAGGGGTGTGTGTGTGTGCGTGTGTGTGTGGAAAGGTTACCAGGCCCTCCTTGACCCTCGCAGCTCCCCAGTTGAGTGGTGGCGACGACAAGAAGTGGGGTGCCCCGATTCTGGAGTTGTCCATTCTCTCACCCAACCTCATCTCAACATCCCTGCTGGGGTTCCAGGAAGACCCTGTCCACAACCAATTCCTTACGGCACCTTAAGTGATAGACTTTGGCTGGATCTGGGGCATTCTCCACCAGGTTTCCAGATTTTTTTTCCCTCCCCGAAGGAAGGAGCTAAGTTCTCTTCCATAGGCCAGAAATGGGAAAAGGCCAGCAGTAGTGGTGAAAATAAACATTCCCATAAAGTGTCCTCTGTCCCGAATGCTTGTACCCAGGTGCAAAAAAAAAGGAGGGGGGGGCATTTAGAGGTAGGGGTTATGGGGTGGAAAGCAACAGCTACGAAATGCTTTATATAGGCAACATTTGAGCATGTTTAACATGGTCTACAAACAAGGGAGATGGTTATTGCTCCCTGCCCAGTCTTCTTCAAAAGGAGTGAACCCTTTCACCTTTATTTCTCAACTTCCACTGCTGAAATCTGATTATTTTTTTTCAAGAAACAAAGCCAAACTCTCAGTTTCCCAAGACAAAAGAAAATCAGAAAGAGCAACGATTTGATCTTTGCTTCTCCATCCATCCCATCACAACGTATGGGGGATGTCTCTGGATCTGTAGGAACATAGCTTCTATCTCCTCCTGGGTCCAGGAATGGACAATCTTATCTTGCGTTCATGCACATATGTGCAGAGAACAAGAAAGAGATAGGGCTCATCTAAGAGAAACTAGGTGGTCCTTGGATGGGACAGTTGGTGGAGAACATCCATGATTCTGGCCTACAGGGGGAGAGAGTTCTGACACAGCAGGGCTTCTGTCCCACCACCTGTCTCCTGCCCTCCTGCTTCCTACAGTGCACCAGACCCATATCGGCCCTAAGGCCCTCTCTCTCCACTTGACCAAAGGCCAGGATGGTGGCCTTGAAGGTCTGTAGAGTTGGATGAGCTGTTGTAGTGAGGGGCCTCCCACCAAGGCAAGTCCACTTCTTGGATATTGTCGGCCGTGGTGGGGCTACCTCAACTCTGCCATGCTACACGTGTCTCACCTGCTGTGGTTTCTAGCATCTTTCAGTGCTTTTAGAGAAGGATGCAAGAATGCTCCTAGGGGTTGTTGGCTGCTCCTGGCCAACTGGAGGAGAGGGTCCCATTCACCCCTTGGGTGCTAAGCAGTTCTTGGAGGAGCTTGTGGTTTCCAGAGAAAGTGCCTTTTATTCCAACAGACCAGAGCCCTCCCACCTGCAACTTCCTTCTTGAAAACGAACGTCCCATCTCTCCAACTCTCTTACCTTGAGATGATTCCAGGTGCAGAGAGTTTACTCCTAAATCGCGTCCTGGTGCAGGATAAAGCATGGAGGAGCTACCTAGCTGGGCAACTCAAGGCCACCTGCCACCTTGTTCATCGTTTGGGTTAGTTCTCAGCTCCCTTAATCACCCAGCAAACCCGGGAGGTGGAAAACAACGCATGTGGCAGAAGTCAACTCATGGAAGTGTCAACTTTCCCACTTGGGACCAGTCCAGAAAAAGGTCGAGCTGATTGGCCGGAATGCAAGATTTGGCGCGGGCAGCCTTTGCGATCAATGTTGGGGGCTCCTCCACCCCAATAAATTGGAGACCCGATGGATCTCCAAATGAGAAAACCAGGGCCGCCAGTCTTCCAGCCTGGATCGTAACTCAAAGAGTACAACCAACTCCTTCCATTCCGGAAGCCCTTTCCCGCCCTAGCAGCTCAGGTTCACCGCTGATCTTTTCAGCTGGGGGAATCCCGCCTTGTTTGCACTTAGGGTCGGTGAGATACAGCAACAGCACGGAAAGAGAGAAGGACCAAAGCCTCCGAGCCCGGTTTGCAAATACCCTTGGCCCCTCTTTTTCCGACGGTCATCGATTTCGCACGATCGGCTTAGAAAGTCTCTGGCCAAGATGCCTTTTTTTTGTAAATAGGAAGGAAACCTGCCTCTTTTTACAGCTGTTTGGGAATCTGAGTGGGGCTTTTTTTGGGTGGTTCGATCGGTCAAGAAGAATGATGGTGGACAAACTGCCCTTCGCGTCAGGGCCTGGCTATGAATTTTGGGGAATTTGCAGGGTAGACACAGGTCAATCTGATGCAGATGAACGGAGAATAACCTCGTCTTAACAGCAGGCACACAATTCCTGTCCTTCTTGAGAGAATTTATTATATAGAGCAGTGTTTCCCAACCTTGGCCGCTTTAAGATGAGTGGACTTCAACTCCCAGAATTCCCCAGCCCGGGGAATTCTGGGAATTGAAGTCTACCCATCTTAAAAGCGGCCAAGGTTGGGAAACACTGTTAATAGAGATTTTTTTTCCCAAATCTGGTATCCACCTCCAGCAGCATTAGGACTGCAATTCCCAGCATCCTGGCTGGGGAGGATGGGAATTGCAGACCCAACCCAGCTGAATTGGGGGGGATAGGGGTTCAGTCATGGGAATGCGGTTACAAAGCTATCACGGAAAACCGACGCGATCCGTTGGCTAACCACAGAACGGAGTTCCGAGTTGTAAATATCATTTATGCCAACTTTTTTTTCCCTTAGTGCGTGAGAAGAATGCTCTTTTTTGTTATTTATTCGGTTGTTGCTTTCCAGCGTTTTGCCTCCCCTCCCTCCCCTTCAGAAATATATTTATTCCTGCTCTTGGGAATGAAGCTTTCCAATGACGATTAAAGGGTTACACGCAGAGTCTTGTCTCCTAAGAGGTCTGGCCTTCTTTCAGAGAAATGATGCATTGGTGGGCTACCACGGTTGGTGAGATTGTGATGTTTAGATGGTTGAATGGCCCACGGTAGACAAATGAAGAACACACACACAAACACACACCATTTCCAGCTCATTAACAGAATAACAGAGTTGGAAGGGACCTTGGAGGTCTTCTAGTCCAACCCCCTGTTCAAGCAGTGGACCCTATACCAGCATGATTGGCTGGGGAATTCTGGGAGTTGACCTCTACAAATCTTAAAGTTCTCAAGGTTGGACACCCCTGTCCTATACCATTCTGGACAAATGGCTGTCCAATCTCTTCTTGAAAACCTCCAGTGATGGAGCACCCACAACTTCTGGTGGCAAGCTGTTCCACTGCTAGTTCTCACTGTCAGGAAATTTCTCCTTAGTTCTAGGTTGGATCTCTCCTTGCTTAATTTCCATCAGTTACTTCTTGTCCTGCCTTCTGGTGCTTTGGAGAACAGATTGACCCCCTCTTCTTTGTAGCAGCCGCTCAAATATTGGAACACTGCTGTCATGTCACCCCTAGTCGAGACATACCCAATATCTAAGATCTAATATTTAAGTGCAAAGCCGTGTAGGACTTTTCTTTTAACGACTCTGCAATCTCTTGCTTCGAGGTGGAGTCAGGGCAACTGATTGGAGCTGAGCATTTACTGGCCGGGTGCCCTTCCTGATGCCTATGCGGAGTTCGCAGCAGAGAATTTCTCATTGCGCCCAGAGAGAGAAATATCTGCCGCTATCTAGGATCGAACTCACAGCCTCCCAATTGTGAGGTGAGAGCTCCACCACGAGGTTAAATAAATATTTGGAATTGTGCCTGGAAACTTCATGTAAGACAACACACACAACATAGATGCACGGTGACCATAACAGCTGTGGCCTTTTGGCATGCAAGTGGGTACAGTGATGGAGCACCCACAACTTCTGAAGAGAAACTGTTCCACTGTTGCTCCTCACTGTCAGGAAATTTCTCCTTAGTTCTAGGACAGGGGTCGGCAACCTTAAACACTCAAAGAGACACAAAGGTCCTAACCGGAAGCCCCCCGTTCAATTCTGGAGCCGACCGGAAGTCCGGTTCCCCCACCATAGCGTCTCCTCCTAGCGCAGTGTCCTTTTTCTTCTACCTGTCCTAACCGAAAGCCCTATCAATTGTGGAGCTGACCGGAAAACCCGCCCCTTGCCATAGAGTCTCCTGGCGCGCCCTGCTTCCCCCCACCCTAACTGGAAGCTCCTCTCAAAATAGTGGTGCCGACCGGCGACAGGGAGCCACAGCAGAGGGATGAAAGAGCCACATGCAGCTCCAGAGCCACGGGTTGCTGACCCCTGTTATAGGAGAACTTTGATGCCTAAATTTAGCATTGTTTCCTTACTAGGAAAATCCCATTTGGGGGGAATCCTGCATTTCCTTCTTCTCCAGGCCCTCAAAAGCTGGACCGAAGCAGTTTGAGGGGCACCTGCTTCTGCGGTGAGTCCAGTCACCTCTAGAAATGGGGTGCCACTTTTCACTGATCTCATGTTATTGCTCCTTTTCAGGTACCTAACAATCCCCATTTTTCCCATTCTGGTTTATCCTTGTGTGCAATTCCAGCAGCTCCTGATGACCTTCTCACTTCCTGTCTCTTGAGTCAGGAAAGCCCATAAATGTATTCCAGGGACCGGAAGCAAAACCATCATTCCTTGGTTCTGAACCCTCACACAAACGCTAGGTTGTTGTGGGTTTAACCATGGTTGGTTTTGTTGACTAAGTGGTAATTAGCTGCCATTGCACAGCAGGAATCCTAAAACGATTTAGAAACGCCTAGCTGAGTTCCCACAACATTAAGCTATCAACAAGTCAACCATGTGTTGTGGGAATCGAGTCTAAAGGACATCCTGCCTTGATGTCCTTTATGTATGTTGGATCTTCCTGGTTTCACCTTTGACTCATCTCCAGCCACCATCTCTGGTAGGTTAAAATCATTTGCAGATGTTCCTCTTCTTCTGGGCCAGTTCTACTGTATAAACAATTTGATTGCTGATGCAGTTGTGGCTGGGATCTGCCCAGGTGCTCTTGGCAAACATCTTCTGTCCAGTTTCTGACCATTGAACATCCAGGGCTCCAGGAGAACCCCTGGCCACTGCCTCCCTTGAAGAGGCACCTGGCATCTATGGAGGCATTTGCCGACTTAGTAAGAAGATCAAGAGAATTGATAGAACATTAAGGAATAATTGAAGCAAAATCATTGATCGGTCTACTTGAAAAAACAGTGTAGTAGATGTCCACCAGAGTTCTGGACCCATTCTTAGAAATAGGCCAATCAAGAGCAGACCGGTGCAGAGCAATTCTGGAACCCCTCAGCTAGCAACATGAGACAACCTCATGTTCTCAACACCTACCTCCAATTGTTTTGTCTGGCCCCTCCCCACCCTATGTTAAGGCAAGGGGTTGGTGATGGGTCTTCCCGCCATTGTGTGATGCTAGGAAAATGGCTAAGGAAGTCCACCGAGCTCTTTATGTCCCTTACCCTGCGTTAAGAGACTGAGCATATCTCAACCTTAGCAACTTGAAAATGTGTGGACTTCCACTCCCAGAATCCTGGCTGGAGAGGAGAGTTCCAGGAGAGTTCCACGCATATTCAAGCAATGTTATATATACAGCACAATGCAGTGAGACATTTGCAAATCTGTACATTGGAGAAACAAAACAACCACTTCATAAATGCATGGCACAACATAGGAGAGCAAACCCATCAGGACAAGATTCAGCAGTCTGTCTGCATTTGAAAGACAAAGGCCACTCTTTTGAAGACAACAAAGTCCATATTTTGGACAGAGAGGATCGCTGGTTTGAAAGAGGGGTCAAGGAGGCCATCTATGTTAAAATTGAACAGCCTTCTCTCAACAGAGGGGGAGGGATATGACATCACCTATACAACACAGTCCTTTCGGCAGTTCCAAGAAGGTTCACACCCATTTGCACTATCTAGGTGACCCTGAGGGCACAGATATGCCTCCAAGTGGCCTCAATAACTCTCAGAAAGAGTGCTAACGACCAGATGACTGCAAGGAGTATAAATCCTTCCATTCTCCACCATTCAGTCAGAACTAAAGTTTCTTGGATGAGAAGCAAAACATCTTCAAGGAAAAACAGTCCAGTTGCCTTTTGAAAAAGCACCCTTGGGACACACATCTTCAAGTTGCTAAGGTTGAGACACACCGCAGAACATCATGTTCCTTCTACCAGAGGAAGACACTTCAATGGGACAGTCTGGGAATGTCCTAAGTTGTATTGTAAGACCTCCTTTCCCTACTACTTTAGAGTAAGCTTTTTGAGATCTCCTCCCTCTGGTGGACAGGGAAGGCTTGTGCCACAAAGCTCAGATACTGTGCTTTAATACTGCAGTTCGGCAGTTCGAGTCTCACCTGCTCAAGGTTGACTCAGCCTTCCATCCTTCTGAGGTTGGTAAATTGAGGACCCAGATTGTTGGGGGCAAGAGGCTGACTCTGTAAACCGCTTAGAGAGGGCTGTAAAGCACTGTGAAGCGGCATATAAGTGCTATTGCTATTACTGAGCTCGTTTCTTTCCCTGGAGAACTACAGCCTGATTCTGATTCCTTGTCATTGAAGGAAGGCCAAGTGGTCTTTGGAATGGAGACATCCCAGCCCAAGCCCTCAGGAGGGTTTTTATCTGGGTTTGGTTGGGAAATGTCACCAGGGACCCCTCTTTTTTCCAAGCCAAAAGATCACCATCTGGCCATTTGGCTGTCCTGTCCAGCCCACAGGGATTGCTTTTATTTTGAAGCCAACGGTTATTTTTATTTCCCAATGTACTTACGTGTGTGCATGCATGCCTATGTACCTTCACACAGCCCTCTTGGTTCAGCCCTCCACAACAGTCCCGGTTTCTCATGTGGCCTCTTAAGATAAGATAACTTTTATTGTCATTTTTTTTTTACTGTGAGCACAGTGGCCCACATTAAAAATGAAATTCTGTTGCCTGCTCTCAAGAGAAAGTGTATATCTACCCAAACACATACATACATGAGGACCCAGATTGTTGGGGGCAATATGCTAACTCTGTAAACCGCTTAGAGAGGGCTGTAAAGCACTATGAAGCGGTATATAAGTCTAAGTGCTATTGCTATAACACACATGTACACATGCTATACACATACATAAATATATACCTGTACTGTACATATGTATATATTAATCACTGTCCATTTTGAATACATAGCGGAAAGAGGAAACTTGAGAGTTCACAAGGTTGATACCGTATGGAACAAAACTGTGACTGAACCTGGATGTTCTACTTCGGGTACCACGAAGCCCCCTCTCCGAAGGTAACAAGGAGAACAGGTCGTGAAGAGGATGCGTAGCGTCCCAGACAATCCTATGGACCCTGCTCAAGCATCGCTTATGTGCCGTGTGTCAAATTCAATTTCATTGATGGCCGCATCAAGATTGTTTTTGAGGGAGTGAACTGCCAATAATCTTTTCTGCTGTCCTCACCACTCTCTCCACTGCCTTCCTGTCAGAAGCGGTAATGCTTCCAAACCAGACTGTAATGCCATATGACAGGATGCTCTCGGTTATAGAAAGTGGTAAGGACAGGGGGAGGAAGATTTTCAAAAGTCAACTGGACTTTTCTTGGTTTGTGTTCATTGAAAACATTTCACTACTCAACCAAGAAGCTTCAGTTCTTCAGAATATGCAACCATACAACTTCAGAACTGATTGTGAAGAGAACGTGTAGCGTCCCTGATAATCCTGGGGATCTTGCTCAAGCATCGCTTATATGCCACGTCCTGGATAGAAGGAAGTGAACTGCCAATAATCTTTTCTGCTGTCCTCACCACTCTCTCCACTGTCTTCCTGTCGGAAGCGGTAATGCTTCCAAACCAGACAGTAATGCCATACGACAGGATGCTCTCGATTGTCCCTGTATTGGAAGTGGTAAGGACAGGGGAAGGAAAATGTACTTTTCTCATGCGATGAAGAAAATCCTGGCACTACTGTGCCTGCTTCACCAGGGTCTCACTGTTGAGTGACCAAGCCAGCCTACTCGTTAGCTGCACACCCAGAAACGTGATGATACTAACCGCCTCCATAGGTGAATCATTAATACATACATGAGGGGTGAGGCTGTGCCTGCCTTTATTGAAATCTTGGGGAAATTAATTGCCCACCCCTGTTCTATCAGATCAATTTCTCATACGACAGACTTGTGTGAATCGAGGCTCAATCATCCCAGCTTTTTCCTTCTACGGCCGAGACAAGGGTGTGATTCCTGCTTCGTAACCTCTGTGGGAATAACCACAAAACACCGCATAGCCAGGAATAAAAGAGCCCCCTAGACTTGGTGTTGGAGGTGGCGTGGTCATGTGCGTGCACACCTACACATCCCACATTGGTGACCTATGGAGATTCTCAATCATCCAGGTCATGGTTGTCCCAAAGGTGCTTTTCAAAAAGTAACTGGACTTTCTTTGTTTTTTCCTTGAAGACATTTCACTTCTCAATCAGAATAGAGCTGGAAGGGACCTTGGAGGTCTTCTAGTCCAACCCCCTGCTCAAGCAGGAGACCCTATACCATTTCCATCAGAATGGAGCTGGAAGGGACCTTGGAGGTCTTCTAGTCCAACCCCTTGCTCAAGCAGGAGACCCTATGCCATTGCAATCAGAACAGAGCTGGAAGGGACCTTGTAGGTCTTCTAGTCCAGCCCCCTGCTCAAGCAGGAGACCCTATGTCATTTCCATCAGAATAGAGCTGGAAGGGACCTTGGAGGTCTTCTAGTCCAACCCCCTGCTCAAGCAGGAGACCCTATACTATTTCAGACAAGTGGCTGTCCAGTCTTTTCTTAAAAACCTCCAATGATGAAGTACCCATAACTTCTGGAGGCAAGTCGTTTCACTGGTTAATTGTTCTCACTGTTAGGAAGTTTCTCCAGATTGCTTCACTCCTTGGATTAGTTTCCATCCATTGTTTTTTGTCCTGTTTTTAAGTGCTTTGGAGAATAGGTTGACCCTCTCTTCTTTGTGGCAGCCCCTCAAATACTGGAATACTGATATCATGCCCTCCCCCCCACTCCTTCTTTTCTCTAGACTGGCCATACCCATTTCATATGTTTTAGTCTCCGGTCCTTTAATCACCTTAGGTGCTCTTCTCTGCACTTTTTCCAAAGTCTCAACGTCTTTTTTTTAATGTAGTGGTGACCAGAATTGGATGCAGTATTCCAGGTGTGGCCTTACTAAGGCTTTATAAAGAAAACTGAAGAAGAACTGAAGAAGCTCCTTGGATGAGAAGCAAAACGTCTTTAAAGGAAAAAAAAAACCAACCCCAAGAAAGTCCAGTTGTCTTTTGGAAAGCACCTTTGGGAATCCCCACATCGTGAGGTGATCACATTTTGTGTGTTCGGCAATCCACTCACCTTTAGGGTGATATGCAGCATCTCAGTCTTGTGAATGTGATTTTTGATGTTTTTTGCCAGTTTCCGGTGTTTGCTTTTAATTTATGGCAAAAAAAAACCCCCGCCATAGGATAAAATGGATTTACTTAATGACTGCTGCGTTTGTTTCATGCTTGCAAACAATGTTGCAAAATCAGCTTCAGTCATGTGGTGACTTGTTTAATGACTGCAATGATTTATGACAGTAATTCCGGCCTCAATTACAGTTATAAGTCGAGTGTTATCAGCCACACGCAGCAGGTGGAAAGATCACCACCCTTTCCAGCAAACACGTTTCAGTTTTTTTCCTTTTTTTAATTGATGTTTGTGAAGAATTTTTCCATAGAATAAAAGCCAAATCGAAAGGAAAACAGGAAAGAGGGATGGGGAAAAGAGCAAGCAATTAAAAAGAGAGGGAAAAAACCCTCTAATTTAAGAAACATAGGAGTGACTTCTGGCCTTTACAAATTATAATTATGATCTTATTGCAATCTCCGTCTTCCTCTTAGTCCCTTCTCTCTCTCATTTAATCCACATTAAATTAATTTACACATTTCAGGCTTTTTTCTCCAAGGGATTCCAAGTCAACTGAGTACTGATACCTGCTGTTTTTTCCCAAAACTTTGTTCCAAAGGTGCTTTCCCCCCCCCCAAGAGGCAACTGGACTTTCTGGTTTTTTCTTTAAAGATCTTTCCCTTCTCATCCAAGAAGCTTCTTAAGTTCTGACTGGATTGTGGGGAATGGAAGGATTTATACTCCTTGCAGACAAAGCTGGTCATTTACATTCTTTTTATAGAGAGTCGTTGAGGCCACTTGGAGGTTTATCTGTGTCCTCAGGGTCACCTGAGTGGTGCAAATGGGTGTGGAGCCTTCTTGGAACTGCTGAAAGGACTGTGTTGTAGACTGGAGATAGATGAGGTCCTATCCCTCCCCCTCTGTTGAGGGAGATCTGTTCAATTAGGATATAGATGGCCTCTTGGACCCCTCTTTCAAACCTGCTGTCTGTCCAAAATGTGGACTTTGCTGTCTTCAAAAGAGTGACCTTTGTCCTTTAAATGCAGATGGACTGCTGAATCTTTTCCTGATGGCTTTGTTCTCCTATGATGTCCCCAACCATCCAGAGCTGAAGAAGCTTCTTGGATGAGAAGCGAAATATCTTCAAAAACAACCATGACCTGGATGATTGAGACTCTCCATAGACATTCCAAAGACTTCTAAACCTGGCATTCTGTCTAGCTTTGCACGGAAACAGAAGGCATGTTGCAATCACCCCTTTAATAAGAAATGGATTATATTCTGTAAGACGATGGCTGGGAGAAACCAGGAAAATAAGAGCCGAAACTGGTTGAATCAGTCTTTGGGCTGAACAATAGCAGGCCAAAACTTCACATTCCGTTTATTGTTTCCCTCACAACTTCATTTAGCTCAATTTCTCTCTGTAGAGATTCTCAGTCATCCAGGTCATGGTTGTCCCAAAGGTGCTTTTTCAGGAGGCAACTGGACTTTCTTTTTTTTTTTTTTGAAGACGTTTCACTTCTCATCCAAGAAGCTTCTTCAACTCTGACTGGATGGTGGGGACTGGAAGGATTTATACTCCTTGCAGACAGCTGAACATTTGCATTCTTTTAGAGGGTCATTGAAGCACTTGGAGGTTTATCTGTGTCCTCAGGGTCACCTGAGTGGTGCAAATGGTTCCTTTAGTCTGCAATTTTTTCTCTCTCTGGAAATTCGTTCCTACTCCCACACCATTCAAAGGGTGTTCATCCCAAATTGTATGGCTAAAAGTCTGTAGAGATTCTCAGTCCTCAAATTGCAGACTACAGGAACCATTTGCACTACTCGGGTGATCCTGAGGACACAGACAAACCTCCAAGTGGCCTCAACGACCCTCTAAAAAGGATGCAAATGACCAGCTGTCTGCAAGGAATATAAATCCTTCCATCCCCCACTATCCAGTCAGAGCTGAAGAAGCTTCTTGGATGAGAAGCGAAACGTCTTCAAAGAAAAAAACAAGGAAGTCCAGTTGCCTCCTGAAAAAGCACCTTTGGAACTCAATTTCTCTCGTTTTCCCAAAGCTACATTGCAATATCCATCCAGGAAAAAAAATTGCCAAGAAGGACGAAGATAACTATCAAGAGCTGTACAGGTAGTCCTTGACTTACAACCACTTGCTTAGTGACCGAAGGCACTAAGGCATTGAAGTGACTTATGACCACTTTTCACGCTTACAAGCTCCCCAGGTTGTTCACGTGATCAAAATTCAAGACGCTTGGCAACTGACTCATAATTTTGACGGTCGCAGTGTCCCGGGGTCAGGCGATCCCCTTTGGCGACCTTCAGACAAGCAAAGTCAATGGGGAAGCCAGATTCACTTAACAACCATGTTCCCAACTTAACAACTGCAAAGATTCACTTAACAACTGTGGCGAAAGTTCGTAAAATGCAGCGGGGGGGGGGGAGGGAATCACTTAACAAATGTCTCGCTTCACCATGGAAATTTTGGGCTCAATTGCTGTCACAAGTCAAGGCCTACCTTCATCAATATTTTCTCCCTGCAGGTTTCCTTCTCCCCCCCCCGCCCCCCTTTGCACACCACATCCTGCAATTCTTGGCCAGCCTTTGCCAGACTTAGCCACTTTTTAAGATGTGTTAACCGGAAATCCACGCATCTTAACATGGTCGAGTTTAAGGGTTTGTAAAAACCGAGAGGGGTTGAACTGGACTTGGGCGTGCATCTTTGAGGTGGGCGAGCGGATCAATTTACTCTTCCCCCTCTCTCTCCCCAACTGTTTGAACCCCCCCAACCCTCACCCAATTCCTGTTTGCTTTCTTGGACAATCACCGTTGGTCCCGGGCTGAGCAGCGAAGGAAGTTGGGGACCTCTCGTGACTGGACCTTCTGGGATGCTGCTGGACTCCAGAACAATTTATGGGGAGCAACCTACTGTATAACGTTGTCTGACTATTGTTAATTACGAAGCATGGAAACAGGTTCAACTCCATGTCGTCTGAATAAAAGACGACGGTGACCTTGAATCCAAGGCTTGACGTTCTTGTCTTCAAAGATGGTAATCTCTTGGATCAAAGGATCTTTGATTTGGGGGCCTCCAATTTATATTATCCAGGCTAGCTGGGGGATTCTGGGAATTTAAGCCCACTTGTCTTAAAAGTTGCCAAGTTTGGAGACTCCTGATCTAGAGGGGTCAGAGATTCAACCTGGACCTAATACCCACAAAATTTCAAGACTTTCAGAACAACAGAACAGAGTTGGAAGAGACCTTGGAGGTCTTGTAGTCCAGTCCCCTACTCAAGCAGGAGACGGTTGCAGGAACTGGGCATGGCTAGTCTAGTGAAGAGAAGGACCAGGGGAGACATGATAGCAGTCTTCCAATATCTGAGGGGCTGCCACAGAGAGGAGGGGGTCAAGCTATTTTCCAAGGCACCTGAAGGCCAGACAAGGAACAATGGATGGAAACTGATCAGGGAGAGATTCAACCTAGAAATAAGGAGAAATGTTCTGACAGTGAGAACAATCAACCAATGGAACAGTACAGAAGTTGCCTTCGGAAGTTGTGGGAGCTTCATCACTGGAGGCTTTCAAGAAGAGATTGGACTGCCATTTGTCAGAAATGGTGTATACCATTTCAGACAAATAAATGTCCAATCTCTTCTTAAAAACCTCCAGTGTTGGAGCATCCACAACTTCTGGAGGCAAGTTGTTCCACTGATTAATTGTCATCACTATCAGGAAATTCCTCCTTAGTTCTAGGTTGCTTCTCTCTTTGATAAGTTTCCACCCATTGCTTCTTGTCCCGCCTTCAGGTGCTTTGGAGAATAGCTTGTCTCCCTCTTCTTTGTGGCAGCCCCTGAGATATTGGAAGACTGCTATCATGTCACTTTTAGTCCTTCTTTTCATTAAACTAGACATACCCAATTCCAGCAACTGTTCTTCATATGTTTTAGCCTCCAGTTTTGGAGCACCCACAACTTCTGGTGGCAAGTTGTTCCACTGGTTGATTGTCCTCACTGTCAGGAAAATTTCTCCTTATTTCTAGGTTGAATCTCTCCTTGATCAGTTTCCATCCATTGTTCCTTGTCTGGCCTTCAGGTGCTTTGGAAAAGAGCTTGACCCCCTTCCTCTCTGTGGCAGCCCCTCAAATATTGGAAGACTGCTATGATGTCTCCCCTGGTCCTTCTCTTCACTAGACTAGCCAGGCCCAGTTCCTGCAACCGTTCTTCATATGTTTTAGCCTCCAGTCCCCTAATCATCTTTGTTGCTCTTCTCTGCACTCTTTCTAGAGTCTCAACATCATTTTTACATCGTGGCAACCAAAACTGGATGCAGTATTCCAGGTGTGGCCTTTCCAAGGCCTTATAAAGTGGTATTAACACTTGACGTGATCTTGATTCTATCCCTCTGTTAATGCAGCCTAGGATTGCATTGGCTTTTTTGGCAGCTGCCGCACACTGCTGGCATGACGAATGTCGAGAAAGAGACATGGTGCACACTTGAGGCACACTTTTTTTTATTGCCATAGAACATTTTCCAAGACTAACATCCGGCACTGGAAGCGACTTCTAAAGTCAAGCCTCGAGTCCAACCAGCACTGTGACTGTTAAATAAAATGCCGAAAAGCACAGAAACTGTGGTCTTCAAACACCACACGGCTGATGGCTTCCAGTCACCAGGAGAAAGAATCTTCTCAAACGTCGAGTTGGAAGGACCCTACGGAATCTTACCTGCAGCCTTTCCGTTAACTCACCTGGTTGGAGAAGCCACAAAAACAGAAAGCAGAATAACGAAGAGTTGGAAGAGACCTTGGAAGTCTTCTAGTCCAACCCTCTGCTCAGGCAGGAAACCCTGTAACATTTCAGACAAACGGTTGTCCAATCTCTTCTTTAAAACTTCCAGTGTTGGAGCACCCACAACTTCTGGAGGGAAGTTGTTCCTCTGGTTAATTGTTTTCACTCTCAGGAAATTCCTCCTTAGTTCTAGGTTGCTTCTCTCCTTGATTAGTTTCCATCCGTTGCTTCTTGTCCTACCCTCAGGTGCTTTGGAGAATAGCTTGACTCCCTCTTCTTTGTGGCAACCCCTGAGATATTGGAAAATGATGGTGATAATGATGATAATGATGATGATGATGATGATGATTATGATGTTATCCATTCATTCATGTCCAACTCTTCATGATTCTTTGGGCCTCACTTGCAACCATTCATCGTATGTTTCAGCTTCCAGTCCCCTAATCATCGTTGTTGCTCTTCTCTGCACTCTTTCTTGAGTCTCAACATTTTTTTACATTGTGGCTACCAAAACTAGATGCAGTATTCTAAGTGTGGTCTTACCAAGGCATTATCAAGTGGTACTAATACTTCATGTGATTTTGATACTTCCAGTGTTGGAGCATTCACAACTTCTGGAGGCAAGCTGTTCCTCTGGTTCATTGTCCTCAATGTCAGGAGATTTCTCCTTAGTTCTAGGTTGCTTCTCTCCTTGATTAGTTTCCATCTGTTGCTTCTTGCCCTGCCCTCGGGTGCTTTGGAGAATAGGTTGACTCCTTCTTCTTTTTGGCAGGCCCTCAAATACTGGAACGCTGCTATCATGTCACTCCTAGTCCTTTTTTTCATTCAACTAGACATACCCATGAACCATAACCATGGCAGATGGATTTAGGAGTCTTTCTGTTACAGCCTTATCACTGCTTGGCCAAAGAACCTGGTTTTTTGACTCTCTTTAGTGCAGATGGCCTGAGGGGTAGACACAGGGCTCCCATCATGCTAACCACCACAAACACTCATGTTTTGAAGCTTCAGGGCAGTCACCCTGCCCACCAGCTTTCAGGGAGATGAGGACACTCCAGCACCAGAGAGAGCCTTGGTGTCCCTACAATCTCAAAATCCGTCCAGGCATATTGTCCCCACGTCACCAGTCTTCCAAACACCACCCTGTCCATCATGTTAGGCCAGATGGATTCTTGCAGTTCTGGTAATCGATTTCCTGCAACCATTGGACCATCCCAAGGGGAGCTTCTAAGTGACCCCAGAAGAAAGCAGTCGGTGCCAAGTTGGGAAGAAAATCCATGGCCAGCTACTCTTATCGGGCTCTAAAACAGAATCTTCCCACCATCTGTCCTAGAGGGACATTCTTCTGTAGACCATCAACAGAAACGGGATGGATTCTGGGTGCTCCATCACTGAAGGTTTAAAGAAGAGATTGAAGAACCATTTGTCCAGAATGTTATAGGATCTCCTGCTTGAGCAAGGGGTTGGACTAGAAAGGGGTCTCCAACCTTGGCAACTTCAAGACTTGTGGACTTCAACTCCCAGAATTCCTCAGCCAGCAAAGCTGCCAAGGTTGGAGACCCTTGGACTAGAAGACCTCCAAGGTCCCTTCCAGCTCTGTTATTCTGGTTTCTCCACATCTAAGCACTGGTTGGAGGAAGGTTACAAACTAGCTGTACATGTAATCCTAAAACAAAGCAACGGAATAGGGTTTAGCACGAATATGGAGCCTTGTAGAGTGTTCGAAATGCTCAACCCAAATGACCCTGAAAAAGAGGCAATACAATTATTCCCCTCAATCCTCGATAAGAGATTGATCGTTAAGAGAAGTGGCAACGTCTACCGAGAACGTTGTCCTTAATGTTTCGATCTCCCTAATTCTATCCTCCTCCTGGGATGGTCCTGCACGCATCGTCTTGGACCCGACTTGGAAAGCTTGGTGCTTGTGCCTACCCCTCACCCCCGCCCGTGAAATCCTGAGCAACGGTTGGCCAACTATACCAAGCCACCCCTCGCTTTCCTGCATGTCTCTTCCTTCAGATGCAGCTTGGCGAGTTCTAGAGGTGTCTATGGGGATTCTCAGTCCTCCAGGTCAGGGTTGTCCCAAAGGCGCTTTTTTTTTCAAGAGGCAACTGGACTTTCTGGTTTTTCTTTGAAGACGTTTCGCTCCTCATCCGAGAAGCTTCTTCAGCTCCTCATCCAGGAAGCTTCTTCAGCTCTGTCTAGATGGCAGGGAATGGAAGGATTGATACTCCTTGCAGACAGCTGGTCATTTGCATCCTTTTAGAGGATCGTTGAGGCCACTTGCAGGTTTATCTGTGTCGTTTGAGTCACCTGGTTTGAATGAGGGGTTAAAAAGGCCATCTATGTCCAAATTGAACAGCCCTCTCTCAACAGAGGGAGGAACACGACATCACCTATCTCCAGTCTACAACACAGTCCTTTCAGCAGTTCCAAGAAGGCTCCACACCCATTTGCACCACTCGGGTGACCCCGAGGACACAGATAAACCTCCAAGGGGCCTCAACGACTCTCTGTAAAAGGAGGCAAATGACCAGCTTTGTCTGCAAGGAGTATAAATCCTTCCATTCCCCACCATTCAGTCAGAGCTGAAGAAGCTTAGCAATAGCAATAGCACTTAGACTTATATACCGCTTCACAGTGCTTTACACAGCCCTCTCTAAGCGATTTACAGAGTCAGCCTCTTGCCCCCAACAATCTGGGTCCTTGTTTTACCCACCTCGGAAGGAGGGAAGGCTGAGTCAACCTGGAGCCTGGTGAGATTTGAACCGCCGAACTGCAGCTAGCAGTCAGCTGAAGTAGCCTGCAGTGCTGCACTCTAACCACTGCGCCACCTCGGCTCTTCAAAGAAAAACCAGAAAGTCCAGTTGCCTCTTGAGAAAGCACCTTTGGGTTCCTCTTACAGATATTCACCCAAAGACCTTTTAGCATCTGTCTCCCCCCACCCCAGGAGCTGCACCCCCCCTGTTTTTTGATGATGGGCTGAGGACAGCTGCACTGTTCTTCCCAAGGAGAGTCCATTCCACCCCACCCCACCCCACCCCAACTTGGCAAGCTGGGCCTTGGTGGACCCCAGCCATTCCTCCACAGGGAACGGTTCAAGCCAGTGCAGAGGGCCTTCCCCAAATTCTTCCGGCCCGCTAATACCGGTACGATTTGAAGCCCCCCTTCGAGGCTCGGTTTCAATGTCCATCACGCCTAACCTCCAACAACGCCCAGTCCGATACCTCCAGAAAAATATCCACCAACCAAGCAAGATGGCCACAGATGGGTCTCCAGTATCAGGTTTTAAAGAGGCAGACATCCCATAATGACAGAGCTTCATCTTAAGTCATCAGGAAGTTTAGTGGTGCAGAATTAATTTTTCTCCCAAGGCACATTCCCCCCACCCCCACCCAGAAGCAAGGTGATACAACTCTGGTCCACCTTCCCAAAACGAGTCTTGTTTGAAGAGGTCCCAAAACATCTGCGTGATGGACACCCATCTCCTCTTCTCCAGTCCAGGGATGATGGATCTGGGCAGGCTCAGTGGGTCACTGTGTTATCCCCCACGGTGAAGGGGAGGGTCACGGAGCTGCAGCTTTTGCTGCGTTTGCTCTTCCGTCCCCAGGCGAGGAGACCCCCGGCAGCTTTGCTTGGCAGGGGGGTCTTGCGGCTGTTCTCTTTGTTGCTTTTCAGCACAGCTCCCGCTCCGGAGGTCATGGCTGTCGGCTTCTTGTCCACTTTCTGGAGAAAAAGGAAGGCCAGATGATCAAGAATAGTGTCAACCCTGAAGGCATTACGAAATAAAGAGAATCTTAGATTTCAGATTGCAATACCTAGTACAATGGAAGGGCTACCCACTCTCTGAAGCTACATGGGTTAAGAGCTGGGATGTACAAAGGTACACAGGTTGGTTAAACAGTTCCACGAGAAATACCCTCAAAAACCAAAGGGACCTCTGGGGGGAGGAAGAGGTGGTTAATTTAAACACTGATTAACCTCTATGTGGTTTTTTTTCTTTTTCAGGAGCTCCTCGTCAGTTAAGGGGGTCCGACTGTCAACTCTGAAGTGAACCTGGCCACAAGGGTTGCCACAAGGAAGAAGAAGGGACAGGGAGGGGGGGAAATAGATAGCTGGGGTTTTATAGTCAAAACAAAAAGTTTTCCTGTGGGAACCAAGAACATTCCAACAGGTGGCCAAGGAGAGGAGGAGTGGAGTAACCAAGCAACCGGCTCTATTGCACAATGTGAGTGATGACTTGGGGGAAAGGGAAACTTTCACTTTTTAATCAGGTGAAAACCGCGGGAACTCTCAGAGTTGGTTTTCACCAGTTGTGCCAATATGAAGTATCCAATAAATTGTTCTTTGAGGAATCTACCTGCCTCGGAGTTCTGCTTTCAATGGGTGCATTACTTGGAACGCTGACAAATAGGTTATATTGGTAGTCCTCGACTTAGGTCCACAATGGAGCCCCACATTTGTTAAGTGAGTTTTGTCCCCATTTTACAACCTTCCTTGCTGCCGTTGTTTAGTGAATCAGTGCAGCGGTTAAATTAGCGACCCGGTTGTTAAGCGAAACTGGCTTTTCCATGGACTTTGCTTGTCAGGAGGTCGCAAAAGGGGATGATGTGACCCGGGGACACTGCAACCGTCATAAATGAGTCAGTTGCCAAGGGTCTGATTTTTTTCAGAAGGTCGCAAAAGGGGATCACGTGACCCCGGGACACTGCAACCGTCATAACTACGAACTGGTTGCCAAGAATTTTGATCACGTGACCATGGGGATGCTGCAATGATCGTTAAGTGTGAAAAACGGTCATAAGTCCATTATAACTAGATGTAAAAGATTGCAAACCCTCTCTTGGAGACCCCTAGGTCCCAGAACAGTTGGGTTCCACCCTACTCCATCATCCACCACCCCTGCCCCCCATCCTCCTCGCCTTACCGCGCTCTGTCCTTCCGAGGGCAGCAGAGTGATAACGCCCACCTTCACCCCCTCCTCTCCGGCCACCTTCAACAGCTGCACCACATCTGCGTGTTTGGACCACCTGCAGTCTTGGCCATTGATGGAGACAATGTAGTCTCCTTCCTTCAGACCAGCTTCCTGTCGAGGTAAAAATGGGTATAATTTGCTGAAGTTGGTTTAGATGGGAGGGGAGAGGCTGGGGTGGGGAGGGGAGGCTAAAACATATGAAGATCTCTTGCAGGAACTGGGCCTGGCTAGTCTAGTGAAGAGAAGGATCAGGGCAGACATGATAGCAGTCTTCCAATATCTGAGGGGCTGCCACAGAGAGGAGGGGGGTCAAGCTATTCTCCAAAGCACCTGAAGGCCAGACAAGGAATAATGGATGGAAACTGATCAAGGAGAGATTCAACCTGGAAATAAGGAGGAATTTCCCGACAGTGAGAACAATCAACCAATGGAACAGAAGTTGCCTTCAGAAGCTGTGGGAGCTTCATCACTGGAGGCTTTAAAGAAGAGACTGGACTGCCATCTGTCAGAAATGGTGTAGGGTCTCCTGCTCGGGCGGGGGGATGTGGTGTTGGACTAGATGTCCTACAAGGTCCCTTCCAACTCTGTTAATCTGTAATATCAAAAAAACCTTGGGGAGGTCAGCCAGGAAAGAGGGATGCAAGAAGAACACGGGGGGGGGGGGGGGGGCACGGAAAATGAGGTAAGAGGTTGGAAACACACCACCAAAATAGCTCCATCAAAACAAAACTTTTCCTGTTGTTTGCCATCCGGCAGCTGGTCTTCTGGACACACAGCGTGACTGCTGGGTCATGCAGATCAGTTTACCTCTCACGGTTCATGGCTGCTGACAGACTATCCTCCTCGGCCATTAATTTTGCATACTCTTCCATTGAAGTTCCACACGGTGGCCGAGGTCACCCCCTTCTTCGTGACTTGGGCGATGAGGTCCTTCTTTTTGTGTCCAGGGACTCAGGTTCCATCTATCTGTTCTCCCAGGCTCCAGAGTTCTTAAGAGGAACGCTGAATGACCCGTTTTGTAGATGCACGGATACGGCTCTTATTGGCCGAAAGCCAAGCTAATTGGCCAAGAACCAACTGACCGTTTGATCAACTTTGTTGGGGGTTCTTGAGCTTCTACTGAATTTCTCCCAGCATCAGATTTCCACCCTGACCCAAGACTAACCCTGTAGTTGCCATCTTGCGTTCGCATTGTTTGCTTCGCTACCATGCGGTGACAGTCTGCATGGACTCTGGGGAGGGTGGATGGGAGGGGGAAATGCTTGGGGGAAAGCGAAAGTAACTGCTGTATCTCCCTGAGATGCTGCTTCAAGGTCACCCGGCTGGGAGAAGAAGGCAGCTGCATACCAACTTGAAGTCATCGTTCTGAAAACATCTTGCTTGAACCTGATTGGTCATGGAGTGAATCAGCGATGGGAGACAATTAAGGGAGGAAATAGTTGAACTTAGGGATTTTGGTGCACGATCCTCGGTTCCGGCTATGCATTAGGTAAAGGTAAAGGTTCCCCCGCATATGCGTGCTACTCATTTCCGGCTCTAGGGGCGGTGCTCTTCTCCGTTTCTAAGCTGAAGAGCCAGCGCTGTCCGAAGATGTCTCTGTGGTCATGTGGTCGGCATGACTCAACGCCGAAGGCACACGGAGCGCTGTTACCTTCCCACCAAAGGTGGTCCCTATTTTTCTACTTGCATTTTTTATGTGCTTTCGAACTGCTAGGTTGGCAGAAGCTGGGACAAGTAACGGGAGCTCACTCCGTTACGCAGCGCTAGGGATTCGAACCGCCGAACTGCCGACCTTTCTGATCGACAAGCTCAGCATCTTAGCCACTGAGCCACCGCGCCCCTTGAAGTAAAGCTATGCATTACTTCAATGCAATTGACTTCTAATAAAACTATACCTTTTTCAACAAATAGAGCCAAGTGCTGGCAGGTCAGACAGTCCCTCCAAAACACACTGGGAACTCCTGTAAGATTTCCAAAGCAACCCTGGATCCCAGCTTGGCTGTTACAGGATGGGCAACTCACCGCCGCACACCCACCAGCGATGATCCCAGCGACCAGGACCGGAGAATCGCCTCGCAGGGTGAATCCAAAGCCGTTTGCTCCGCGGACCAAGTGCACCGTCCGTGTGGGATGCCACTTATTCTTGGCAGAGAAAACGGAGAGGGGTCCCTGGGGGCGGAAAAACATGGGGCTGGGTTCAGGAGCCATGCTGAAGTTGTTCATACATTACACTGGTCAACAGAAGGGAATATTTGTAGCTCAGGGGCGAACTGTGGGGTACTTGATGGTCTCTGAACTTGGTCGATTTCTTGCAGACATTTCATTGCCCAACTAGGGAACATCATCAGTGCTAGAAAGGAGTGTGGTTTGTGGAGAGAGGAGGAGGAGGAGGAGGAGGAGGGAAATAGAGGACGATGACAGATGGGGTCTGTCCTCGGAATTCTCTGAGCTTGGTGGCTTTCTTGCAGACATTTCATTGCCCAACTAGGGAACATCATCAGTGCTAGAAAGGAGTGGGGTTTGTGGAGAGAAGGAGGAGGAGGAGGAAGAGGAGGAGGAAGAGGGAAATAGAGGACGATGACAGATGGGGTCGGTCCTCGGAATTCTCTGAGCTTGGTTGCTTTCTTGCAGACATTTCATTGCCCAACTAGAGAACATCATCAGTTTTAGAAGGGAGTGGGGTTTGCGGGGGCAGGGGGAGGAGGAGGATAACGATGACAACTACGAGGTCCTTGGAACTCTCTAAGCTTGCTTGATTTCTTGCAAACGTTTTATCACCCAACTAGGGAACATCATCAATGCTAAAAGGGAGGGAGCATTGATCTCTAGAGATTAGAGATCTAGAGATTAACACCATGATTAATAGTGGACCAACAACCAAACAGTAAACAACAGCCTAATCAAGGAACCAGCAAGAACACTCCCACCAACACTGATAGGCCAAGCCACATGTATATAAAATAAGAGAACATTCCCTTCCAGCACTGATGATGTTACCTAGTTGGGTCATGAAATGTCTGCATGCAAACAACCAAGCTCAAAGAGCGACAAGGACTCCACATTAACACTTGTCACTCTGATCACTCTTCCCCATCAACTAACATTCACAGATAGACTGCGTCTAGGTGAATGTGAATTCTTGCATTGTGAAAGTGGGAGAACCATGCAGTGGAGTACACGAATGTATACTGGAAATCACAACACACAGGACTCTGGTCCTATGAGGGCAGGGTCTTTGTTGTCCACACAAACACAATTCTCTCACAGGAGGCATCAAACTTACCAGTCTATGAAAGATGTCTATGACCTTCACCTTGGAGAAGTTGGGAGATTTGATTTCAGGTCTCTGATGTGTTTTGGCTAGAAGAACACAACAGGAAGGAAAACGTTACAACTTTGGAACCTGGTTTCTTCCATACTTTAGTTCACACTGAAGATGGATTTAAGATTAAAAAATGTGCTTTCCATGCACTCAAATACAGAATTTGACCCCAGGCAAAAAGAGCCGAGGTGGCGCAGTGGTTAGAGTGTAGTACTGCAGGCTACTTCAGCTGACTGTTCAGCAGTTCAGCGGTTCAAATCTCACCGGCTCAAGGTTGACTCAGCCTTCCATCCTTCTGAGGTGGGTAAAATGAGGACCCAGATTGTTGGGGGCAATATGCTGACTCTGTGAACCGCTTAGAGAGTGCTGTAAAGCACTGTAAAGCGGTATATAAGTCTAAGTGCTATTGCTATTGCTAGTCCTTCAACCTAGAACAACCTAGAACATCTGAAAAAGAGCTGGAATGACACTTAGAACTTCAGAAGCCATGAAGGGAGAGTTTAACAGTGAGCATAATCAGGTCTCTGATCCTTCATGAAACACCAAAGCAACATGTCTGCTACTGGTCAATGGAGGTCATGGTTGAACCCAACCATGTTGTGTTGTCTGCTCCAAAAGCTGTTGTGTTGGCAGCACCCCCATGAAAATGTAACTCTGTGGCTTAAAGGTCCTCTTCGACTCATGGTTACTATCGGAAGGGCAGGTAGAAGCTGTGGCCCAGAGATCTTCACCCTGTTTTGGTCAACATGTTGGCCACAACCCATCTGGCCACAGTGACACTCATTCATGTCCTTGTCACCACAGGGCAGATTACTGCAATGTATGACAAGTGGCACCCCCCCTTGAAGACAGCTCAGAAACTGGAATTAGAGCAAACTGTAGCTACTTGCATGCCAACAGGCCACAACTGTTATAGCTACCTTTCATCTATGTTGTGGGTGTTGTATTTCATGAGGTTTCCAGGCATAATTCCAACTATTAATTTAACCTTTAAAGCCCTACATGGCTTTGCTTTTAGATATTAGATATGTCTTTGTTTAGTGAAAAGAAGGACTAGGGGTGACACAATAGCAGTCTTCCAATATTTGAGGGGCTGCCATAAAGGAGACGGGGTCAACCTATTTTCCAAAGCACTAAAAGGCAAGACAAGAAACTATGGATGGAAGCTCATCAAGGAGAGAAGCAACCTGGAACTAAGGAGAAACTTCCTGACAGTGAGAAGAATTAACCATTGGAACAGCTTGCCACCAGATGTTGTGGGTGCTCCATCACTAGAGAATTTTAAGAAGAGATTGGACAGCCATTTGTCTGAAATGATATAGGGCTTCCTGCCTGAGCAGGGGGTTGAACTAGAAGACCTCCAAGGTCCCTTCCAACTCTGTTATTCTGTTATTATTCCAATTTTACCCTTTTTTGAGCCAAAAGGATTGTTCAATTGGGGCTCAGGGATAGCGGAGGACCCAGATTGTTGGGGGCAATATGCTAACTCTGTAAACCGCTTAGAGAGGGCTGTAAAGCACTATGAAGCGGTATATAAGTCTAAGTGCTATTGCTATTGCTATAGCAAAGACCAAATTTCTCTAAGTTCATCCCCCCCCCCCAAAAAACCAGTTGCAGGAATTGGGTATGTCTAGTCTAATGAAAAGAAGGACTAGGGTGACATGATAGCAGTGTTCCAGTATTTTAAGGGCTGCCAGAAAAAGGAGGGGGCTGTCAATCTACTCTTCAAAGCACGAGAAGGCAAGACAAGAAGCAACTGATGGAAACTAATCAAGGAGAGAAGCAACCTGGAACTAAGGAGGAATTTCTTGAGAATGAGAACAATTAATAAGTGGAACGGCTTGCCTCCAGAAGTTGTGGGTGCTCCATCACTGGAGGTTTTCAAGAAGAGATTAGACATTTATCTGGGATGGGGTAGAGTCTCCCGCTTGAGCAGGGAGTTCCAAGGTCCCTTCCAACTCAGATCCACATAAAGGGCTGCCAACTGATGGATCACAACCCATTGGGAGACAAAGCCCAATCCCTCCACTTGTTCACTTACGATGGATGTCTGGAGCTTCTGCGGTTTCAAAGAAATCTTCCTCGTGGTCAATTTCGGAGTATTTGCTGAGGGACCGTTTGTGGGCCAGTGAGAGGACCTCCTGCAAGATATCCATCTTCCTCAAGATCTTGCACAAGCTGTGGATCCTCATGGCCTCCTCGTGCTCGATTATGGCTTTCTTGAGGTGAGCTTTCCCTGCATAAACACAAGACACATGTCCACCTTGGAGAACCAGGCCCCACCCACAGCCCAACGCCAGCCTTGGGTTGGCCACTTTTCTGAAAGGACCTGGTTGATCCTTCTCATAAACCCCTCAGTAGAAGATGTAGAAGAGAGCAAAGATCCCTTAGAAAGGACGAAAGAGGTACTGATGGGTATTTTAGAGAGTAGACAACAAGAGGCAGATGTAGAGGCAGAGAAGATATTTAGATTAAACATGAGTGATGTAGAGGGATACAAGATCCCAAGGGGGGGGGGAGCATGGGAGACTGTTCAAAAAGTCAATAAGAGTTGAAATACTAAAAAGGGCAAGTGATGATGGATAGATATAGAATGCATATTAATATGGGATTTGTTTTATTAAAGATTAGAAAATAGAGCTAGAAACTAGAACTTGGGAAAATGTTGTTATGCATACTGTTACATGATATAAATTACTATAACTACTATGTATAAGTAAATGTTAGAAGCTGACAGATTACTATCACGTATGCTTAAACAGTAAAGAGTAAGAGATGATGGATAGATACATAATACTTTTTAATATGGGAATTGAAGTATTAGGGGTTAGAAATAAGAGGCAGAAAGTAGAAATTGGGAAAACATTACTATGCATACTGCTACAAAATATAGTACATCATAACTACAATGTATATGTAAATCTTAGAAGTTGAAAGATTATCATTATGTATATCTAAATAACTGATTTTATTTTCCTGGACTCCAAGATCACCGCAGATGGGGACTGCAGCCAAGAAATTAAAAGAAGCTTGCTGCTGGGGAGGAAAGCTATGGCAAATCTAGACAGCATACTAAAAAGCAGAGACATCACCCTGCCAACAAAAGTGCGTCTAGTTGAGGCTATGGTTTTCCCAGTTGCAATGTATGGCTGTGAAAGTTGGACCATAAGAAAGGCTGAGTGCCAAAGAATGGAGGCCTTTGAACTATGGTGCTGGAGAAGACTCCTGCGAGTCCCTTGGACTGCAAGGCGATCCAACCGGTCAGTACTAGAGGAGATCAACCCTGGCTGCTCTTTAGAAGGCCAGATCCTGAAGATGAAACTCAAATACTTTGACCACCAAATGAGAAGGAAGGACTCACTGGAGAAGAGCCTAATGCTGGGAAAGATTGAGGGCAAAAGAAGAAGGGGACGGCAGAGAATGAGGTGGCTGGATGGAGTCACTGAAGCAGTCGGCGTGAGCTTAAATGGACTCCGGGGGATGGTAGAGGACAGGAAGGCCTGGAGGAACGCTGTTCATGGGGTCGCGATGGGTCGGACATGACTTCACAACTAACAACAACAACGTATCTAAATAATATTACTAGTATTTTGTATAAAGCAAATTGACCCAGACAATGTACTGTTCACTACGTATTTATATATGTTGGAGAAAAAAACACCCATAAAATTACAAAAATAATAATAAAATAAATCCCTCAGTGCCCAGGAAACATCACACCTGCTCCATCCATCAACACAACTGAGAAACTGCCCTAGCAAAATTGTCCTCTAAATTGTGACAGTTGACAGCTAAAAATTCTGGTACTCTTACCCTAAATTTAAATACGATCTTCCGAGCCGACGGAAACGAGCTTAATTTAAAAAAAAAAATGGAAGTTGTTCTACGAGAAGAAGTTCTCCAATTCACACCGACAAAAAAATGTTGCCCCCCTTATAGGAAGCAAGTCTACATTCTGGATGTGAATGTTGGCACTTCCGGAATCCACGACACAAACTAACGTCACAATACAAAAGTTCTGCTCGGTTGGCTAGGAGACAAAGAGTTCTAAAGAGATGGTTCCAGAAGTTGTGGGAGCTCCATGACTGGAAGTTTTCAAGAAGGAGGAGCTTCTGCAACTGCAATTCCAAAAAGTCCAAAATTACGAGAAACTCACTTCTTCCTGTGCACGCTGATCTTCCTCATCTATTAATTGGCAGGCTTATATCCAGGAAGCCCTCTCTGGCACTCGCTCAACAGCTGCCTAACAACTTTGACGTCAACACACAATGGAAAGCCAAATGGGCTGCTGAGCGCCCAGATACAGGCAGTTACGTAGATGACCCTACACAAAAGATGCCAGGTTTTGATCTTCCTCGCCAGCATTGGTCAACCCTGAACAGGATCCGTACCCAACATGGTGTCTGCCAGGACTCATTGTTTAAGTGGGGTCTTGTCTCTACCCCTCAATGTGGCTGTGGTGCTCCTCAACAAAATATCCATCACATTGTGTCCGAATGTCCATCAAGAGCTTACACCAGCCCAGTGTCTGATTTTTTTCAACTGTGGAGCTCCTCGACAAAATATCCATCCACCACATTGTGTCCGAATGTCCATCAAGAGCTCACACCGGCCCAATGTCTGATTTTTTCAACATAGACCAGCCTGTCCTTGAATGGCTGGGTAGACTGGATATTAACATTTCAACTACTATAAGTCCATGTATTTGTTATTGTTAGTTGCGAAGTCGTGTCCGACCCATCGCGACCCCAAGGACAGCATTCCTCCAGACCTTCCTGTCCTCTACCATCCCCCGGAGTCCATTTAAGCTCACGCCGACTGCTTCAATGACTCCATCCAGCCACCTCGTTCTCTGCCGTCCCCTTCTTCTTTTGCCCTCAATCTTTCCCAGCATTAGGCTCTTCTCCAGTGAGTCCTTCCTTCTCATTAGGTGGCCAAAGTATTTGAGTTTTATCTTCAGGATCGGGCCTTCTAAAGAGGAGTCAGGGTTGATCTCCTCTAGGACTGACCGGTTTGATCGCCTTGCAGTCCAAGGGACTCGCAGGAGTCTTCTCCAGCACCATAGTTCAAAGGCCTCAATTCTTTGGCGCTCAGCCTTCCTTATGGTCCAACTTTCACAGCCATACATTGCAACTGGGAAAACCATAGCCTTGACTATACACACGCTAAATAAATAAATAAATTCAACAAGACATTGGAGAACCATTTGTCTGGGGTGGTATAGGGCAGTGGTCCCCAATCTTTTGGATCTTACCAGGGACCGGTTCCGTGGAAAATAATTAAACCAACCAATATAGATAGTCCTCGACTTACGACTCCCATTCAGCCCAAAATTTCTGTTGCTAAGCGAGACAGTTGCGAAGGGAGTTTTAGAATAGAATAGAATAGAATAGAATAGAATAGAATAGAATAGAATA
>QLTV01002668.1:371196-386032 GCA_003457575.1 Thermophis baileyi
AGATGGCAGTCCAGTCTCTTCTTGAAAGCTTCCAGTGATGAAGCTCCCACAACTTCCGAAGGCAACTTCTGTTCCATTGGGTGATTGTTCTCACCGTCAGAAAATTTCTCCTTATTTCCAGGTTGAATCTCTCCTTGTTCAGTTCCCATCCATTATTCCTTGTCTGGCCTTCGGGTGCCTTGGAAAATAGCTTGACCCCCTCCTCTCTGTGGCAGCTCCTCAAATATCGGAAGACTGCTCTCATGTCTCCCCTGGTCCTTCTCTTCGCTAGACTAGCCAGGCCCAGTTATTTCTATATTAAAGGTTCTCCAAAGGCCAAAGAAACCGAGAGAGGAAGTTCTTAACACAAGGCATATAATGCAATGAACAGGTGAGTAAGAGAGAGACAGGCAGGAAGTTGGCATTTCAATGTTTCTCTACTAAGGATGAAAACAGGTAGTCCTTGAATTACAATCGTTCACTTAGCGACTGTTCAAAGTTACAACGGCACCAAATAAAGGGACTTAACATTTGCTTGTAATCAAAGGTTCTTTTCCCGCAGACCTGTGTCTATCCAAAGAGTGTGACACACAAATGTCGCTCTTTTGCATTGTCTGTGGATGAGTGGAAGGCATTCGTGGACGACAATCTACAAGAACTGGGCAGAAAGACTACATCGCTGGGCCAGAACTTTCCTTTGATGTCCCTTTCCAGCTAAGTGCAAAGCTGAAGTGGTGGAAGAGTAAAATAAAAAAACAAGACGCCCCCTCCTCACCCTTTCATGGTGCCTCCTAAAAGGCCGTAGGGATCTGGATCCAATATTTGAGGGGCTGCCACAAAGAGGAGGGGGTCCACCTGTTTTCCAAAGCACCCAAAGGCCAGACAAGGAATAATGGATGGAAACTGAACAAGGAGAGATTCAACCTAGAAATAAGGAGGAACTTTCTGACAGTGAGAACAATCAACCAATGGAACAGAAGTTGCCTTCAGAAGTTGTGGGAGCTTCATCACTGGAGGCTTTCAAGAAGAGACTGGACTGCCCTCTGTCAGAAATAATGTAGGGTCTCCTGCTTGGGCGGGGGGGGGTTGGACTAGAAGACCTCCAAGGTCCCTTCCAACTCTGTTATTCTGTTATAATTATTAAAGGGAGATCCAACCGAGAACTAAGAAGAAATTTTCTGACAGCAAGAACAATCAACCAATGGAATAGAAGTTGCCTTCAGAAATTGTGGGCGCTTCATTCCCGGGAAGCTTTCAAGGAGAGACTGGACTGCCATGTGTCAGAAATGGTGTAGGGTCTCCTGCTTGGGCAGAGGGTTGGACTAGATGACCTACAAGGTCCCTTCCAACTCTTCTGTTATTCTGTATTCTGTTATTCTGGAAGTCAGCATTTGTTGAGCAGATAAAAGAAGGAAAAGACGTAAAGAGAAATCCAATCTGTATTTCTTTGCAAAAGTGAATTCGACCTCGGTGATGATAGGTTTGGATGAAGGAGGGGGCCGGAAAGGAGCTTAGATAGGACACAGAGACTGCTGCAGCCAGATCCCATTTCTTTCCTGCTCTGATGCTGATAGGGATGTTTTCCCTGCTCGCTGGAGATACGCAGAAGACAGGAAAGCCTGAGAAATCTCCCAATAGCTTTGGTTTATCTCGGGCTGCACATGTATAATTAGGACAGCAACATTGGTGGTGATTTGGAGCACAGGAGAAACACGATAGGGGCCAGCGGTAGTGCAATCGGTATTGTGGTGTAGGGTTTCTGCTGATTCAAGGATGAGTGGGTTGTTTACAGAATTAACAGAGTTGGAAGGGACCTTGGAGGTCTTCTAGTCCAACCTCCTGCTCGATCTGGAGACCCTATACCATTTCTGACAAGTGGTTTCCAATCTTTTCTTGAAAAGCTCCAGTGATGGAGCACCTACAACTTCTGGAGGCAAGTCGTTCCAATGGTTAATCATCCTCACTGTTAGGAAACTTCTCCTTAGTTCCAGGTTGCTTCTTGTTCTGCCTTCAGGTGCTTTGGAGAATAGGTTGACTCCCTCTTCTATGTGGCAGCCTCTCAAATATTGGAACACTGCTATCATGTCACCCCTGGTCCTTGCCTTTGTTAGATAGACATACTCAGTTCCTGCAACCGTTCTTTGTATATGAAAACAGAATGAGGGAATAACAGAGTTGGAAGGGACCTTGGAGGTCTTCTAGTCCAACCCCCTGCTTAGGCAGGAAATCCTACACCATTTCAGGCAAATGACTATCCAATCTCTTCCTAAAAACCTTCAGTGTGGGAGCACCCACAACTTCTGAATTCCTTCTTAGTTCTATGTTGGTTCTCTCCTTGATGAGTTTCCACCCATTGCTTCTTGTCCTGCCTTCAGGTGGTTTGGAGAATAGGTTGAACCCAGGGGTGAAATCCAGCAGGTTCCGACAGGTTCTGGAGAACCGGTAGCGGAAATTTTGAGTAGTTCGGAGAACCAGTAGTGGAAATTTTGAGTAGTTCGGAGAACCGGCAAATACCATCTCTGGCTGACCCCAGAGTGGGGTGGGAATGGAGATTTTGCAGTATCCTTCCCCCAGGAGTGGGGTGGGAATGGAGATTTTGCAGTATCCTTCCCCTGCCATGCCCACCAAGCCACGCCCATCAAGCCACACCAAGCCCACAGAACCGGTAGTAAAAAAAATTGGATTTCACCACTGGTTGAATCCCTTCTTCTTGTGGCAGCCCCTCAAATATTGGAAGACTCTATCAATGCAGTTGGCTGCAGAAGGACTGTGTATGAGTCTGATTGCTTAGCCGTTGTGGGATTCATGAAGCTTCTCCAAGACCATCTTGGTTCTCCAAACCTTTGCTTAGTCTGGAAACTCATTAAATTAATGTTGGCTTGGATTGCACTTCTCACCTAGAGAGGAGAGGACAATACGTTTCAGCAGTTTTGGGAACTTTACTGGGTTCTCTAGCTAACAGCAGACACTTCATGGATAGGTTAAGTGGTTTTAGAGCAAAAATTGAAAATGTGTAGCATAGAGGAATATGGTGTTAATCTTAAAAAAGGAATGCAAGAATTGTTAACCCTGGAAAGGAGAGTGAGTGAGAAAGAGACTCAAGATAACCCTCTCTTGAGTTGAGAATTATCTGTAAAATCCCATCCCATCCCATCCCATCCCATTTCACTGAGCCATAATGTAGATTTATGGGTTTTCGTTGAGCATGATATGTCAACTAAGTCAACTGAAGCTTATTCAACCAATCAATGTTGAGCAAATCAAAGTTTAATGTGATTTGTGACCTCATAGACACATGAAGCTGATCTTGTAGGACATCACCTAGTTGATGCAGCTAAGTCTCTGCTCACCTTGGCTTGAGGATCTTCAGCAAGAGAGATCTTCCATGACTCATGATTCATCCAAGTCCATCTCTCTTGACACTGAACCTCAATCAATTCCTTATTTTTTGTTTTTAAGCCCCTATATCTAATCCGGATTTCTGGGCAGCAGGAAACGAGGCCTTCCTTCATCCCCTCCGTCTACATTTCTCTAGGTAAAAGTTATACTACATTCAGGGGTGGGTTCCGAAAATTTCCGCTACCACTCTGTGGGCGTGGCTTAGGGTTACGCGCGCGCGCGCTCCTCCGGTGCAATTCTGTGTCCGCGCATGCTCAGTGACTATAATCTGCCCGAAACACAGCTGAGGAGCTGATCAGCTGTGCTTCGGGTGAAGAATAAAGCACAGCCTTCACCCAGGGGCGGGTGGGAGGGCCCTTTCCAAAGCAGCAGCAGCAGAGCACAAACAGCCCAAAACGAAAAAAAGCCGCCATGGCGGCGCCCACGGACCGGCACTGACCAAGGCGGGTCCACGACGCCATCATGACGTCACCAGCGCCTCGCTACCGGTTCGAGCGACCCAGTACGAACCGGGAGGAACCCACCCCTGACTACATTCCTCTTCATGGTTTGTCTTCTGAACTCATGACTGTTGTTTTCTCAAACGTGGAGCCCTGAATGTACCGTAGATGAAGTCAGATGGGGGCATAAACAATCCTTTTTTAATAGGTTATGGATATGATATAGCCATGGTTTTGGCTTTATTGTGGTTCATGAACTCAGACATTGTACTTGGTTCAAATCAGAGTGAAGCAAATTACGGCTTAGTGGACTGTTGAAATTCAACTCCTAACTTATTAGGGGAAGGAAGCAAGGAATGCTGGTTTGATGTTGAACAGACTATGAATGGAAGCTTGTTTAGCCGTTCCCAGTGGCAGACAGGCTTGGTGGCTACATGTACAAGCAGGAAAATTAATCCATTATTTTTCATCTGTCCAAAAACTCTGTTTACAGGGTGGAGTTGAAATCTAACAATGATCCAGAGCTTTCAATAGAATTGGTTTATCATAGCAGAGAATCGAATCTGTCTCAAAACCTTTCTATCTGGATTATATTTTGTCCCTTTAGGTTTTATATGCTATTTTTTAAAATACAATTTTCTTGAAATTTTTAGTAAGATAAAAGCAATGCAAATATTAGAAAAGAAGTGAAAAAAATAATAAATCAGAAATGAAATAGAAAAAAAAGGAAAATAGTTTCTGATCTTCTTAAAAGTGGTTATAAATGCATTTATATTTTACCCTCTCTCTGGGGTTATCTCATAACTTTTCCATAAGGTCACCTTTGTAATCTTCAAACTCATAAATTACAAAAATCATTTTTTCTTTTTTCCCCCCCATAAAAAGTTCATAAGATTTTTATCTGCTATTTAAAAAAAATTTTTTTTTAATTAAACTTATGGAAGTCTAAAATACAAATAAAAATGAAAATATTGGGAAAATGGAGAAAGGAAAAAAGGAGATTTTTGATGTGTTAAATTCTTTTTTTCTTCCAGAACTCTTGAGAATGTCATGGATTCCACCCTCTGTAATGGACATGGTGTTCCTTATCTGAGGTAAATTAAATATGAGCCAGCCGTGTGCTGCAGCTGCCAAAAAAGCCAATACAATCCTAGGCTGTATTAATAGAGGGATAGAATCAAGATCACGTGAAGTGTTAATACCACTTTATAAGGCCTTGGTCAGGCCACACTTGGGAAATTGCATCTAGTTTTGGTTGCCACGATATAAAAAAAGATGTTGAGACTCTAGAAAGAGTGCAGAGAAGAGCAACAAAGATGATGAGGGGACTGGAGGCTAAAACATGAAGAACGGTTGCAGGAACTGGGTATGTCTAGTTTGATGAAAAGAAGGACTAGGGGTGACATGTTAGCAGTGTTTCAGTATTTGAGGGGCTGCCACAAAGAAGAGGGGGTCAAGCTATTCTCCAAAGCAACTCAAGGCAGGACAAGAAGCAATGGATGGAAACTAACCAAGGAGAGAAGCAACCTAGATCCAAGGAGGAATTTCTTAACAGTGGGAACAATTAACCAGTGGAACAACGTGACTCCAGAAGTTGTGGTGCTCCAACAACACTGAAGGTTTTTAAGGAGAGATTGGACAACCATTTGTCTGAAATGGTATAGGGTTTCCTACTTGAGCAGGTGGATGGACTAGAAGATCTCCAAGGTCCCTTCCAACTCTGTTATTATGTTCTATTTCTAATATTGGAAAGAGAAGGTTTGTGCAAATGCATTTGTGATGATGTGAATTTCTTGAGAACATGGTGGCCCCAAAGTTCTCATAAATACTGTTTTTTAGAAATTGCCAAGTTTTTGAAAAGTCCTGTGCATGGATAAGTAGAGTGAAAAAAAGACAAGTCCACATTATGGTTGATGGATCTGTATTTAAAAATGCAACCAATCAGAATAGAGCTGGAAGGGACCTTGGAGGTCTTCTAGTCCAACTCCCTGCTCAAGCAGGAGACCCTCTACCATTTCAGATAGGTGGCTGTCCAGTCTCTCCTTGAAAACCTCCAGTGATGGAGCGCCCAGAACCTCTGGAGGCAAGTCCTTCCACTGATTAATTAACAAGGGAACTTGGGAACTTGGAGGTCTTCTAGTCATACCCCCTGCTCAGGCAGGAAATCCTATATTTCAGACAAGTGTCTGTCCAGTACCTTCTTAAAAACTTCCAGTGATGAAGCACCTACAACTTCTGGAGGGAAGCTGTTCCACTGGTTAATTATCCTCCCTGTTAGGAAGTTTCTCCTTAATTCCAGCTTGCTTCTCTCCTTGATTAGTTTCCATCCATTGTTTCTTGTCCTGCCTTCAGGTGCTTTGGAGAATAGGTCGACCCCCTCCTCTTTGTGGCAACCCCTCAAATACTGGAAGACTGCTATCATGTCCCCTCTAGTCTTTCTCCTCTCTAGACTAGCCATACCCAGTTCCTACAGCCGTTCTTCATATGTTTGTATATGTTTGTATGTAAATTATATCCTGGCCTCTCAGTAGAATGATATTCCTAAATCAGAAAGCAAACGTTTGAATAGCACAGGAATTTTCCTCGTTAAGATGGGGGCATTGAAATATTTGGTGAAAAAGCAAATGTCTTCACATTCGGTGTGGCGGTGTTATGCTTGGTTTTCAGAAGAGTGCTAGCAAAGCTAAATTAGAATTATAGGTGCATTTAATGCAAAGGATTTCTGGACATGCAAACTCCAGAAACAGGGGTAATCTCTGTTGAGAAATAGAAAAACTAACTAGGAAGGATCCCAGGGGGATGGACAGACAGACAGTTTCTAGAGATGTTTGCAGGAAAGTTAACCCCCCCCCCCGCCAAGGATTGCACATATTTAAAATGAGGTCAGTGAAGATAGTCCTTGACTTACGACTATGATGGGAAGCAAAGTTTCCATTGCTAACTATTTCCCATGCTGGCTCAGGAATTCTGGGAGTTGAAGTCCACAGATTGTGCGATTTCCATAGGTGCCCATCCCTGGCATCAGGGGTGGGTTCCAACTTACCTTGCTGCTGGTTCGCTCCCTCCCGCGCCGCGTGGGCGCGCCTTGTGGGCACGCGTGCGCATGCGCAGTAACAAAAAATCCGAAAAAAATAATAATAACAAAAAACAAAGCCAAAAAAAAAAAAAAGATGGCGACCGCATGCACAGTGCCGGAAGTCGGCTTCTGCGCATGCTCAGAAGGAAAATAAAAATCAAAAAAAACCACCAACAACAACACCGCCGCCCCCCCGCACAGACCGGCACTGACCAACCCGGTTCCGTGACATCATCGTGCTGTCACCAGAGGGCCGCTACTGGTTCAGGAGAACCGGTCCGAACCGGGAGAAACCCACCCCTGCCTGGCATGTAGGATAGGTTGTGTTGTCCTCAATTCGGGTCTGAGCCTGGCGCTGAGGCCAATGAAGGACACCAGACACGAGGTGCAGGTTTTTTCCCCCCTTTTATTGAAGTGCTCCAAGAAAACGGGTCCTGGCCAAAATGCCAAGGAACCCCGAACAATAGAATTAAGAAAGCTTTATACATTTTCACTAAAGCAGAAGGCGGGATAAGGTGGGATATATAAGAAATATCATCTAATAAACATTTCAGTAATGATCTAAAAATTATTCTTTTGGTCCCTATTCCTAAGCATTGGCTAAATGCTCCAGGAGTTATCTAATACACATTCTGTTTGCTCCAGGCCATCCCTATTCCTAACTTCTAGCTGAGGTCTGCAAGTTGCCTAATTCTTCGTTACTTTTATCAGCATTCTAACCACCCAGAATTCGCATAAGCTTTATTGTGGGACTGATTGGGCTAGATCAGTGATGGCAAACCTTTTTTGGTTCGCGTGCCAAAAGGGGGTGTGCGCGCGCGCTAGCGCACGCGCACATACCCACACCCATTCCCTCCCCCCTGCCGCAAGCCTGGGACGGTGAAAAACGGGCAAATGGGCAAACTGGAAGTATGGAAAAACGTACTTCCGGTTTGCCGGAGCCGCGGTGGCGCAGTGGTTAGAGTCTAGTACCGCAGGCTACTTCTGCTGATCACCGGCTGCCAGCAGTTTGGCAGATCGAATCTCACCAGGCTCCAGGTTGACTCAGCCTTCCATCCTTCCGAGGTCAGTAAAATGAGGACCCAGATTGTTGGGGGCAATAGGCTGACTCTGTAAACCGCTTAGAGAGGGCTGTAAAGCACTGTGAAGCGGTATATAAGTCTAAGTGCTATTGCTATTATTGCCCGTTGGGCTGTTTTTCGCACTCCGGGGCTTCCGGAGTGTGAAAAGCAGCCCAACGGCAAACCGGAAGTGCGTTTTTCCGAACTTCCGGTTTGCCCGTTGAGCCGTTTTTCGCACTCCGGGGCTTCAGGAAGCTTCCCTGAAGCCTCCGGAGGGCAAAACGGCCTTCCCCAAGGCCGAAAATCAGCTGGCCAGCGCGCGCATGCGTACTGGAGCTGACATAGGGCACCGCCTCGCGTGCCCTCTGATATGGCTCCGCGTGCCACCTGTGGCACGTGTGCCATAGGTTCGCCATCACTGGGCTAGATTGTAGGGGTGATACCGAAATATTATTTTATTTTATTTTATTTGTCCATATATTCAATTATTGTATTTTATTCCAATTTCATTTTAAATTGTATTTTATTCCAATTTCATTCTAAACTGTATTTTATTCCAACTTCATTTTAAATTGTTTGTATAGGATTTTAGTAATAATCTGTGTCTGGAACTCTGCACTTTGATATGGCCTATGGGCTAATCAATAAACTAAACTCTATGAGTTTTATACGTGCATATTCCCTGTGAGTAAGCATTCATTGTTGTTGCCAGTCTCCACAATTACAGGCTCTTTTCAAGCGTATGCCGTAAACCTGCTCGGTTTTAACAGATAGTCCATCATTTGGATGTGATGGGAATTGTGCTGTGGGAGGCAGTGTGTGTGTGTGTGGGGGTCCTGGGACCCTTAACAGTTTTTGGGTTTCTTGAAAGTTGAAATCCCGGGGAAAACAAAGTTGTTTGGGGAAGGTGCAGCTGAGTTTTACGCACCCATCCGAAGACCCCTTCTGCTGTGTTTGCATTTCAGAGAACAGCCTGTGTTAAAGAAGACTAGGCTTCAGACGGAAGAAGGGGCACGCGTGGCCGTACATGGGAATAAGGCAGTAAGCACGGTGGAATTTTGTGTAGCAGTTGCATTTAGTTGTGTAGTGGGAATGGCCTTGGGAGCAGGGGTGAAATTCAAAATTTTTCCCTATGGTTCTGTGGGCGTGGCTTGGTGGGCGTGGCTTGGTGGGCGTGGCAGGGGAAGGATACTGCAAAATCCCCATTCCCTCCCCACTCCTTGGGGAAGGATATTGCAAAATCTCCATTCCCACCCCACTCCAGGGGGAAGGATATTGCAAAATCTCCATTCCCACCCCACTCTGGGGCCAGCCAGAGGTGGTATTTGCCGGTTCTCTGAACTACTCAAAATTTCTGCTACCAGTTCTCCAGAACCTGTCAGAACCTGCTGAATTTCACCCCTGCTTGGGGGACAGGAGGAAGAGCTGTAGATTGGACAACTGGCAGATAAAGGATGTCTCAGCCCAGAGTAGGAAAAGGGGCGTGGGAAGGGCTTAGAAGGGACCCTCCTTAGTTTTCCAGAGAGTAAAAGGAGAGGGGTGGGTGGGTGAGAAGTGTTTTCAGTCTTGCAAGATGCTACTACTTTAGCCTTACAATAGAGATATAGCTAGATATAGCTACAGAGAGTTCATTTAGTGACTGTTCAAAGTTGCAACGGCACTGAAAAATGTGACTTATGACCATTTTTCACACAGCCGTTGCAGCATCCCCAGGGTCACATGATCAAAATTCAGACGCTTGGCAACCGACTCATATTTATGACGGTTGCAGTGTTCCGCGGTCACGTGATCCCCTTTTGCGACCTCCTGACCAGCGAAGTCCATGGGGAAGCCAGATTCGCTTAACAACCAGGTTACTAATTTATCAACTGCAGCGATTCACTTAACAACTGTGGCAAGTAAGGTCGTAAAATGGGGCAAAACTCACTTAAAAATGTCTCATAATTTTGGGCTCAATTGTGGTCGTAAGTCGAGGACTACCTGTAAAAGGAGAGGGGGTGGGGTGAGAAGTGTGTTCAGTCTTGCAAGTTGCTACTACTTTAACCTTACAATAGAGATAGAGCAAGTACTATCTATTAAAGATGATTACAGATTAATAGAGTTGGAAGGGACCTTGTAGGTCATCTAGTCCAACCCCCCGCTCAAGCAGGAGTCCCTACACCATTTCAGACAAATGGCAGTCCAATCTCCTCTTGAAAGTCTCAAGTGTTGGAGCTCTCACAACCTCCGAAGGCAACTTCTGTTTCAAGGGTTGATTGCTCCCACTGTCAGAAAGTTTCTCCTTATCTCCAGGTTGAATCTCTCCTTGGTCAGTTTCCATCCATTATTCCTTGTCTGGCCTTCTGGTGCCTTGGAAAACAGCCTGACCCCTCCTCTCTGTGGTAGCCCCTCAAGTATTGAGGGACTACTCCTATTGATTAGGAGACTGGAGGCTAAAACATACAAAGAACGGTTGCTGGAAATAGATATGTCTAGTTTGAGGAAAAGAAGGACCAGGAGTGACATGATAGCAGTCTTCCAATATTTGAACGGTTGCCACAAACACCTGTTCTTCAAAGCACCTGAAGGCAGGACAAGAAGCAACAGATGGAAACTAATCAAGGAGAGAAGCAACCTAGAACTAAGGAGAAATTTCCTGACAGTGGGAACAATTAACCAGTGGAACAACTTGACTCCAGTGCTCCAACAACACTGAAGGTTTTTAAGGAGAGATTGGACAACCATTTGTCCGAAACGGTATAGGGTTTCCTACTTGAGCAGGTGGATGGACTAGAAGATCTCCAAGGTCCCTTCCAACCCTGTTATTCTGTTCTATTTCTAATATTGGAAAGTGAAGCTTCGTGCCAACACATTTGTGATGATGTGAACTTCTTGAGAACATGGTGGCCCCAAAGTTCTCATAAATATTTATTTTATTTTTTTATTTTATTTATTTGTCAAACATGTACAAGATAGCAGGTATAGGTGTAATCATAAACATAATCAAAGTGAATACAGATAGATGAAGACAATAGGACAGTAGGACAGGGACGGTAGGCACGCTGGTGCGCTTATGCACGCCCCTTACAGACCTCTTAGGAATGGGGTGAGGTAGACAGTAGACAGTCTAAGGTATAAAAAACCAGTCTAAATACTGGTTTTTTAGAAGAAGCCAAGTTTTTGAAAAGTCCTGCGTGTGGATAACTAGAGCAAAAGAAAGACAAGACCACATTATGGTTGATGGATCTATATTTAAAAATTCAGTCAATCAGAATAGAGCTGGAAGGGACCTTGAAGGTCTTCTAGTCCAACCCCCTGCTCAAGCAGGAGACCCTCTACCATTTCAGACAAGTGGCTGTCCAGTCTTTTCTTTAAAAACTCCAGTGATGAAGCTCCCACAACTTCTGGAGGCAAGTCCTTCCACTGATTAATTAACAAAATAACAGAGTTGGCAGGGACCTTGGAGGTCTTCTAGTCCAACCCACTGCTCAGGCAGGAAATCCATTTCAGATAAATGGTTGTCCAATCTCTTCTTAAAAACCTCCAGTGATGAGGCACTGAACTGAAGAAGCTTCTTGGATGAGAAGCGAAACGTTTTCAAAGAAACCCCCCCCCCCCAAGAAAGTCAAATTGCCTTTCGGAAAAAGATTGGGACCCCCCAATCTAATGTATGGTAGAGGTAATTCGAGGATTACCTCAACTTAAAACCACTGTTGCTAAGCGAGACATTTGCTAAGTGAGTCTGGTTCCATTTTACGACCTTTCCTGCCACAGTTGTGACGTGAATCCCTGCAGTTGTTAAGTTAGTAAGTCGGTTGTTAAATGAATCTGGCTTCCCCATTGCTCGTCAAAAGGTCGCAAAAGGATCACGTGACTCCGGGACACTGCAACCGTCATAAATATGAGTCAGTTGCCAAGCGTCTGAAAGTTGATGACGCGATCATGGGGATGCCGCAACGGTCGTAAGTGGGAAAAACGGTCCTAAGCCACCTTTTTTCAGTGCCGTAACTTCGAAGGGTCACTAAATGAACTGGTGTAAGTTGAGGACTGCCTGTAAAACCCATTCACATTTTCTCTTTTAACAGGTGACTGAACAGCAGGGGCAAGCTGCAGACTCCTTCCAAAGTGATCGACCGGAGGAGCAAAGGAGAAGAAAGAACGAGAGAATTTGTGTCGGAAAAGTAGAGGCAGAAGGTCATTCAACGCAGGAGGAGAAAAGAGGTAGCAGAACCACAGAAGGTCTGGACCAGGAGGATTTCAGAAGAACAGAAGAAGAGAGGAATAATGACAAGCAGTTGGAGCAGAACGTTGGACCAGGAGAGGGAGAAGATGGAGTGGACAGGAGAAGATCTGAGCAGAGCATTGAAGTCAAGACGGAGAAGGAGTGGGAAGGCGGAAGAGAGGTGGACAGAGAATGGACAGGTGAGGAAATCCCTCACTTGGGAAAAGAGATGGAAGAAGAAGAAGGGACAGAAGACGAGTCCGGACTTGGGGCACCATTTGAGATCAAGCTGGAAGGTGCCTCTGAAGAAGAAGAAGAAGAAGAAGGAACCCTACAAGATGGAGTTGAAAAAAAGACCAAGAGATGCAGAAGCAAAAGAGGTGCTCGAAATGTAGAATTTCTCAGGGGATCCCGGAAAAGGAAAAACGAGGAAGCGGATAAGACTTTGAAGAAGAAGAAAAAGAAGAAGGATGAAGGAAATTGTGGGAGAAGATCAAAAGCCGAGGAGGACAAGTGGAGATGGTACGTTTCTCGTTTGAGTGATTTGTGATTTTGATGGCAAACGTTTTTGATGTTAAATCTCTACTATTGAAGTCCCCCCCTGATTTTATACAGATAGAATAGAATAGAATAGAATAGAATAGAATAGAATAGAATAGAATAGGAGCTGGAAGACCTTGGAGGTCTTCTAGTCCAGCCCCCTGCTCAAGCAGGAGACCCTATACCATTTCCATCAGAATGGAGCTGGAAGGGACCTTGGAGGTCTTCTAGTCTAGCCCCCTGCTCAAGCAGGACAACCTATACTATTTCAGATAAGTGACTCTCTATTCTCTTCTTAAAAACCTCCAGTGATGGAGTACCCACGATTTCTGAAGGGAAGCTGTTAGTTAGAGAAAAACAGAACTGCTGTTACTTTTTCTACATCAAAGTGTCCCCTCAACATTTTTGGGGAGTTAGTTTGAGGTAGGTTAAGATCGATTTATTGAATTTGCAAGGGTTTCTACACTTATTTGAAAAGACATTGAAAAGCGATGAGCTGGGTAATAGGAATGATCAGTAAGTTATAAGTCAAGTATAAAAAAGTTGTAAGCCTTACAATGCAATGAGTTAATCTTACCTAGGTGCTACCAGACTTTTTCTGAATTTGTTTGTTGTTGCTTCTGATTTTTTTTTTTTGTGGTTGTTGTAGACTCTCCTATAATATTTACAAGAAGTTTCATAATTATTATGCTGCTTTATTCCTGCTATTCTTCTATTTATCCACTAGATGTCATCCAAGGGTTTTGAGTTTTGAGTTTCTGGTAGTTCTTTCAGTCTGGTGCCTTGGACTACCACTCCCAGAATGCATTGGTGTCTGGACCACAACTCCCAGAAGGTGCTGCCATGTTGAATTCTGTGGAATAGCCCATTTAGAGAGTACAGAGTTGGAGCAAACTTAGACATACTGCATTGCTCATTAAAATAGCGATCACCTTCCAACAAAATTACTGGATGCATTAAAATTGCAATTTTGAATTGCAATTAAAAATCAGAAGGAAGCATCTTTTCCAACTTTATTTTTTATTTTATTTATTTTATTTATTCATTTAGTTTGTCAAACATGTACGAGATAACAGGTGTAAGTATAAACATGGACATGAACACAGGAAATGAGTACAAAAAAATGGGGACAGTAGGACAGGGATGGTAGGCACGCTGGTGCGCTTATGCACACGCCCTTTACGGACCTCTTAGGAATGGGGTGAGGTCCACGGTAGACAGTTTAAGGTTGAAGCTGCGAGGGTTTGAGGATGTAACAACGGAGTCGGGTAGTGTCCAGGCATTGACCACTCTGTTGCTGAAGTCGTATTTTCTGCAATCGAGTTTGGAGCGGTTTACCTTGAGTTTGTACCTATTGTGTACTCGTGTATTATTGAGGTTGAAGCTGAAGAAGTCGTTGACAGGTAGGACGTTGTAGCAGACAATTTTGTGTACTACGCTTAGGTCAGACCGTAGGCGGCGAAGTTCAAGGTTGTCCAAGCCCAAGATTTCGAGCCTGGTGGCATAAGGTATTCTGTTGTGAGAATGCTGACAAATTTTATTGCAGGATGAAAGCTTTGGGGATCCCTTATAGTTCAGCTGATCCCAGCTTAAATGAATGCTACCTCAGTTTAGCCCAAAGTTTCTTAAAACTTTAAGATGGGTGGACTTCAACTCCCAGAATTCCCCAGCCAGCCTCACTGTGCATCTGATCACGATAACAACAGCTGTCTAAAGCTTCTTCCTTCAAGGATCAGATTTATGTGTGGGAAAAGATGCCCTCAAATTCCTGAGCTTCTCTCCCCCTCTTGACTAACATGGGTCTCCTCTTCCTCCTGGTTGGGGAATTCTGGGAGTTGAAGTCCACACATATTTACAACTTCTGGCTGGGGAATTCTGGGGGAATGAATCCACCCACCTTAAAGCATGCTGGCTGGGGAATTCTGGGAGTTGAAATCCACCCACCTTAAAGCATGCTGGTTGGGGAATTCTGGGAGTTGAAGTCCACCCATATTAAAGCATGCTGGCTGGGGAATTCTGGGGGAATGAATCTACCCACCTTAAAGCATGCTGGCTGGGGAATTCTGGGAGTTGAAGTCCACACATATTTATAACTCGTGGCTGGGGAAGTCAGTGGGAAAGAGAGCACCCACCTTAAAGC
>QLTV01002668.1:386340-398362 GCA_003457575.1 Thermophis baileyi
TCTTGGCTGGGGAATTCTGTGGGAATGAATCCACCCACCTTAAAGCATGCTGGCTGGGGAATTCTGGGAGTTGAAGTCCACCCATATTAAAGCATGCTGGCTGGGGAATTCTGGGGGAATGAATCCACCCACCTTAAAGCATGCTGGCTGGGGAATTCTGGGAGTTGAAGTCCACACATATTTATAACTCGTGGCTGGGGAAGTCAGTGGGAATGAATCCACCCACCTTAAAGCATGCTGGCTGGGGAATTCTGGGAGTTGAGGTCCACCCACCTTATTAAAGCCAAGGTTGAGAAACACTGGATCACAGCATGACTTTCTGACTAGGAAAGACGCCTGTCTCTTTAAGCGAGCTCGATTGCTCTAGTATCTATTAGTTGCCCCTAAGCCAGGAAATCCTTAACAGGACTACATTTCCCAGATGCCTCGGGACATGGCCATTGTGTGCGTGGGGCAATTCCACCGGAGCCTCCTAGCAAAAAGTCCCATAGCGGGGTGGAGCATTTGGCGTGGGCTGTCTCATTTTTTTGCACCATGCCTCGTGCAGGAAAAGGCACCACGCGAGCCCTGTTTAATTTTGCAAAGTTAAATATTTTTTTTGCAAGCTAGGGATTGCTAAATCAGGGTTACCTCCCTCCCCCAGCACCATCCAATCCATCCATGTGGCCAGTTGCACATGACTGGGCTGGCAAGGCATGCTCAAGCATGGGCACAGCCTGGCACAGTGGGCACGCTCCCCTCGCCAGGTTGCGCCTCTGACTTTCATCACCCGGATTTGCGCCGCGTGCATCAGAGTGCTGGTCCCCAAAGCCAGGTAATGTATTCAAGGTTTGCCGGCGGAGACACGTGTTTTGCGGGTGTGCATGAGCGTGGGAGGCTCCCCAGCATTGCTGGGCATAAAGCATGAAAGAGAAGCCTGGTTTGATGCTCTTTTTAATAATTTCCTTGGGATTTTGCTGCATTTTCTCCAAGTGGGGTGCTAGAACTCGAAAGAGTAGAGGAGGTGAGGTGAGGTTCCCCCCCCTCTCCATGCCATCACTCTGCTAAACAACCAATTTCCACAATACTGTTACAACTATTTAGTAAGACTGTATTACTATTCTTCTTCTCATCTTTCCTATTACCTATCTCCTATCTCCTACTATGGCTAGACTAGCGAAGAGAAGGACCAGGGGAGACAGGAGAGCAAGTCTTCCAATATATGAGGGGCTGCCACAGAAAGGAGGGGGTCAAGCTATTCTCCAAAGCACCTGAAGGCCAGACAAGGGGGAAGAGAAGTGAGGAAGGATAAGGGGGAAAAAAAGAAAAAGAAGCAATAGAGAGAGTTGGCTCCCTATCCCAGTAAAACAAGGCATTAGCATCAAATCACAACTTTTTACTTTTCCATAATAATATGGTGGCGTAGTGGTTAGAGTGCAGTACTGCAGGCTATTTCTGCTGACTGCTGGCTGCCTGCAATTTGGCAGTTCAAATCTCACCAGGCTCAAGGTTGACTCAGCCTTCCATCCTTCCGAGGTGGGCAAAATGAGGACCCAGATTGTTGGGGGCAAGAGGCTGACTCTGTAAACCGGTTAGAGAGGGCTGCAAAGCGCTATGAAGCGGTATATAAGTCTTAAGTGCTATTGCTATGAACAAGCCATTTCTATAAAGATCTATCAATCTACTTGGTAAAACCCAAAAATCAAAATTTCATTCTTTTCCACTTCGAACACTAAGTTCAGAAGCAGTCTCCAAGTGGAAACAAAAGTACTTTTATATTCTTTTCTTTAATCACTCCATCAACTTCTGCAACAATTCATCCATGCTAGGAATCGAAGGGTCCTTCCATTTTTGTGCATACAATATAGTCTTGCTCAGGGGTGAAATGCTCCCGGTTCGCTCTTACCTGTCAGTCGCCGTAGAGCCGGTCGCCAAGGTAGCGTGAGGCGCCGCCCACCTGCCCGGACACCGCCATTTGGGTTCTTTTACCCTCTCTGCATGCGCAAAGCGTTCTGTGCAGTCGCAGAGGGTAAAAGAACTCAAAATGGCGGCGTCCGGGCGGGTGGGCAGCGCCTCGCGCTACCTTGGCGACCGGCTCTACGGCGACCGACAGGTAAGAGTGAACCGGGAGCATTTCACCCCTGGTCTTGCTGCTGTCAACATATATAATAACAGAGTTCCAATTTTTTTCTCCAGTTCTTTTTCCATTAGGCCCAAAAGGAAAAGTTCTGGTCATTTAAATAGAATTCTTGTTGACAAATGTCCCAACCTTTGATTTGGCCTTCAAGAACTTTACTTCTAAATCTTGAGAAAGGCGCTCAGCATCTTTGAAGTCCTTTTGATGGCGAATTCCTTCATTTCTCCCCTACTTAAACCCTCCCAACGTTGAACGTTGAAAGCCCATTGTTTTCGAGTTCCACATTTATAATGAGAAGATTAGGTGTCATACTTTTAAGAAGAGTTAGGACGTTAGGACTGAGGGAAAAAAAAGTAGGATTTAGGGATAAAACCATACACCCAAGAGCAGGGGTCCCCAAACTTGGCAACTTTAAGAGCTGAGATGGCGCAGTGGTTAGAGTGCAGCACTGCAGGCTACTTCAGCTGACTGCTAGCTGCAGTTCGGCGGTTCAAATCTCACCAGCTCAAGGTTGACTCAGCCTTCCATCCTTCCGAGGTGGGTAAAATGAGGACCCAGGTTGTTGGGGGCAAGAGGCTGACTCTGTGAACCGCTTAGAGAGGGCTGGAAAGCACTGTGAAGCGGTATATAAGTGCTATTGCTATTGTGGACTTCAACTCCCAGAATTCTCCAGCCAGCTGGAGAATTCTGGGAGTTGAAGTCCACAAGTCTTAAAGTTGCCAAGTTTGAAGACCTCTGCCCAAGAGGTTCTTGGTCTTCTCGGATGACATTAACACTTTCTAAATTTCTTCTCGCCAGGTGGGAAGAAGAGAAACGAGATGATGGGGTCAAATGGCATAAGTTGCACCACAGAGGACCCTACTTTGCTCCACCCTACGAGCCTCTGCCAAACTCCGTCAAGTTCTACTACAATGGTAGGTGGTCTTCTCTGGATTTGCATCCAAGGTGGAGTCCCAAAGGTGCTTTTTCAGGAAGCACCTTTGGGACAACGGTGACCTGGATGACTGAGAATCTCTACAGACATCCAAGGTGGAGGAGAAGCTGGGTGTGGTGGCATCTCTTGAGCTTCGTAGGCAGGTGGAGAGAAGAGTTGGCCCTTACTGGGATGGAAGGATAGCCATGACCCTCCCACCTGATCACTGCATGGTCACCCCCTTCTGTTGTAGGCAGGCCTATGAAACTCAGCCGGGCCGCCGAGGAAGTGGCGACGTTTTTCGCCAAGATGCTGGACCAGGATTATGCACGCAAGAAGATTTTCCGGGACAACTTTTTCTGTGACTGGATGCAGGTATCCACCTGGGGTGGGGTGGGGGCTATTTGGGAGATTATTATAGGGGAAGTGCCCCTCCCTCCCCCCCAAATGATGATGATGATGAAGCAGAATGATGGAAAGGTGCAACTGACAGGAAGATGAGGTTGCTTAGGACAGTGTCCAAACTTGTGGACTTCAACTCCCAGAATTCAACTTTAAGACTTGTGGACTTCAACTCCCAGAATTCAACTTTAAGACTTGTGGACTTCAACTCCCAGAATTCAACTTTAAGACTTGTGGACTTCAACTCCCAGAATTCAACTTTAAGACTTGTGGACTTCAATTCCCAGAATTGAAGTCCACAAGTCTTAAAGTTGCAAAGTTTGGAGAGCCCTGGCGTAGGAAATCCCTCTTGGTAACTCTGTCTTCTATATCTGCTTCTTCAAGTGGTTACACTGGCTAGGGGATTCTGGGAATTGAAGTCCACACTTCTCAAAGTAGTCATGCTGACTAGGCCAATTCTGGGAATCGGAAGTCCATACTTCTTAAAGTAAGGCATGCTGTCTGGGGAATTCTGGGAGTTGAAGTCCACATTGCTTAAAGAAGCCATGCTCCACGGGAAATTCTGGGAATTGAAGTCCATACTTAAAATTGCAATTCTGTCTGATGGATTCTGGGAGTTGAAGTCCATACTTAAAGTTGCCATGCTGGCTGAGGGATTCTGGGAGTTGAAGTCCATACTTAAAGTTGCCATGCTGGCTGAGGGATTCTGGGAGTTGAAGTCCATACTTAAAGTTGCCATGCTGGCTGAGGGATTCTGGGAATTGAAGTCCATACTTAAAGTTGCCATGCTGGCTGAGGGATTCTGGGAATTGAAGTCCATACTTAAAATTGCCATGCTGGCTGAGGGATTCTGGGAGTTGAAATCCACACTTCTAAAAGTTGCCAAGATTGAGGAAGATTGGTTTAGAAGGTATCTTATTGAGGGTAACTTGTTTTCTAACTCGAATACAGCTTTAGCACTTAGATGGCCTCCTCCTTTTCCTGTGTAGGTGATGACTCCTCAGGAAAGGAAGAAAATCAGAGATCTGAAGAGGTGCGATTTCAGCGACATCCATAACTATTTTCTGGAAAAGCAAGAAGCCCAGAAGGCTTTGCCCAAGGAAGAGAAACAGGTGCAGACATGATTGATGTTGGTACAACCTGAGGTCTTTTTCACTCCTTGTTGAAACTCTGAAGGAAGACTACTTTTGATTCTGCTCTCTGTTTATATGCAAGTGGATGTTTATATGCAACAATCAAAGAGTAAACAACAGCCTAATCAAGGAACCACGAAAGAACACATCAACACTGACAGGGCAAGCCACATGTATAGAAACAGAGAGTAAACTCACTGCCTTCTAGCACTGATGTTGTTATCTAGTTGGGTCACAAAATGTCTTCAAGAAAACAACCAAGCTCAGAGAACATCAAGGATCCCACAGTCGTCGTCCTCCTCCTCCTCCCCCTCCTCATCCTCCTCTCCCTTCTAACACTGATGATGTTACCTAGTTGGGTAATGAAATGTCTGCATGGAAGAGCCCCACATTCCTCCTCCTCTTCCTCCCCCTCCTCCTCCCCCTCCCCATAGACCACACTCCCTTATAATAACACTGATGATGTTTCTTAGTTGGGTCATAACAGATTAACAGAGTTGGAAGGGACCTTGTAAGTTATCTAGTCCAATCCCAATCATGAAACGCCTACAAGAAAACAACCAAGCTCTGAGAGCAACAAGGACCCCACAGTTCTCCTCTTCCTCATCGTCATCCTCCACCACCACCACCACCACCACCACTCTACAAACCCCACTCCCTTGTAGCACTGATGACGTCCCCTAGTTGGGTCATAAAACGTTGGTAAGACAACAACCCAGCTCAGAGCACCACGGACTCCACAATCATCATCCTCTGCCTCCTTCTCCTCCCCCTTCTCCTCCTCCTCCTCTCTACAACCCCCTTCCTTCTAGCACTGATGATGTTACCTAGTTGGATCATGAAACGTCTGCAAGAAAACCACCAAGCTCAGAGAGCACCAAGGGTCCCACTGTTAACCCTGAGCTACAGATATTTCCTTCTATTGGCTGTTACAAGGCTTTAGCAATCCTCTTTTGTAAATTCATCAAGAACCTGTTATCCTGGTTATTATCTTAGCTTGTCATTTGTATTTCTACTTCAACTGCCGGTTCTGTCTTAGTAATGCAGAGAGAGAGAGTAATTTACTAGAAAACAGTAATTTTCTAGTAAATCTGCATTAAGCTTAGTTTCCCCTCTTCATCCTGTAAGTCTTTTAACCTGTATTCTTCCCTTAACTTTCTTTTCACCTTTTGTAAGTAATACATTCACGTAAGCAAAACATTATTTCTGCCATTGTACCCACAAGTCCCCGTTCTTCAAAAGCGTCTTGAAATTATTAAAATTTCACAGTATTATCTGTCATTTGTACAATCCAAAGCTTAATTCCCTTTCATCTTTATCTAGATCAGAGGTATGTTTTCCTTTTATCCTGGGAAATACAGGGTAGTCCTCGACTTACAACAATTCATTTAGTGACCATTCAGAGTGCCAACGGCACTGAAAAAAGGGACTTATGACCGTTTTTCAGACACATACAACTTGGTCACATGATCAAAATGAAGATGCTTGGCAACTGATTCATATTTATGATGGTCGCAGTGTCCCGGGGTCACATGATCCCCTTTTGTGACCTTCCGCCAAACAAAAGTCAAGGGGGAAGCCAGATTCACTTAAACAACAGTTTGACTAATTTAACAACGGCAGTGATTCATTTAATAGGAGTGGTGCGGTGGCCTAGAGGTGGAGCTCTCGCCTCACAATCAGGAGGCTGTGAGTTCGATCCTAGGTAGAGGCAGATATTTCTCTCTCTGGGCACAATGACAATATAACTGCTGAACAACACTCCGCATTGGCAACAGGAAGGGCATCCGGCCAGTAAACACTCTGCTAGCTCCATTCACTTGCCCAGACTCCACCCCGCAAGGGATTATGAGGTCGTTAAAAGATGATGATGAGTGATTCACTTAACAGCTGTGGCAAGAAAGGTAGTAAAATGGAGCAAACTCACTTAACCAATGCTTCACTTAGCAACAGAAGTTTTGGGCTCACTTGTCGGTCATAAATGGAGGATTAGCTGTAATCACTTTTGTCTATCCTTTTCATAGAGGTTGAAAGAGGAGGCAGAAAGAATCCAAGAGGAATACGGTTACTGCGTAATTGATGGGCATCGGGAGAAGATCGGGAACTTCAAAACCGAACCTCCGGGTCTATTCCGGGGCCGTGGGGATCACCCCAAAATGGGGATGCTGAAGAAGAGGATAATGCCAGAAGACGTCATCATCAATTGTAGCAAGTGAGTCTGGAATTGTGTAACGATGGGTCAACGGGCAGCGATTCCGAACCTTGGCAATTTTTAGGATGGGTGGACTTCAACTCCCAGAATTCCCCAGCCAGCATGCTTTAAGATTGACAGCGAAGGACTTGACGTTCTCACCTACTCTGTCCTCCTTATTTAAAAATTCTGTTCTGGTTTTTGTTGGAACTGTTAATACTGTGAAATTGAAAGAGAGCCAGTTTGCTGTAGTAGTTAAGACACCAGGCTAGGAGACGGTGAGTTCTAGTCCTGCCTTAGGCCTGGGCGACTTTTGGCCAATCTCTGGAAGATTGCGAGTTCTAGTCCTATCTTAAGTATGAAAGCCAGCTGGGTGACTTGGAGTCAATCACCAGGAGACAGTGAGTTCTAGTCCAACTTTAGGCATGGAAGCTGGCTGGGTGACTTTGGGCCAATCCCTAGAAGACTGCGAGTTCTAGTCCTGTCTTAGGTATGAAAGCCAGCTGGGTGTCTTTGGGCCAATTGTTAGGAGACAGTGATTTTTAGTTCTGCCTTAGGCATGAACTTGGTCCAATCACCAGGAGACGGTGAGTTCTAGTACTGCTTTAGTCACGAAAGCCAACTGGGTAACTTTGGTCCAATCACCAGGAGAGGGTGAGTTCTAGTCCTGCCTAAGGCATGAAAGCCCGCTGTGTGACTTTGGGCCAATCACCAGGAGAGGGTGAGTTCTAGTCCTGCCTAAGCCATGGAAGCCAACTGGGTAACTTTGGTCCAATCACCAGGAGACGGTGAGTTCTAGTCTTGTCTTAGGCATGAAAGTCAGCTGGGTGACTTTGGGCCAATCACCAGGAGAGGGTGAGTTCTAGTCCTGCCTAAGTCATGGAAGCCAACTGGGTGACTTTAGGTCAATCACCAGGAGATGGTGAGTTCTATTCCCGCCTTAGGCAGGAAAGCCAGCTGGGTGACCCAATTCCTAACATAGAGTGGAGAAATTTTTATGGAAAAGGGTCTCCACCATGCGTGAACAGTCCTTTTGCTCTCCTGCTTAGTTTTTAAACTTGTAAACCCTCCCTGTGGTTTTTTCCCCTTTTTCCTTCTCCCTGCCAGAGATTCAAAGGCTCCCCGGCCTCCGCGCGGTCACAAGTGGAGGGAAGTCAGGTGCGACAACACTGTCACCTGGTTGGCATCCTGGACAGAGAACATTCAGGGCTCCATCAAATATATCATGTTGAACCCGAGTTCCAAGCTGAAGGTGAGGCCCATCATTACCTACCTTTGGAGTTGGTTACTCAATGCCAGTTGTCTGTTAGGCAGAGGTAGACCTCGACTTACAACAGTTCGCTTAGTGACCGTTTGAAGTTACGACGGCACTGAAAAAAAATGACTTATGACCATTTTTCACACTTACGACCGTTGCAGCATCCCCGTGGTTACGTGATCGAAATTTGGACCCTTGGCAACTGACTCATATTTATGACAGTCACAATGTCCCGGGGACCTTCCGACAGGAAACCAGATTCACTTAACAACCATGTTCTTAACAGCTGCTGTGATTCGCTTAACAATGGTGGCAGGAAAGGTCGTAAAATGGGGCAAGGCTCACTTCACAACTGTCTTGCTTAACAACAGAAATTTGGGTCGCTTCCCCATTGACAGGGCTTGTCAGACAGTCGCAAAAGGGGATCACGTGACCCCCTGGGATGCTGCAACCGTCATAAATATGAGTCAGTTGCCAAGTGTCCCAATTTTGATCATGTGACTACGGGGATGCTGCCTCTTTCTCTCTCTCTCTCGCTTTCTCTCTCTTTCTCTCTCTCTTTCTCTTTCTCTTTCTCTTTCTGTCTCTCTTTCTGTCTCTCTTTCTGTCTCTCCTCTTTCTGTCTCTCTCTTTTTCTGTCCTCTTTCTGTCTGTCTCTCTCTCTTTCGGTCTGTCTCTTTCTCTTTCTGTCTCTCCTCTTTCTTTCTGTCTCTCTCTTTTTCTGTCTCTCCTCTTTCTGTCTGTCTCTTTCTTTCTGTCTCTCCTCTTTCTGTCTCTCTCTTTTTCTGTCTCTCCTCTTTCTGTCTGTCTCTCTCTTTCGGTCTGTCTCTTTCTCTTTCTATCTCTCCTCTTTCTTTCTGTCTCTCCTCTTTCTGTCTGTCTGTCTCTCTCTCTGTCTCTCCTCTTTCTGTCTTTCTTTCTGTCTCTCTCTCTGTCTCTCTTTCTGTCTCCTCTTTCTGTCTGTCTGTCTTTCTGTCTCTCTGTCTGTCTCTCTTTCTGTCTCCTCTTTCTCTCTCTCTTTCTCTTTCTGTCACTGTTTCTCTCTCTCTCTTTTTCTCTCCCCCCTCTCCTTTCTCTCTCCCCCTCTCCTCTCTCTCTCTCTATGCCCTCTTTCTCTCTTTCTGTCTCCCCCTCTTTTTCTCTCCCCTTCTCCCTCTCTCTTCTCTCTGTCTGTCTGTCTGTCTCTTCTCTCTGTCTCTCCCCTTCTCCCTCTGCTTCTCTCTCTCTTTTCCTCTCTCTCTCTCTCTTTTCCTCTCTCTCTCTCCCTCCCTCTCCTTCTCTCTCCCGCGCGCACACACACACACACACACACACACACAGACAAAGGCCTTTGCAAAACTGCTAGCCTCAAAACAGTCCTCTTTTCTTCCAGGGCGAAAAAGACTGGCAAAAATACGAAGTGGCTCGTCGGTTGAAGAAGCTGGTTCACAGGATCCGACGTCAGTACCGGGCAGACTGGAAATCCAAAGAGCTGAAGAAGCGGCAAATATCCGTGGCGCTCTATTTCATCGACAAGGTAAGGGCAAGGGCATTGCAGCACCGAGCTTATCGCTGCCCCACCCAATGGTTGGCATCCTTCCTTACATCTCTTCCCAAAGATCACGTAGGGGTGGACTTGAAACCCACCGAAGAGAATATTTGTAGCTCAGGTTTGAACGGTGGGGCCCTTGGTCCTGTCCGAGTTTAGTTGTTTTCTTGCAGACGTTTCATGACCCAACTAGGTAACATAATCAGTGCTAGAAAGGAGTGGGGTTTGCAGAGTGGAAGAGGAGAAAGAGAAAGACTGCTTGGTGCTCTCTGAGCTTGGTGGTTTTCTTGCAGACGTTTCATGACCCAGCTAGGGTACATCTTTAATGCTAGAAGGGAGTGGGGTTTGTGGGAAGGAGGAGGAGGAGGAGGATTGTGGGGGTCATTAGTGCTAGGATGTTGGGTAATGAAATATCTGCAAGAAAACATCCAAGCTCAAATACCACCAAGGATGACCTCCTCCTCCTCCTGCTCCTGCTCCTGCTCCTGCTCCTGCTCCTGCTCCTGCTCCTGCTCCTCCTCCTCCTCCTCCTCCTCCTCCTCCTCCTCCTCCTCCTCCTCCTCCATCGTTCTCCCCTTTGTCTTCATTCCACCAACCCCACTCCTTTCTAGCACTGATGATTGAAGAGCCGAGGTGGCGCAGTGGTTAGAGTGCAGTACTGCAGGCTACTTCAGCTGACTGTTTAGCAGTTCAGCGGTTCAAATCTCACCGGCTCAAGGTTGACTCAGCCTTCCATCCTTCTGAGGTGGGTAAAATGAGGACCCAGATTGTTGGGGGCAATATGCTGACTCTGTGAACCGCTTAGAGAGTGCTGTAAAGCACTGTAAAGCGGTATATAAGTCTAAGTGCTATTGCTATTGCTATGTTACCTTAGTTGGGTAAAGGGACATCTTTCCAAAAGATGTGTAGGAAGCAAGGAGATCCTAAGAAATATAAATATTTGATTCAAAATAAAGTTATAGTACAAAATACAGAACTAAAATAAAAATAAAAAAAAATCCAAGAGGACAAAAAGAAAAAGAAAACCACAAAACAATCAAAGCATTAAAAAGGTGCATCAAAAAATAAAATAAAATAAAAGACATTATACACACATGTGAAAAGCCGAGTTGTGAGAGCGTCCCTTTTCTTGGAAAAATGACCCTCTGGCTGCTCTAGTGGTTGTGTAGACAGTAATTTGGTCCTTAACACCAATAAGACCAAGGAGCTCATAGTGGACTGTAGACGGAATAGATCAGCCATCCAGCCCTTGCTTATCAGTGGAGACCGAGTGGAGCAAGCGGCCAGTTTTAAGTTTCTGGGTGTTATCCTAAAAGAGGACCTGACCTGGGGCACTCACATTGCAGCCCTGGTCAAAAGGGCCCAGCTGAGATTATACTACCTGAGACTTCTCAGGAAACAACAACTGAATGGAAAACTGCTGGTGACCTTCTACCGCTGCACCAGAGAGAGTATTTTAACTTACTGCACCTGTGGATGGTTTGCCAATTGCACAGTGGCAGATAGGACAATCATTGGTTGCCCTCTCCCCTCCTTGGAAGAGCTTTGTAGCTCCCGCTGTCTTAAGAAAGTTCAAAACATTCTTAAAGATCCATCCCATCCTGGGCACCCTTTTTTTGAACTATTCCCATCTGGCAGACGGTACAGGGCAATAAAAACAAGGACAAATAGGCTGAAAAATAGCTTCTATCCCAGGGCAGTAACTATATTGGATTTTACTGTATAGTGCAATATTAACGCAGTATCAGGGGTTTTCAATTCAATTGTATAGAATATGAAGGATGTGTGTTTGTGGTTTTTTTTTTAATGTATAATGCACACTGAAGATGGCATTTAATTTCGTTGTACGAGGTGCAATGACACTAAAGCAAAGTAAAGATCACCCTCCTTCGTCTCCTTCCAGCTGGCCCTGAGGGCAGGGCACGAGAAGGAGGAAGGGGAGACGGCCGACACGGTGGGCTGCTGCTCTTTGCGAGTAGAACACATCGCTCTGCACTCCCGGCAGGGAGGCAAGGAGAACGTGGTTGAGTTTGACTTCCTGGGCAAAGACTGCATCCGTTACTACAACAAGGTGTCCGTGGAGAAGCAGGTGAGTCAGGAGATGGCTTGATCCAGAACTGGGTGCTTCCAAAGAGCATAGCCCTGAGAGCTTAGGCTGACCTTTGCCAGTCTGGGATCTGGTAATATGGAAATTGTCGTTCCGAAACACCTGGAAAAACCCCGTTCGCCAACAGGATCAGCCAATCAGTGGAAGGGCTTGCCTTCGGAAGTTGTGAGTGCTCCATCACTGGAGGTTTTTTAAAAAGGGATTGGACAGCCACTTATCTGGAATGGTATAGGGCAGCGGTGCTCAACCTGTGGGTCGCGACCCCTTTGGGGGTCAAACGACCTTTTCACAGGGATCGCCGCGTGCGCTAGCCCGCCATCTTGGAACTGCTCCCAGTTCGGCCATGCCTGGGGGTCGCCAGACAGCCTGTAGCC
>QLTV01002668.1:403017-417157 GCA_003457575.1 Thermophis baileyi
CGGCGGGGGGGTCACGGGGGGGCGGCATTAGAAAGGTTGAGAACCACTGGTCTAGGGCCTCCTGCTTGAGCTGGGGGTTGGACTAGAAGATCTCTTAAGGTCCCTTCAACTCTGTTATTCTGATGATCTTGATTCCTTGAGCTAATTTCCCACACATTGCACCCACAGAGAAGGACAGCCTGGCTGCTAAGCTCCTCTCCTACAACCGAGCCAACCGAGCAGTGGCCGTTTTGTGCAACCATCAGCGGGCAACTCCAAAGACCTACGAGAAGTCCATGAAGAACCTCCAGGCAAAGGTGAGACAGTAATAAAAGAGGAGGTGACAACACACATGCATTTTGCTGGAGACTTCCAGGTAGTCAATTTGTGGCAGGTGTTAAGAAAGAAAAGATTCCTTGTGGGTCTCTTCACTCCTCTCAAGGGTCCAAGCTCCGGACCGACACCAGTAGGAAAACGCCACACGCTTGAATGCAAACTGGGTTTATTCAGCCGGACTCTGGCACGCAATGAGTTCATTCAGCAGCAAAACAGCAGTCTGTAAAGTCTATTTGAAGCAAGTCTGTTTGATGCAAAGTCAGCGCTGGGAGCGTCCGCCTCCCAGCGCCCTTAAATAGGCGAGCCACGCCTCTTCTCTGCGCTGGCCTCGCCCCGGTGGTTGTCACGCGCCAAAGCTCCGGCCCAGCTGATTGTCGGGCCGGAACAGCTGCTCGTCGCGTTCTTCGCGTGGCCACGCCTCCGCGCCTCGCAGCTGAGTCATGCTGTTGCCTCCGCCGCTGCTGAGGCCGCCGAGCCGTTCGTGCTGAGGATCGGCGCGTCCGCGCCATGGCTCCCCGCCTCACAGCTGGGCCTCCTCCGTCGCTGTTGCAGCCGTCCCGACACCCCCCCCGTCACTGGTGCTCCGCGGTCGCCACTGTGGCGTTCCCGACACCCCCCTTCACCCGTGCTCCTTCCCGCCCCGATATGGCAACCCCCGGGCCTCGAGGCTTGACAACTACCTTATAATTGGGATCATGGCCTTCTAGCAGAGGGTGCTAGAGGTGGCGCAGTGGTTAGAGTGCAGCACTGCAGGCTACTTCAGCTGACTGCTAGCTGCAGTTCAGCAGTTCAAATCTCACCGGCTCAAGGTTGACTCAGCCTTCCATCCTTCTGAGGTGGGTAAAATGAGGACCCAGATTGTTGGGGGCAAGAGGCTGACTCTGAACCGCTTAGAGAGGGCTGTAAAGCACTATGAAGCGGTATATAAGTCTAAGTGCTATTGCTAAGTGCTATTGTTGGAGCTGATCAAGTGTTGGACAGCAGGAATGAGGAGAAGAACTAGACAGTAGGAAGGAAGGGCTGCCTTGATTTCCTGCATAGAATTTTCTTGAATCTGAAGGTTAGAAGGAACCGTGGCGACTTACTTCAGACATCTATCTGGGCGGGAATCTTCAAACCATTCTACACACGTGGGCCTCCAACCTTTGCTCGAAAAATACAGATGGTCAAATTCTGGTCCCAATTGTGGTCATAGGTCAAGGACTACCTGTGCCAGGAATGGAGACCTCGCATCTCCAGCAGGCAGGCCGATCCAATGATTTATAGCTGTTGAGGTCAGGAAATTCCTTGCTTTGAGTTCAAAACTCCCTCTTGAGATATTTCTACTCACTGGTTCTTCTCCTGCCCTTGGGCTTTAGGAGAAGAGTGGGGTCCTTGGTGCTTCCTGAGCTTGGTTGGTTTTCTTGCAGATGTTTCGTTACCAAAGTAGGTAACATCGTCAGTGCTAGAGTGGGTTTGCAGGGAGAAGGAGGAGGAGAGGAGGAGGAGGAGGACTGTGGCGGTCCATGGTGCTCTCTGAGCTTGGTTGTTTTCCTGCAGATGTTTCATTACCAAACTAGGTAACATCATCAGTGCTAGAAGGGAGGGAGGTTTGTGGAGTGGAGGAGGACGAATGACAATAATGACGACAACTTGGGATCCTTGATGCTCTCTGAGTTTGGTTCTTTGCTTGCAGATGTTTCATTTACCCAACTGGGGAACATCATCAGTGCTATGAACATCATCATTAACACTGATGATATTCCCTAGCTGGGTCATGAAACGTCTGCAAGAAAACCAACAAGCTCAGAGAGCACCAACGATGCCACAATTAAACCCAGAGCTACAAAGGGTTGAATGGTCTCTTCTGTTGGTATTAGGAGAATAAATCCTCACGTTCTTCCCTGGAGTAGCCCTGCAAGTATTAGGAAGGCTGTTCCCATGTCTTTCCTTAGATTTTGCTTTTCGTGCCTAAAGGCACCTGGTTCCTTGAAGTGTCCTAGCCTCTCACCATCTGTATTGCACTTCTCTGCACTATCCGATGAAGCCTTCATGTTCGGAGACTTCTCTTTGCTAGCATAGGAGTAGAGGCAGAGGTGGGATTCATATACTTTACCTACCGGTTCGCCCAGCACCGACAATGTAAGCGCATGCGCGGCTTGAAAACGTGGCTAAATAGGACGGCATAGCGCCACTTGCAGGTCGCTACTACCGGTTCGCCTGAACCGGACCGAACCGGCTGAATACCACCTCTGAGTAGAGGACTCCGTTTTGACTTACTCATCTTGTATTTCCAGATAGATGCCAGAAAGGATCAGCTGGCCGATGCAAAAGTGGGGCTGAGAAAGGCCAGGGCGGAACACAAATGCAAGAAGGAGGCGAAATCAAAAGCGTGAGTGAAAATCTTGGTTCTTTTTAGGCCTGGGGTGTTTAATCTCAGCGATGGCCGTCCCACTTTATTCTCATTGAAAGGCATGTAGATATACGTCCATGTGAGCTGGTTCAGTCCAGTGGTGAAAGCACCAGGCTAGAAACCAGGAGATGTGAGTTCTAGTCACAATAAGCATGAAAGCCGGTTGGGTGATTTTGGGCCAATCACCAGGAGATTGTGAGTTCTAGTCCCACATTAGGCATGAAAGCCAGCTGGATGACACAGTCACCAGGAGATGGTGAGTTCTACTCCTGCCTTAGGCATGAAAGCTGGCTGGGTGACGTTGGGCCAATCACCAGGAGATGGCGATGAAAACCGGCTGGGTGATTTTGGGCCAATCACCAGGAAATTGGGAGTTCTAGTTCCGCCTTAGGCATGAAAGTCAGTTGGGTGACTTTGGACCAATCACCAGGCGATTGTGAGTTCTAGTCCCACCTTAGGCATGAAAGCCAGTTGGTGACTTTGGACCAATCACCAGGAGACAGTGAGTTCTAGTCCTGCCTTAGGCATGAAAGCCGGCTGGGTGACTTTGGGCCAATTACCAGGAGACAGTGAGTTCTAGTCCCACCTTAGACATAAAAGCTGGCTGCATAACTTTGAGCCAGTCATTCTCTCTTAGCCCACATAGTCCAACTCAGGCAATAAGCCAGTCAGTCAATTCTTGTCACAACCAGTGGATCAACGCTCATTTCATTTGACAAAAAAGCAAACACTGCAATTGTGAGGAAAAATGGTAGGAAGAAAAAAAATAGATGTATATGCATGTCGAGCCAGGGCTCGACACATGTACCTGGGGGGGGGGGGGGGGAGATACGGCGCGACGGTTGGCAACACACCGATCCGTGGGAGGAGGCGGGCGGCAAGGTGTATATCTCCGGCACTTCAGCATCCTGGCGATGGCGGATGACATCACGGCAGCCGGCGCACAGCATGGAGCCAAGCGGCCGTTTGAAGCAAGCCGCTGAACAGCTGTGAGGGGGAGGGATTAGGGCGCCGGATGGTGGTTTGGTGGTGCGGTGGTATAAACATTTATAAGTGTATAAATTGCGCTGAGAGGCAGATTCTCTCAGTGCTGACTTTATCCTAATCTTGTTCTGCACGGACTGAGCACTTGTCTGTAGCGTGATTAAAGCTGAACGCAAAACCCTCGAGGTGTGGGTATTCAGTCATTACAGCCAATACCGCACAGGCTTGGCTTAGTTGGGCCAAGAACGCATGTATTTGTGGGAATGCTGACTTCGAGCCCCAAAGTATTAAAATATAATTATAAAATAATTCCCCATGTTGGCTGGGGAATTCTGGAGCTTGAAACCCACCCACCTTGAAGCGGCCAAGGCTGAGAAACACTTTTATAGGTGACGTCTCTGTTTTGAAACAGTGCCGTAGAAAAGAAAAAGAAACTCGTGAAGAAGATCGAAGAACAGCTGGCGAAGCTGAAATTCCAGGCCACCGACAAGGAGGAAAACAAGCAGATCGCTCTGGGCACCTCTAAGTTGAATTACCTGGACCCCCGCATCACCGTGGCCTGGTGGGTGAAGGGCAGCTAGAAGGGGGTTTTAGAGGGAGGATGAAGGACAGGAACTTGTAGGAGAAGGAATGGCAGAATCTGGGGGGCAGAGTCAAGATAGGATTCAGCCTGGATCCCTACGTAGTCACAAACAAAGTCCAACCTCCCTTGAATTCCATTATACCAGGCTAGGTAACCTCATCAAAGCAGTAGATTTAGTTTCAGTCTCCTGCAGTGATGACGTTAGCTGGTCTACTAACGAAACATCTGAACAAAAACAACGAAGTTTGGAGAACATGAAGAATAGCAATAGCACTTAGACTTATATACCGCTTCACAGTGCTTTTACAGCCCTCTCTAAGCGGTTTACAGAGTCAGCCTATCGCCCCCAACAATCTGGGTCCTCATTTTATCCACCTCGGAAGGATGGAAGGCTGAGTCAACCTTGAGCCTGGTGAGATTCGAACTGCCAAATTGCAGGCAGCCGGCAGGCAGCAGAAGTAGCCTGCAGTACTGCATTCTAACCACTGCGGCACCAAGAAGTTCAACCCTAAGCTTCATATACTCTCAACTTTTGGAGGCTGCAGATGATGTTATCTAACACATTTTGATAAGACACAGCTATCTGCTATAGAGAGTTAGCTACCATAACATTTCTTGGTTACTATATAACCCAGGGATGTCAAACTCAAGGCCCGGGGGCTGGATCCGGCCTACCGGGAGCTTAGATCTGGCCTGCGGGGCTGCCCTGGAAACAGCAAAGGACCGGCCCGCGGTGCCTCTGCCAGCGAAAACGGAGGCCGTCGCAGCTGAAAACAGAGCATGCGAGGGCCACAGGCAGCTCTCCCGAGCGCTGTTTTCACTGGCAGAAGGTTGCAGGAGGCCGTCGCAGCCAAACACGGAACTTGGGAGCCCGTTTTCACTGGCAGAGCGCTCAGGCCACCACAAGCACCCTAACATGAGTGACGTCGAGCTGGCCACGCCCGAGCTGCTCCCCCCCCCGAGGTCAAACACAACCCTGATGTAGCCCTCAATGAAATCGAGTATGACACCCCTGATATAACCTAAGAAATGGTGGGACAATTGCAAAAGGTTTGTGGGATTTGGTCTAACTACGTAGGAGAATGAGTGGCAGCATCCAGGGGTGGAGTCAAAAGAGGAATCAGCCTAGAATCCCTACGTAGCCACAAACAAAATCCAACCTCCCTTGAATTCAGTTAAACCTTATCCAAATCCTAGCAATCCTGACCGAACTGGAGTCCTGCTTAAAATAGAAGTGCCCGTCTTGCCATTGATCCCGTTATGATCCTTTAATTGCCTCCTCCAGTTCTGCTTTGATGCTGATGTGTGTCTTTCCTTCTCTTCTGCATTCCTTGACTCTAGGTGCAGACGGTTTGATGTGCCCATAGAGAAGGTTTACAACAAAACTCAGCGCGAGAAGTTTGCGTGGGCCATTGCGATGGCGGATGAAGATTTTGTATTCTAAAGGGATCTAGGCTACTCCCAGCTTGTTGTGGGTCGCTCGTTGGCATGTTTTGTGTGCCTTTGCTAGCAGGGAGAGCCATTTTGCACACAAAATACATCTAAAGGAGAATGGAGAGCCCGTTGTTTCTTCTTCTGTGTAAAAGGGGAGACCGCCCTGTTTTATTTATTTATGAGTAGTATTGGTTCTCCATCCTGGTCTGTGAGGATGCTGGATGGCTCACAAGAAGAACAGTTCTGGAACAGGATCGGGCAGCGTTCTCCTGGCCGCCCCTTCTAGGTTTCTCAGGGATGGTCGTGGTATGAGGAGATCCAACTTGTCTTGAAATGAACCCTTCAGTTATTCCCCCCAAGACTTTTAGGAAAGGCCGCTTCTGAATGGAAGGTTAGGTTGAATAATGTTGTGTTGTAAAACTCGACTTCTTGAGTTCTTGTTCACTGTTGTTCAGTGAAGGCCAAGTTCTTGATGCCGTTGAGATATGGTGGACCACCAACACAAAAGACAGGAGCTAAAGATCCTGGGAACAATTTGTTATATCTAGAGGATCTCTAGTTCAGGGAAAGATGTGTCACCATCATGTTCCCTTGGCCCATTCAATGTTGTCTTCTAATACTTTGAGGAGATACATGGAACTCAGGAAGAAAAGAGACTTTCGTATGCCATTTGGTGCATTTTCTAACTTTCCTCCTCCTTGGGTGCTCCTCACCACCTTAATTCCTCACCCTTTAGTGGGGAATCTCAAACATTAGCTAGAACCAGTCGAGTGCCTTCCTTTGGGAGAGAAGATACAGAGAGAGATTCCTTCATCCTTAACTGGACTGTGGTCAAGACGTCGTCGGAGGTGCCTTCAAAAATCTGGATTTTTGAAGAAAAGAAGAAAAGAGTAACTCCAAGACTGTTCCTACACACACTTTTGGCACACTCACTAATGAGAAGTTAAATTTGTCAACGAGTATTTGTAGTAGTAATTGTGCAAAGTTATCCCAGTCAAGAAAGATCTGCAGATGTTACCGCAAAGAACATCTTGGCAGTAAATATCTACAATTCATAGCCAGTTTATGATGGTTTGGTTTAGTAAACAGTGTAGCAAATGCTAGACTTCAAAACCAACGAGGGACACAACGTCTACACCAGGGTTAGGCAACTATGACCCTTTTACCTCAGCATGGCTCAGGAATTCTGGGAGTTGAAGTCCACAGATCGTAAAGGGGCCATAGTTGCTCACCCGTGGTCTAGACTGCCAACATCTTGAGTGATTAATTCCAGAGTGTCTTTCTGGAGCGATTAGTAGGTGGAAGAACATCAGTCCTTCCAGAATTAATATTCTGGATCATCTAATGAGTGAAGATTGCTAATCTTCCCACAACAGTGATGGCGGTGGTAATTCTAGGATTAAAATGTTTGTTTCAATGCCACAGACTAAACATCGGTTTTACTCGTGGGCACACACATACCCTATTTCAATTCTATTTCCTTAAACAATTCAGCTCTTGAGGTTGGTGCCACCGGTGATTAAAAATATTCTTAGATCTATTTATTTTCTAGAGTCACCTTCAGGTTTATTGGATGTTTTTCTGAGAACAAGGTAATTGGCATTCGTTAAAATATTTGTTTTGTAAGAAATGGGCTGATAATAAAAATGGAAAGAATTCGATCCAGAATCAATTTGCTTACCTGGTAAAGCATAAGGGGGAAAAAAAATCAACTTTTTCTAGTTCAGTGGCTGTCCAAGCCATCATAGGAATGGATGCTGCTGATTGGGGATGATGGGCACTTGTATCCAAGACAGAAGGGGGTGTCACTTTGGGAATATCATATTTAAGAGTTTAAGTGCCAGCTTTGTTTGGGTTTTTGGCTCAATGCACCAGAGTCCAGTAAAGGAATCGGCTAAGAGGTTTGCTTATTAAAATAAAATTTTGCACAGTTCAATATTTGAACATCTTCTTTCTATCACTATATGGAGCAAGCAGTGTGGAATGTTTCAGAGCTTGGAATTTGCACTTTTACCCATAGAACTAATACATTGGAATATTTTCATATGAAATTGCCACTGCAATAATTTCATCATCATGTATATTGATTTCTGTTCTTGATACAATGGGAATAACAAAAAAAAAAAAGAGAAATGTGAAAGGGAAAAAAAAAAAAAAAAAAAGAGAAGATTGATTTCTGTTCTAATATATGTCATGCATTCATGTAGGTGACAGAAACGTGTTGCAATAATACTCTTTTTCTGCTGCTATTTTCTCAGAAACTCTTTAGGTGGTTTTATTCGATCCCAATTCTTTATTTTTTTGGTTTTTTAAGAAGTGTACCCTGTCCCTGGACAGTTTTTTGGACTGTGTCTTTCTTTTGGCTTGTTCAACAGAGGATCTAGCTTTAAATGTATTTCCTGAGATCAATCGCAGGACAAAGAGTTTTTCCTTGGATTGCCCCGTTTTTTCTAATATTTTGCAACCAATTAAAATGGTGTTTGAAAAGATTCGGGTGGTTTCTTAGTTTCTTCTTGATGTGATGCAGCCTCTCGCCACAGGAGGGCGTGCGTCTTTGCAGCATCTCAGGTTGTTCGGTCGCATTCACGGAGAAGGATGCACAGAGGTCAAAAGTAAAAATTTGTGATTCCTTTATCAGAGCCTGCGATGGTCTCTCATGCTCTGCCTGTCAGCCACCTGGTTGTGTGAACTTGCCCAATCTGGTGGCAGGAATGCAAGGAAAGGGAAGGAAAGGGGAGGGAGGGAGGAAGGGAGGAAGAAGCAAAATAAAGGGAAGGAAGGGTGAGGAAGGTCTGGAATTTAAGAGAGGGAGGGAGGAAAAGGAAGGAAGGAAGGCAGGAAGATGGGAAGGAAGGAAAGAAATGGTGAGGGAAGGAAAGGGAAGGAACGAGAGAAAGGAAGAGGGAGGGAGGAAGGAAGGGGAAGGAAGGGTGAGGGAGCTCTGGAATTTAAGAGAAGGGAAGGGAGAGGGAAGGAAGGAAAAGTAGAAGGGAGGGAGGGAGGTTGAGTTTGAGAGGAAGTAAGGAAAATAGGAAGAGGAAGGGAGGAAGAAGATGGGAAGGAAGAAGATGAGGAAGGAAGGGAGGATAAATGGTGAGGGAAGGAAAGGGAAGGAACAATAGGAAGAAAGGGAGAGGGAGGGAGGAAGGAAGGAAGGAAAAAAGCGGAAGGAAGGGTGAGGGAGGTCGGGAATTTAAGAGGAAGGGAGAGGAAAGGGAAGGAAGGAAAGGAATAGGAAGAGGGAAGGGAGGGAGGTCTGGAGTTTGAGAGGAAGGAAGGAAAGGAAGAGGAAGGGTGGAAGGGAGGGAGGTCGAGCTTAAGAGGAAGGGAGGGAGGGAAAGAAGAGGGAGGGAGAGGGAAGGGAGGGAGTAGGGAAGGAAGGGAGAGGAAGGAAGGAAAGCGAAAGAAGGAAGAGGGAAGGAAGAAAAGGAACAAAGGAAGGGGAAAGAAGAAAAAACTACACAAAGAAACAACCAAGTAGAGGGTATATAATGTTATGAAAAGTACCAACTCTTGATTTACAACCATTCATTTCGTGCCTGAAGTTGCAACGTTCCTCGCACTTACAACCGTCCCAGCATCCCCACACTCATACGATCAACCGTCAGGTGCTTGGCAACCAGCATTTATTTATGGTAGAGTAATTTTGGTGGTGGTCATGATGGTAAGGTAATTCCCACGATTTCACGTTCTGGAAGAAGCCTGCCCAAATGTCAAGGAGTAGAAATTCAACTCCGATGGACATGCTCTCCAGAATGAGTTCAGAACATGCTGTAATTCTTAATTGTATGGTTGATTTAATCTTCTCAGAAATCTCTCAAATCGTCACTTCTTCCTCCGTGTCACTGAATGTGCAATTATAAGGAGGGGATGAATTGCATCCTGATCTGGAGGGAATGTGGTTCTACCAACTCAATACAATTTGAACCTTTTCTGACCCTCTGTAGATTCCCCACCCCCACCCTGATCCCATTGGAGATTTTTCCAATGAGATTCTTCTCAAAAAAGCCAACACAGTCCTAGGCCGCATCAACAAAGGGATAGAATCAAGATCACGTGAAGTGTTAATATCACTTGATAATGCCTTGGTGTTAGAATCATGTATAAAGTGATTGGGTTTACTAATGTATACTTAAACCATTAATCTATGTTTGTTGATATTGCTTTAAATGTATTGTAAGCTTGTTAACTGCTATATAAGGAGAACAGGCTAGCTTGAGTCAGACCGACTCACTGACTGCCTGACTTCCTGATTAACCAAAGAGAGTTCGTTTCTGCTCATGTTCCTGATAGAACTACAGAACAAACTACAGATGCTCAAGGATTCTTCTATTATTTTTCACTAGAAGATTTATCTGCTAAAGATTAATAGCTAAGTGCTAAATTCTTATCTTCGTGTTCATATGTTTTGTTTTGGACATTGTTAGTTTAAGCAAGTAAATTATTTTTGAAGACTTTGGAGATCTCTGTTTTATTGACTCTAAGATATCAAACTGCAACCCCACATTCTGTTGTGTATACTCATTTCCTTAACACTTGGTAAGACCACACTTGGAATATTGCATTCAGTTTTGGTCGCCACAGTACAAAAAAGATCTTAGAACGAGTGTAGAGAAGAGCAACAAAGACAATTAGGGGACTGGAGGCTAAAACCTACGAAGAACAGAAGGTGACTCTCCCATAACTAAAATTTGGATAGGAAGACGTTGAACAGAAAGCCTCTGAAACAACACAACAAGTCGATCTAGAGGACTTCACCCATCAAGTGTTCTTCTGTTGCTACCGCCATATTTCTACCACCATATTTCTGATTCATTTATTTTAAGAAGCAGAGTTAAGGCTAAGGGTGGGTGCAAGAAAGAAGAGGTCCAATTGGTACAGGGAAAAGGTATAACAACTTGGGAGAGCCCAAAGGTCCGTTTTCAGGAGGCAACTGGACTTTCCTGTTTTCTTTTTTTCTTTTGAAGACGTTTCGCTTCTCATCCCAGAAGCTTCTTCAGCTCTGACTGGATGGTGGGGAATGGAAGGATTGATACTCCTTGCAGACAGCTGCTCATTGGCATCCATTTAGAGGGTCATTGAAGCACTTGGAGGTTTACCTGTGCCCTCGGGGTCACCTGAGTGGTGCTCCTGGTTCCTGTAGTCTGCAATTTTTCCCTCTGGAAATCCATTCCTACTCCCACACCATTCAAAGGGTGTTCATCCCAAATTATGTAACTAAAAGTCTGTAGAGATTGTCAGTCATCCAGGTCCTGGTTGTCCCAAAGGTGCTTTTTCAGGAAGCAACTGGACTTTCTTGGTTGTTGTTTTTTTTGAAGACGTTTCGCTTCTCATCCAAGAAGCTTCTTCAGCTCTCACAGCATAGTGGGGAATGGAAGGATTTATACTCCTTGAAGACAGCTGGTCATTTGCATCTTTTTAGAGGGTCCTTGAGGCAACTTGGAGGTTTCTCTGTGTCCTCCTCAGGGACACCTGAGTGGTGCAAATGGTTCCTGTAGCCTGCAATTTTTTTCCCCCTGGAAATCCATTCCTACTCCCACACCAATTCCAAGGGTGTTCATCCCAAAGTGTATAGCTAAAAGACTGTAGAGATTTTCAGTCATCCAGGTCAGGGTGCTCTCTGCAAGGAATATAAATCCTTCCATTTCTCATCATACTGTCAGAGCTGAAGAAGATAGAGCCGAGGTGGCGCAGGGTCATTGAAGCACTTGGAGGTTTATCTGTGTCCTCAGGGTCACCTGAGTGGTGCAAATGGGTGTGGAGCCTTCTTGGAATTGCTGAATGGATTGTTTATTTATTTTTATTTTTATTTATTTATTTTGTCAAGTACGTATTTGGTAATATACATAGATATAATATTATTTATATACATAAGATGGGTACAAATAAAAGGGAATGTTTGGACAGGGACGGTAGGCATGCCCTTATGCACGATTGTATTGTGGAGCTGTGTTTTCTGCAGGATGTTTTTCTCTGCCCTGTGTCCCTTCACTGTTGAACACAGACACAGGCTATTGGGGATAAGTGTGTTGTCTGCATCTCAAATTGCAAGGAATATAAATCCTTCCATTCCCCACCATCCAGTCAGAGCTAAAGAAGCTTCTTGGATGAGAAGCGAAACGTCTTCAAAGAAAAACCAGAAAGTCCAGTTGCCTCTTGGGAAAAAAGTAGTCACCTGAGTGGTGCTCCTGGTTCCTGTAGTCTGCAATTTTTTCCCTCTGGAAATCCATTTCTGCTCCCACACCATTCGAAGGGTGTTCATCCCAAATTGCATAGCTAAATGTCTGTAGAGATTCTCAGTCATCCAAGTCATGGTTGTCCATGAGCCTGGATGACTGAGAATCTCTACAAACTTGGGGAGAGATTTTGTCCGGCTGCCTCAAGAGCAGAGGTGGGGAACGATGGCCCCTTAATAACTTGTGGACTTCAACTCCCAGAATTTCAAGAAAGCGCCTGAATTTTGATCAGATGACCATAGAGATGCTGTAGTGGTGAAAAACGGTCATAAGTTGCTTTTTCCAATGCTACTGTAACTTCAAACCATCACTAAAGGAACGGTTGTAAGTCGAGAACTACCTGTATTGTTCAAAAGTTTTCTTCTCTGCCTTGCTGTTGAAAACAAACACACACACACACACACACCCTTTTTAATTCCAAAAGTCGACAATCATTATGTAGTCACTGAGTCAAATCAGATGTCAAACATTCTTTTTGAGGTTGTATAATTCTTTTTTTTAAAAGCAACTGTCCATGCCTGTAAAGCAGGGGTGTCAAAGTCGATTTCATTGAGGGCCGCATCAGGGTTGTGTTTGACCTTGGGGGGGGGCTGGGGTGGGTGTGGCCGGGATGGGTGTGGCCAGCTCGACCTCACTTGTGTCGGGGACGCCTGTGGTGGCCCGAGCACTCTGCCAGCGAAAACAGGCTCCCGAGCTCCCTTTTTGGCTGCAACGGCTTCCTGCAACCCTCTGCCAGGGTTTTTTTGCTGGCAGAGGCACCGCGGGCTGGTCCTTTGCGGTTTCCAGGGTGGCCCCGCAGGCCAGATCTAAGCACCCCGCAGGCCGGATCTGGACCCCAGGCCTTGAGTTTGACACCCCTGCTATAAAGAGTCACCATTCTTGATGATAAGGTCCAAGGAATGGATTGTCACTAAACGAATGGTTGCAAGTTGAGGGCTACCTGTATTCATGGAACCCCAGGTAATCCTTTTTAGTTACTTCAAAAGATCCTTGATGGACAGGAGATAGTGGAGGGCCAGATACCTACAAGCATCTCCTCTGTGTCCTCAACACTTACACATAAATCAGGCGGATTCCATACATTTGGACCAGACTTTCTGGATAAACAGTTCAGTAGATCCTGCATCATGAGTAGCATTCACGTTGGCAGGAACGTGAGCGCCTCTGATCCAAGTGTCTTGCAAATCCAGTGATCTTCAGGTGATCTTCAGCCAGCCAGTGACTTTCCCTAGGTAGAGAAATGGCAGGGTAAAGAGGAGGAGCTTTTGATGGTGGAGAAAATGTTAGCGAGATGTTTTACCACACCTATTTTCTGGAGGCAACCATCGATCTTCTCAGTTGTACCTCCCAAAGGGGAAGGCAAGACGACTCACCCACAGGCAGGTATATCATTGTTCACAAATGTTCCAGTTGGAGAAGGTAAGTCCACTGCTTCATCAGGTCCTCCAAGGTTCACTCGAGGGTGTCAAGGAAGAAGGAGAACCTCCGACCATGAAGACCTACCTTGTCGTTCTTGGTCTGCTGTTTCTACTTAAAAATGAAGGTAAGCCCGCACTACCAGACCAACACAATCGATTGCCAAAGTTAGCTTCAGGCACTGATAAAGTTACCCAACTCTAGTTTTGATCTGTTCATTGACCTACTTCTATTTGGAAGTATTATGTGTTGGGACAGGTAGAACATTTCAAGGGTTCCAGTTCTACCAGTTGTTCAGTTGCTAAGTCATATCCAACTCTTTGCGACCGCATGTAGCATAGCACGCCAGGACCTCATGTTTTCCACCGTTTCTCAGACTTTGCCCAAAATTCACGTTCCTTGCATCGATGACACTATCTAACCATCTCCTCCTCTGCCGTTCCCCTTCTCCTTTGGCCTTCCATCTTTCCCAACATCAGGGTCTTCTCCAAGGAGTCCTCTCTTCCCATTTGGTGGCCAAAGGATTTGAGCTTCAGTTTATGTCCTTCCAAGAACAGTCAGGGTTTGTTTCCTTTAGGTTTGATTGATTGGACCTCCTTGCAGTCCAAGTTGAAGATTCAAGAATCTTCTCAAACGTTAAAACCATATTTATTTATTTATTTATTGAATTTATATTGCCGCCTATTCACCCATGGCGACTCAAGGCAGCTTACAGAATATAAAACCTCATCTAAAACAATAAAACTAATAAAAAGCCTCAAATTAATATAATATAATATA
>QLTV01002668.1:418610-431023 GCA_003457575.1 Thermophis baileyi
ACAAAAATAAACATTTTTTTTTATTTTTATTTATTGAATTTATATTGCCACCTATTCGCCCATGGCGACTCAAGGCACTTACAGAATATAAAACCTCATTTAAAACAATAAAACTAATAATTAATATAATATAATATAATATAATAAAATCACCCCCCGCCCCGGCAACAGCAGATCACACAAGCCATTTAATGGGCTCCATCCCGCTCTGGGTTCTCCAGGCCCGCTGGCAGAACCAGGTCTTCTCAGTGGGGGCCATTCTAATCTCTGGGGGAATGATGTTCCAGAGAGAGGGAGCCACCACGGAGAAGGCCCTTCTTCTGGGTCCCACCAGGTGTATCTCCCTCGGGGATGGGGCCCACAACATTCCTTGCCTCCCCGCTCTAGTGGGTCGGGTAGATGTGACCGGCAAGAGGCGGTCCCTCAGATCACCTGGTCCCAAGCCATGAAGGGCTTTCAAGGGGACAACCAGCACCTTGAATTGCACCCAGAAGCAAATCGGCAGCCAATGCAGCTCCCACAAGAGAGATGACACATGTGCACACCGGGGTCTGCACAAAACCATGCGGGCCGCTGCATTTTGCACCAACTGGAGCTTCCGGATATGATTGGAGAAAGCCATTTAGGAAAGCAAGTTCACCCTCTTTCTTCATGTGAGAATGAATCTAAAATCCTTCAGCTCGAAAACTTTGACATAGATAAAAAAAAAACTTTATTAAGTATTATGATTAAAAATATGAAAGCTAATGCAAAGTAAAATAAAAAAAATACAGAAAAGATAGAAAAATAAGAAAAAACAACAATATTGTAAAGAAGAAAAGTGGTTTTATACAAAACAATAACTTCCCTGTTCGTCAGAAAAATGACGAAAAATGACCCTTAGAGGCTACATTACCACTGTGAGCTTAGCTGGAAAGGAATCTGCTGCTTGGCTCACCAGTCGACTGCAAAAACCTTGGTTCTTACAGTCTACTTTTAAGGAACAGCTGTCTGGAGTACGTATGGGCAATCCTGTGATATCTCCTTTCTATGGGGAGATTTCAGCGTCCAGGATCCGCTCTCTGACTGCTGATCTCTGCCGTAATGCCATCCTCGCTCTTACAGGGACATGTAGCTCACCATGTCCTCACCGGAAGTCACAAACTGTGACCTAGACACAAGTGACCACAGGACAACACTTTTTACCAATTGTCCTAATTGTAAGGTCCTTATACTGAGAGATTGTATTCACTTATTTTCCCTACCAGTTCGCAAATGTGAGCGCGCATGCGCGCATGCTCACTTCGGTCGCATGCGTGCCTTTTGCGCATGCATGCGACCTTCTGTGCATGCGTGTGGCCTTCCATGCATGCGCTTTGCTCGCACGCACAGCTTTCACGCATGCGCATGGCTTCAAAACGTGCCTAAATAGGACGGCATCCGGCGGGTGGGCGCCCGGGCCCACCTGCTGGTCGCTACTACCGGTTCCCCTGAACCGGTCCGAACCAGCTGAATACCACCTCTGCTTATCCTCTGTAGTCTGGAGAAATGGAAGATTAAAGGTGAACAATTAATAGAAACAAGGAAGATGGAGCAGCAGGAAGCTCAAGTAAGCTGAAAATATAGACCAAGAAAGAAGAGAAAGAAAAACAAGAGACAAAATTGTGAGACCAATGTCTGAGGCTGGCTGTGGAACTAAGGTAGGGATGTAGAGTAGGATATCAGTAAATAGCAAAAGTCAATTACAAAATGCAGCTTTACTCAGAACAGCTGCGACAATACCTTTCTGTCCATCAAGCATCCCTATCTGCCTCCCCCAGGTCCTCGGGAAGGGCTCGGTAGGTGGACAAAAATGCCAAATCCAGTCTGAACATCTGGCTGACTATGTAACCAACCAATAAATATATAATAATAATGATAATAAGTAACAAACAAGCAAAGGGGTCTTTCAAATCTAACTGCAAACAGCAGAAGATAAGTATCTTTTTAAAGTACAAGAGCTAAAGATTTGCCCTGTCCAGTTGTGTCCAACTCTAGGCGTGGTGCTCATCTCTGTTTCTTGACCAAAGGAGACAGCGTTGTCCAAATTAATGTCTGTGGTCATGTGGCCAACATGACCAAAAGCGCACAGAACGCTGTTACTTTCCCACCGAAGTGGTACCTATTTATCTACTCACATTTGCATGCTTTCGAACTGCTAGATGGGCAGGAGTTGAGGCAAGTAACGGGAGCTCACGCCATTTCACGGCACTCGGGTCTCAAACACAGCCTATCAGCTTTCCAGCTGACAAGCTTGGCATCTTTAACTGCTGATCCTCCTTTAAAGTACAATAACAATATAAATTGTTGATTTTGATCCTAGACCAGGAAGCAAAAGCTGAAAAGGTTCAAGATAAGGCTATTATACTCAGTTGGGGATTCAGAGGCCAAACCACATCTGGAAATGTTGGGCAAGAATATTTGCCAGATGTCACTTTCCAGAGCTGAAATGCTCTTTCCTTGTTCTCCCCCTTCCTTCTTGCCTTCTGCAGTTTCCCCACTGACCTGCTTCGTGTGTGAGAATCAGCCCACCAACCTGCGGTGTCTCCGTTTCAGAGAGTGTGGCGAGGAAGAAGTGTTCTGCGTGACCGCCGTGGCTTCATATGAATTTGGTACGCTTCAGGCAGCTGGTTGCTGACCGGTTGGGGTGAAAGTAACCTGGGCATCAGTTGTTTGGCATCAGTAGGGTTGCCCTACCCCAAAAGTAGGGCAGCTGCCTTGATCTCTTGCAGCAGGATGAGAGAGAGAGAGAGAGAGAGAGAGGGAGGGAGGGAGAGGGAGAGGGAGAGGGAGAGGGAGAGGGAGAGGGAGAGGGAGAGGGAGAGGGAGAGGGGGGGAGAGAGAGAGAGAGAGAGAGAGAGAGAGAGAGAGAGAGAGAGAGAGAGAGAGACCCAGATTATATGGATCCAAGGCAGAAGACCACCAGAGAAATTAGAAAAAATCTGAGGTCTGTCCCAGCCCTATGTTCTATGTTGAGCACCAATAGAATAACAAAATAACGAATAGAATAGCAGAATAACAGAGTCGGAAGGGGCCTTGGAAGTCTTCTAGTCCAACCCCCTGCTCAAGCAGGAGACCCTATACCATTGTGGACAAACGGCTGTCCAATCCCTTCTTGAAAACCTCCAGGGATGGAGTACCCATAACTTCTGGTGGCAAGCAGTTCCACTGGTTAATTGTCCTCAGTGTCAGGAAATTTCTCCTTAATTCCAGGTTGCTTCTCTCCTTGATTAGTTCCATCCGTTCCTTCTTGTCTTGCCTTCAGGGGCTTTGGAGAATAGGCTGACCTTCTCTTCTCTGTGGCAGCCCCTTGACTATTGGAAGACTGCTATCATGTGCCCCCTAGTCCTTTTCTTCATTCAACTAGATATACACAATTCCTGGAACCGTTCTTCATATGTTTTGGCCTCCATTCCTTAATCATTTTTGTTGCTCTTCTCTGCGCTGGACCCCACAGTTCAACCCCGAGCTACAAATATTCTCTTCTGTTGGCAAAAGGGACATTGCTCCTTTCCATCTCATATCGCCAAGAAGCCAGGGAATAAACCTCTCAGGGGGAGAGAGCATGGAAGGAGCATGATGGCCTGGTTGATTTAGAGCAGCGGTTCTCAACCTGTGGGTCGTGACCCCTTTGGGGGTCGAATGACCTTTTCACAGGGGTCGCCGTGCGCGCTAGCCCGCCATCTTGGAAATGCTCCCATTTCAGCCGTGCCTGCGGGTCGTCGGACAGCCGGTAGCCACAGAAGCGGGAGACTTCGCCCACCCGCCCGGACACTGCCATTTGAGTTCTTTTACCCTCTGTGCATGCGCAAAGCGTTCTGCGCATGCACAGAGGGTAAAAGAACCCAAATGGCGGCGTCCGGGTGGGTGGGCGAAGTCTCCCGGAGGTGGTATTCAGCCGGTTCTGTCCGGTTCGCCCGAACCGATAGTGGAAATCACGGGTGGCCCCGCCCACCCGCTCCGGCTCTATGCTATCCTATTTGTGCACGTTTTTGAGGCCGGGGGGCATGCGCGGAAGGCTCACGTGTGAGTAAAGCGCATGTGCGAGTAATGCGCGAGTAAAGCGCATGCACGGGAGGTCGTGTGCATGTATGCTGTGCACATGCGCGCGCGCTCACATTTGCGAACCGGTAGGGAAGGTAAGTGAAAACCATCCCTGGGTGTGTGTATCTAAATCATCTGCAAGAACCATGGGTTTTTTTTTTGGAGCTATGGTGGCGCAGTGGTTAGAGTGCAGTATTGCAGGCTAATTCTGCTGACTGCCAACTGCCTGCAGTTTGGCAGTTCGATTCTCACCGGCTCAAGGTTGACTCAGCCTTCCATCCTTCTGAGGTGGGTAAAATGAGGACTCAGATAGTTGGGGGCAAGAGGCTGACTCCGTAAACTACTTAGAGAGGGCTGTAAAAGCACTGTGAAGTGGTATATAAGTCTAAGGGCTATTGCTATTTTCTTAGGCCTCATTGAGGCTTCAGAAACCATTGGTGATTCCTTGTGCAAATTTAATTAACTGACCCACTAATGGGCAGAGATTCTCACATTCATGCTCCAGGCTAATGTTCTTATGGCTTTATCCACGTTGGTGCAACCAGTTTGGATGATACAACCTTTGGCTCAAGGGATGTGGCTAATTTGTGACGCTGTGATGCATCTTTTCACAATGTTTACAGCTGTTGTCCAAAGTTCAACAGAGTTGGAATGAACCATATTGATCTTATGCCCTACCCAATATAAGAATCCCAAGCCATGTTGGACACATGGATGCTCAACCTGTACGAGGTAGTCCTCAACGTATGACCAAAATTTCTGTTGCTAAGCAAGGCAGTTGTTAAATGAATTTTGCCCCATTTTACCACCTTTCCTGCCACAGTTGTTAAGTGAATTACTGCAGTTTAGTTAGTAACATGGTTGTTAAGTGAATCTGGCTTCCCCATTGACTTTTTCTTCTCAGGTCGCAAAAGGGATACAGTTGCCAAACATCTGAATTTTGATCATGTGACTACAGGGATACTGCAATGGTCGTAAGTGTGAAAAACAGTCATAAGTCCCTTTTTTCAGTGCTCTTGTAACTTCTAACTGAAGTTACTGAATGAACTGCTGTAAGTCTAAAACTACTACCGGTAGTATATAAAATTCTCCAATGATAGGATTGCAATGGCTCCAGGAGATAGGACTTCCACTTATGAATAGCTGTCATGGGCAGGAAATTCCTCCTTATTTTGAGTTTAGACCTCTTTCTATAAGGATTCCTCATGTTGGTTCTTCTCCTACGGCCAGGGACTCTAGAGAATAAATCTACACCCTGTTCCCCGGTCTATGTGAGTGTTGGAAGACCCAAAGGTGCTTTTTCAGGAGGCAACTGGACTTTCTTGTTTTTTGTTTTGAAGACATTTCGCTTCTCATCCAAGAAGCTTCTTCAGCTCTGACAGGATAGTGGGGAATGGATAGTGGGGAATGAATCCATGTTGGGATAATCATGACCTGGATGACTGAGAATCCCTACAGAGTGTTGGAAGACTTCTGTCTTCTCTTCTTTAAACTAAACACCCCCAGTTACTTTCACCATGCTTCATAGGATAGTTGGGTTCTCCAAACCTATCACCAACTAGTCCTCCCCTGTCCCCCTGTTCTTTGTGGCAGCCCCTCAAATATTGGAAGACCTAATGAAAAGAAGGACTAGGGGTGACATGATAGCAGTCTTCCAATATTTGAGGGGCTGCCACAAAGAAGAGGGGGTCAACCTATTCTCCAAAGCACCTGAAGGAAGAACAAGAAACAACGGATGGAAACTAATCAAGGAGAGAAGCAACTTGGAATTAAGGAGACACTTCCTAACTGTCAGAACAATTAACCAGTGGAACAACTTGCCTCCAGAAGTTGTGGATGCTTCAACACTGGAGGTTTTCAAGAAGAGATTGGACAACTATTTTTCTGAAATGGTATATGGTTTCCTGCTTGAGCAGGGGGCTGGACTAGAAGACTTCCAAGATCCCTTCTAACTTTGTTATTGTCTTCAAATTGCGTGGAATTTCTGTCAATGAACTCAATCTTCAATCCTTGTAGATGCATTTGTACTCAAAATATATCAACTTACCACCATTTCAGTTTCTTCCTTGTGTCCTTCAGGCATGATGACGTTCAAAAAGAGAATCACCAAGAGATGCTCAGCCTTTTGCCCAGATCTTCAGATGGTGTTGGGATTTGCTTTGTTTGGGACCTCTTGTTGCCAACGATCCTGGTGTAATATTTGGGGATCTCTAGAGGAGAGGAATGCCACTCAGTGATGGGAATGGCCAACCATTGTCCTGACCAGATCTTCTGATGACATAACTCGAAGAAGAGTAAAAAGTTACCAAAGAAGGACAGGAGCTTCTTGGCTTTCATCTCTTCACAGGGGTTCCAGGAGAGGGATGCAGGGTGAAGAGATGGAGCCAGATTTTATCCACTTATCCAGAACATCTCTAGAACGAGTTCCATCTCCTCATTTTGCAATTTGTGTTTTTATAAATAGGCAAATGTTATGAGATTTACTGAGTAGCAAAATCCTTTGCCTAACAGCTCTACTTTTCTATCTGGTACTTTGTGATATGCCCAGAGGTGGGTTCCTGCCGGTTCGGACCAGTTCTATAGAACCGGTAGTGGGAATTTCCCCCCGCTCGCCAAACCGGCAGTGATGGCCGGCTGGACATGCCCCCGAACCGGCTCTCTCGGCGGCGCCATAGGCACCGCCATCTTGTTTTTTGCTTCTGCGCACACGCAGAAGCTGTTTTTTGCTTCTGCTCATGCGCAGAAGCTGAGTTTTTAGCACTGCACATGCACGCACGCCCCCACGTGGCACATGAGGAAGCAAACCGGCAGCGAGGTAAGCCAGAACCCACCCCTGGATATGCCCATGTCCAAAATGGTCTACCATAGTTTCCCCACACAAAGAAGCTCTGAAATTTAGGGTCTCAAGTCAAAAATCATCTACCGTAGCTTCTCTCACTCAAAGACATTCTGAAATTTAGGACCTCACATCAAAGACGGTCTACCATTGCTTCTCCCACTTGAAGTTATGAAATTTAGGGCATCAAAAATGATCTACGGTAGCTTCTCCTACTCATTGAAGCTCTGAAATTTAGGGACTCAAGTAAAAAATGATCTACCTCAGCCTCTCCTACTCAAGAAATGTGAAATTTGGGGTCTCACATCCAAAATGATCCACAATTGCTTCTCCCACTCAAAGAAGCTCTGAAATGTAGTGTCTCGTGTCAAACGTGGTCCACCATAGCTTCTCCCACTCAAAGAAGTTATGAAATTTAGAATCTCAAGTCAAAAATGGTCTACTATAGCTACTTTCATTCAAAGAATGAAATTTAGGGGCTCATGTCAAAAATGATCTAGGATAACTTCTCCCATTCAAAAAATCTTTACAGTGAAAAATTGCATTTTATACAGTTAATATGGTTATATTACTATGTTCTCACTGGAAAGTCTTCAGATGAAATCTAGATATAGCCTTGACTTGCCCATGGTTATCTATAGTTTATTAAGAAGAATGTCTACGTTTTCAAAATGCACAGATCCAGGAATGAATGGTGTGGATGGAATTTGCATTACACCACGTTAGACTATAAATATATTTAATAGATTAAACACCAGGAGACTAAAACACAGGAAGAACGGTTGCAGGAATGGGGTTTGGCTAATTTAGAGAAAAGAAGGACTATGGGGAACATGATAGCAGTATTTCAGTATTTGAGGGTAACCTGGTTAGTCTGCAGACTGTAATTATATTGGTCATCTCTTAGGCCTTTACCTGATTGAGTGTTTTCTTTATGGGTGTTCACATTTTTGGAAGGAAAACAAGGGCCTTCTCTAGTTTCATTTTCTGAATTAGCCATCCCATATCTACAGTATCCGTGGTTGTCCTCCCAAGTCCTTCTGCAGTATTTGGGTGGCTCCTAACAAACTTTGCAAAAGATTCTTTCAGGCAGTCAACCTTATTTATGACAATTGATAAAAGTTCATAGATTGAGTTTACAGTCTCCCTCCTGTGCAAGGGAGGCTGCCGCTAAGTTCCAAGGAGGGGAACCATTCTCTGAGAGAGAGGAGGAAAGTTCTACACGCTGTTTGCTTTCAAGTTCGGTTTGTAAGTCCCATTCCAATGAGTCACATAAATTAAATTTATCTGATAAGGCGGCTGCAGATAAGTTACTTACTGGAACAGAGTGTCTGTTTGCGGTATAATCTTCCATTTTCTGCTGCTTCAATGGCTTGGATGAGCTCTGTGTTGCTGAGTGCTGTCTCTTTCTCCTTTTCCCCATTCTTAAAAATCCTGGCTTGTAGTATTGTTAAAATGTACCATGTTTCCCCGAAAATAAGACAGGGTCTTATTTTCTTTTAAACCCCGAAATGGCGTGGCCTTATTATCGGGGGGGGTCTTATTATTTTGGGGGTGCAAGAGGCCCCAGGCGGCCTGTGCACTCACAGCTAGGAGTCTGGCAGAGAGGCTCCCTCTGCGTGCCGCCATCAAGCCTCTCCCCTCCGCGGGGTGTTTGTGTGAACACCAGCGGCCTGAAGGTGCCAAGCCGTGTGAGCGCCTCTCCCCCCTCCCCACTTGCGTGCCTCCCAGGCCTCACCACATCGATGTGGGCGAACCCGGTAAGCACCAGGTCCTTGAGGAGCTCGCAACTGATGCCGCCGGTGCCCACCATCAGCACTCACGCAGAAGCCATGGCCTGGGCCAGCTCCCCCTGCAGGGTCCAGTTCCAGCCGTCACCATAGAGTGGGAAGCGCACTCGCAGAGCGGCCGCTGCCCTGGCTGGGGTTTGGAAGCCGCAGAGGTGGAGTTTGGGGGAGAGAAAGAAAGAAAGACTTCAGCTGCTTCTGCTTTTGGCTGCACGCAAGGAAAGCAGCAGAAGCAGCATAAGTCTTTCTCTCCCCCAAACTCCAGCTCTGTGGCTTCCAAACCCCAGCCAGGGCAGCGGCTGCTCTGCGAATGCACTTCCTGATCTATGGTGATGGTCATTGGAGGCCTCCCCTTCCCCCCTGCTCCCCTCCACTCCAATCTCCCCGCGGTCCCACCACCTGAGCGCTGACTGACCAGAGCACCCGCCAGCATGCCCGGGAAGCTCCCCAAGCGCGATGAGGTGACAAAGGGGGTGTGGCACCAGGGGTGAAATGCTCCCAGTTTGGCCGTGCCTGCGGCCGAACATTCTGCGCATGCGCAGAGGGTAAAAGAACCCAAATGGCGGCGTCCAGGTGGGTGGGCGAAGTCTCCCGCTTCCGTGGCTACTGGCTGTCCGGCGACCTGCAGGCACGGCCGAACTGGGAGCATTTCCAAGATGGCGGGCTAGCGCGTGCGGTGACCCCTGTAAAAAGGTCGTTCGACCCCCAAAGGGGTCGCGACCCACAGGTTGAGAACCGCTGACTTAGACTTATATACTGCATGCCCAGGAAGCCCCTTCGCCTTGGGAGTCACCAGATGGGATGGCGACTGAGCTGGACTCTTCCTGGGGAGGGGAGCCTCGCAGGACCCTTGCCTGCACTCCCTTCCTCCCGCAGGCCCTGCTTACTCTTCCCAGGCGCCCGGCAGTGAGACACAGGGCAGCCACGCCGAGGGCAGCCCCGACAGATGCAGCTCGGCTGGCCCAGCCACAGCCAGTGCTCCCTGTCCGCAGCTCAGCTTGGCCTGCAGGGGGCCGGCTGCCTTAGGAGGCGGCGGCAAGGGCAGCAGCAACACCCGCAGTGCCTCAGCCATCCCCGCCGAGCAGAAGCAGCCGGTGAGCAAACCTTTCAGGCGAAGAGTGCACGTAAGACACAGCACCAGGGACAAGGAATCTTTTGGCTGCACGCTGCACGCAAGAAATCTTTCCCTCTTCCAAACTCCGTCAGAAATGAGTCTTCGTGAGACTCATCGCGCCTGCGCAGCCTCTTGGAGTGAAAGGGGAGAAAGATTTCTTGCATGCAGCGTGCAGCAAAAAGGTTCCTTGTCCTGGTGCTGTGTCTTACGTGCACTCTTCCCCCCCTGCTGCCTGAAAGGTTTGCTCGCCAGCTGCTTCTGCTGCTGCGCCCGGCTAGAAGTTTGGCTGTCAGCTCGGCTTCCTCAGGCAGCCCGCGAGAGTTTCCTCCCCCTCCTGCTTCGCTCGAGAGCCGGAGGCAGGGGTGGGAGCAGAGAAGCCGCCACTAGCCGCTTTGTTTCCTCACAGCTTCTGAACAGCTGGTGAGTCCCGGCAGACCCCAACACCGCCACTTGAACCTCCATCGCAGCATGCTCAAAGTCACCATGCCCTCCCCCTCGTCTTCGTCGTCTGCCTCTGGCTCCACCACTCCCAGCGCCACTGGCACTCTCGCCTCTGCCTCTGCCCCTCTCTCTGCCCCTACCCAGGGCCGGGTCACCACCCCCACCACTACTGGCTCTGCCCTCCGCCGTTTTCATCAAGTGTGTGTGACAGAGAGAAAGAAAGAGAAACGTCGGAGAAGAAACTCTTTCAAACAGCGTTGCCTGCAATTCTTGTTACTCCCCTCCATCATTTCTCTCTCTCTCTCTCTCTCTCTCTCACACACACACACAGACATTTGATTGCTTGAAAGGGACAGGCTGCACTTTGCTTGTATTGTAAGCACGTGCGTCCCACAATCGCCTGTCCTTTTTTCAAGCAGCAGCAGCTGGGGTGGGGGGTGGCAATTCTGACGGGCCGCATGGCTTTCTGCCTCATTGTAGCAGGAGCCTAAGCAACACCCACAGAGCGCAAGCCGTGGTCGCCGCTTGCTCCATAGCCACAAGGTGAGCTGCGGAACAGAGGGGCCCTCAGCTGCAAGGTTGCCTAGCGCTGTGGGCAGAGCTGGGGCTAGCAAGAGTGTGCACCTGGAGAGACAGAATTCCCGGCCCTCGCTCGATCAGCTGATCAGCGGGCCGTGGTTAAGGGGCCCAGCAGCCTTGAGGTGACCAGGGAAGGGAAGGGCTGCCTCCTGTGCTGGCCACACCCACCCCTTCACTAGGGCTTATTTTTGGGGGAGGGCGTATATTTACGCCCTCCCCAAAAATCAGGCTTGGCCTTATTTTCAGGACATGTCGTATTTTCAGGGAAACACGGTATCTAAAACAAATGGTAGCCACACTATATGTGCTTTTATAAAAGTCTGGTATAGATTAAAAATAGATTAAAAATGAGTTAAAAATATAAAATATTTTTGTTAAAATATGTTAAAAATATAAAATGAGTTATATATATAAAAAGAAAAACCTAATTTGCTTTTGGAGGAGCTCTTTACAGCCGGTGCTGCCTGTCCTCCATCTTAGCTCCACCCCCCCTATAGGCAACAAGATCCTCACCTAACTTGAAATATCAAGACCCTCAACATACCTGGGATGGCTACCAGCGGTGAAATCTACTTACCTTCCCTACCGGTTCGGAAGCACACGCTTTTTCACCCTCTGCGCATGTGCAGAAGGCTTTGCGCATGCGCAGAGGGTTAAAAACAAGAAAATAGCGATGTCCGGGTGGGTGGGCGGAGCCTCATGCTGCCACTACTACCGGTTCTCAGAAGCACCAGTGGCCGCCGCTACCGGTACGCCCGAACCGGGGCGTACCGGTAGGATTTCACCACTGATGGCTACTCTAGAGAAAAGAAGGATTGGGGGGGAGATGATAGCAGTATTCCAGCATTTGAGGGGCTGCCACAAAGAAGAGGGGTCAACTTATTTTCCAAAGCACCTGAAGCAGGGGTGGGTTCTAATTTTTTTTACTACCGGTTCTGTGGGCGTGGCTTATTTTGTGGGCATGGCTTGATGGTCATGTGATGGTGGGCATAGCTTCATGAGCATGTGACTGGGTGGGTGTGGCTTCATGGTCATGTGACTGGATGGGCGTGGGCAACTCAATGTCACTCACGTCAAGGGGTGCCTCACCTGGCCCCTCCCCTCCCAGCCATTCCTTATCACACCCAGCCTCAACGTATCTTTAGTTCTGTAAAAATGTTGTTCACCTTTTTTCAACTTTATTATCTACATACTATAGATGTACTTTCATGGACCACTGAAATGGCTCACATGCTTTGTCCAGTGATAGGCAACAGGCTTTTAAGGGGCTGCCAGAAAGAAGGGGGGGGGCAATGTATTTTCCAAAGCACCAGAAGGCAAAACAAGAAGCAATGGATGGAAACTGAACAAAGAGAGAAGCAACCTAAAAATAAGGAGAAACTTCCTGACAGTGAGAACCCAATATAGGTGCAGAAATATTTCAGTCATAATTTCACATATAAAATAGCCATTCATGTAATACAACCTGCATATTGTTCAAAACAGTAATTAGTATTATGGCTGATGTTCGACAGCAAGCCTAAAAGTCAAAGATCACAAGAGTGCTTTTTTCTCTGTATGTATACAAAACATCACATACCAGGAATAGCATATT
>QLTV01002668.1:454070-488092 GCA_003457575.1 Thermophis baileyi
CATATTGGAAGACTGCTACGCCTAGTCCTTCTCTTCGTTAGACTAGACATATCCAGTTCCTGCAACGGTTCATGATATCAATAAAGGAGAATATTTGTAGCTGAGGATTGAAATGAAGGGCCCTTGGTGCTCTCTGAGCTTGATGGTTTCCTTGCATATGTTTCATTACCTAAACTAGTGATCATCACTAGTACTGATGATGTTACCGTATTTTTTGGAGTATAAGATGCTCTGGACTATAAGACGCACCTACCTTTTTTGGGGAGGAAAACAAGAAAAAAAAATCTGCCTTTGCCTCCCAGTATCCATCCGATATTCATCTGGCCTGTTCGCCGCAGCCTGTTCAGTGCTGCCCCCGCCCATTTGCCACCTCCACCCATTCACCATGGCCCGTTCGCCACTGCCATGGCCCGTTTGCCGCTGCCCATTCGACATGGCCCATTTGCCATGGCCCGTTTACCGCCACCGTGACCCGTTTGGCACAGCCCGTTTGGCGTGGCCCATTTGGCATGACTGCAGCCCATTTGGCATGGCCCATTCACCGCTGCCCATTTGCCGCGGCCTGTTTGCCGCGGCGGCGGCCAATTCGGCACAGCCCATTTGCCACCGCCGATCCCCGCAGCCTAGAACCAGCTGAAAATGCAACGCATGGAGGCCAAAAACAGGGCGTGCGGAGGCCAAAAATGCGATGTGCGGAGGCTGAAGGGTGGGGCTGGTGGGTGGGCGGGGCTTCGACAACATTCGCTGTATAAGACGCACCACAATTTTCACCCACTTTTAGGAAGGGGAAGTGCATCTTATACTCCGAAAAGTATGGTATCTAGTTTAGTTAGTAGGGTAATGAAGCATCTGCAAGAAAACAACCAAGTTCAGAGAACATCAAGGACGCTACTGTCATTCATCATATATTTTAGCCTCCAGTCTCCTAATCATTTTTGGAAGACTGCTATCATGTCACCCCTCAGTCCTTCTTTTCATTAAACTAGACATACCCAGTTTCTGCGACCGTTCTTCATATGTTTCAGCCTCCAGTCTCCTAATCATTTTTGGAAGACTGCTATCATGTGTCCCCTAGTCCTTCTTTTCATTAAACTAGACATACCCAGTTCCTGTAACCGTTCATCGTATGTTTTAGCCTCCAGTCCCCTAATCATCTTGGTTGCTCTTCTCTGCACTCTTTCTAGAGTCTCCACATCTTTTTTGTATTGTGGTGACCAAAATTGGATGCAGTATTGATGAAACAGGGGGGCAAGACAGCAAAACATGAGATTTTGGCAAGCTGTTAGGATGGTTTTTTCCTAGAAAAGGTCTCCTAGCTCTCCCAGATGGAAGGCTGCACCTTCTTCCCTGCCTTTGTGGGGGATGCCATTAAGAAATAGCACTATGTTGACATCAGAAAATGGGATGATTGGAACTTTTTTGGGGGTGGATAAATTTTTAAAATATAAATCTACACGAAGCCTAAATTAAGACTTCTATATAGGTGGCCCTCGATTTACAACTGATCACTTAGCAACCGTTTGAAGTTACGACTGACTTGAAAAAGCAGACTTACAACCCAGATCTGAAATTCCGATGGCCGCCCTCCCCTCCGCAGTCATGTGTGACACTTCAGATACTGTTCAGCAACATGGCTGCATTTACGGACATTTGTAGCATCCTGTGGTCATGTGAATCTGTTTTATGACTTTTTTTTTTTTTGCTGAAAATCGGCACTTCTGGCTTTCGATCAAACTGCACACATAGTGAACAATAGCTTCACACTTATGACCACTATGCTTGCTTAACGGCCATTGCAAAAATCATCGTAATATTAGGTTGGTCACATGGCTGACTCGTTTACCACCATTACGAGGCTCCATGATTGTTGTAAACTGAGGACTCCCTGCAAACTGTTTGTAAGCTGCTTAATGTCGCTTCGGTGAGGACGGCATATACGTTTGGTAAATAAATACAGATAGTTCTCGACTTACAATAGTTTGCTTAGTGACCGTTCAAAGTTACACGGCACTGAAAAAAGTGACATGACTGTTTTTCACACTTATGACCGGTGCAGCATCCCCATAGTTACGTGATTTACATCCGGAAGCTTGATAACTGACCCATATTTATGACAGTTGCAGTATTCCGGGGTCGTGCGATCCCCATTTGCGATGTTCTGATAAGCAAAGCCAAAGGGGAAACCAGATTCGCTTAACAACAGTGTGACTAATTTTAGAACTGCAGTGATTCACGAATAAAGGCGAATATACATGTCCCAGGATGATGTTGCAGGATCCAATCTGGGTCGGTCAACGGGACCAGAAATTTTGTCTTCTGAGCTTTCAGAACTGCAGTGATTCGCTTAACAAATGTGGCGAGAAAAGTCATAAAATGGGGCAAAACTCACTTAACAAATTTCTCACTTAACAACATAAATTTTGGGCCTCAGTTGTGGTCGTACATTGAGGACTACCTGTAGATGCGTCCAAAGTTTTTCTTCTTTCAAAGAGAATAGAGTAGAGTAGAGTAGAGTAGAGTAGCAATAGCAATAGCAATAGCAATAGCACTTAGACTTATATACCGCTTTACAGTGCTTTACAGCCCTCTCTAAGCAGTTCACAGAGTCAGCATATTGCCCCCAACAATCTGGGTCCTCATTTTACCCACCTCGGAAAGATGGAAGGCTGAGTCAACCTTGAGCCGGTGAGATTTGAACCGCCGAACTGCAGCTAGCAGTCAGTAGAGTAGAGTAGAGTAGAGTAGAGTAGAGTAGAGTAGAGTAGAATAGAGTAGAATAGAATGTGGAATAGAATGGAATGGAATGGAATGGAATAGAACAGAACAGAACAGAACAGAACAGAACAGAACAGAACAGAACAGAACAGAACAGAACCCAGCCCTCTACTCAAGCAGGAAATCCTATACCATTTCAGACAAGTGACTGTACAGTCTCTTCTTAAAAAGCACCAGTGATGAAGCACCCGCAACTTCTGGTGGCAAGCAGTTCCACTGGTTAATTGTCCTCACTGCTAGGAAGTTTCTCCTCAATTCCAGGTTTCTTCTCTCCTTGATTAGTTTCCATCCATTGTTTCTTGTCCTGCCCGCTGGGGCTTTGGAAAATAAGTTGACCCCCTCTTCTTTGTGGCAGCTCCTCAAATATAGAGAGATAGATAAAGTCCACACATCTTAAAGTTGGTAAGACTAATCTATAGAAATGCCTGTGGAGACTCTCAGTCATCCTGGTCACGGTTGTCTCAAATCTCCATCGCCCCCATCATCCCACCAGAACCGATGAAGCTTCTTGGATGAGAAGCGAAACGTCTTCCTCAAAGGAAAAAAAAAACCCAGTTCAGTTGCCTTTGGAGAGAGAAAAAAGAAAAGCACCTTTGAGACATGGTCCATAGAAAGTTTTTTTCCAAGGCATACTCCAGGCAACCCTGGAGTCCATCAGGGTTTCCCTGCAAGGCAAAACTTTAAAAAAAAAAAGAACCCACTCAGCTAATTTTTATCGTTAGAGCTCTGCCTCTTCGGTGCTTGGGTTCCAGGTAATTTCTCATTTGTTTTTTAAATGTAATCAGCTCTTCCCCACTTGACATGTATGTATGTATGCATTTATGTATGTATGTATATACAGTATTATTTATTTATTTATTTATTTATTTATTTATTTATTTATTTATTCATTCATTCATTCATTCATTCATTCATTCATTCATTCATTTATTTATTTATTTATTTATTTATGTACCAGTATGTATGTATGTATGTATGTATGTATGTATGTATGTATTTACTTATTTATTTATGCATGTATTTATCCACCCACCTCATTTTGAAGCGACTTTATGAAGCTGATCACCAGCTTTGAAGAGCTCTCACTGCCCATTCCAGAATAAAGTCACAATACAACATTCATTCATTCATTCATTCATTCATTCAAAATACATATGCTACATTTAAAACAAACAATTATTTTATTATTTCATTTTATGTTATGTTATGTTATTTTATTTATTTTAAATAGTTTTTATTTTAAAGCAATATTAAAAACTAACGAAATAAAATATTTATCCAAAATAAATATGTATAGCAGCTGAGATACTTGGCCAGTTAACCATAAAGCCAGCAAACGGGGCTCTTAGCATATAAGTCAACCATGGGTGTAATTGAAGCTTCGCCTGCCTTTTTTGTGTGTTGTACATAAACAAACAGGATAAACTTGTTGTGGTCACCATCTTGAGTATTTTCAGCTGCACCCTGCATAGGCCTCTGTCATCGGATGTGCTTTGTGTACCACAATGTTTGTATGCACAATCCACCCACTCAGTCCATCTACTCTGTCATCATTTGTAGTCAAGAAAGTCTCCTGTTAAATTAAGCTCCAGCAATGTATGTGTAGGAGTTGAATTGCACATAGGTGTATCAGCTATAGCAATAGCAATAGCAGTTAGACTTATATACCGCTTCACAGTGCTTTACAGCCCTCTCTAAGTGGTTCACAGAGTCAGCATATTGCCCCCAACAATCTGGGTCCTCATTTTACCCACCTCGGAAGGATGGAAGGCTGAGTCAACCTTGAGCCGGTGACATTTGAACCGCCGAACTGCAGCTAGCAGTCAGCTGAAGTAGCCTGCAGTACTGCACTCTAACCACTGCGCCACCTCGGCTCTTGTAAGGAGGATGGATCTAAAGGGTAATTGCATGTAGGAACTGCAATTACCATCTAATAATAAAAATAGGTAAAAGGATAGATACCATGTTTCCCTGAAAATAAGACCCGGTCTTATATATTTTTTTGCCTCCAAAAGAGGCACCAGGACTTATTTTGGGGGGATGTCTTCCACTGTCTCACCTTGCGGCAGAGGCACTGACAGCACCACCCAGCAGGAGCCCGTGTGGCCGCTGCTGGCCCACGTCTTCTGTGGCTGTTTGCCGACACTCGCGCGCGGTGCCCCCGGCCTCCATTTCGATGTCAGAGGCCTTCAAGAAAGGCCTCTGCAGCCAAGAAACAAACTCTGATGCTGCCTCTGATGGCAAAACAGAGTTTGGGGGGGCACCACACGTGTCAATCTGGAGCTTGTTTCTTGGCTGCAGAGGCCTTTCCTGAAGGCCTCTGACAGCGAAACAGAGGCTGGGGGTGACACACGCAAGCGGCAGCAAGTGGCCGTAGAAGTGGGCCGGCAAGGCAAGGCAGGTGTTAGGGTGTGCGAGGCCTGGCTACAACTGTGCAAAGGTAAGCAGCTCTACCCCCCCACCCTAGCTTGATTTTTACGTCTACTTTGTAAGTCTACTCAGAATGAGGGTAACACTTCTCTCTTTTGGTTTAGTGATGTCATCACAATCGCCTTCAGGGTTAGGACAGGGGTGGGTTCTGCTTTTCTTCGCTGCCAGTTCTCTCAGTGATGTGATGCGTGGGTGCGGGCTTCGCGCATGTGCAGTGCTTAAAAAAACAAGATGGTGGCGCCTACGTCGGCGCCGAAAGAACTGGTTTGGGGTGTGGCAGGCCTGGTCGCTGCCGGTTCTAGCGACCCAGGCCGCCAAGTTACTACCGGTTCTGTAGAACTGGTCCAAACCGGGAGGAACCCACCTCTGGGTTAGGATGATATAAAGCAGCATATAATTCTTCTGCTTTAGGTTTCAACCATCCATAAGATTTATAACCTTGAAGAGAAATTCAGGTTTATCTTTGAGTTTACTTTACTTTATTATCATTGCACCTCGTACAACGAAATTAAATGCCATCTTCAGTGTACATTATAACTATAAAAATAAAACAAAACACACATCCTTCACATTCTAAAAAAACCCCCTGATACTGCATTAGTATTACACTATACAGTAGAATTCAAAATAGTTACTGCCCTGGGATAGAAGCTGTTTTTCAGCCTATTTGTCCTTGTTTTTATTGTCCTGTACCGTCTGCCAGATGGTAATAGTTCAAAAAAAGGGTGCCCAGGATGAGATGGATCTTTAAGAATGTTTTGAACTTTCTTAAGGCAGCGGGAGCTACAAAGCTCTTCCAAGGAGGGGAGAGGGCAACCAATGATCCTCTGGGCAATGACGTTAACCCTCTGGAGCGCTGTCCAATCTGCCACTGTGCAATTAGCAAGTGAACTTGAGTGAACTTGATAGGACCAACTGGGAGATTCTTGACAATAAATGCATTACAGGACAACTTTTAAATATTGTAAATTAGAGCCGTGTCTAAAGGAGGTGATTAATGTCATGCAGTCATCGACACGTGGAAATGTCGCCGACACCTTGAATTTCTTTCAGGTGTAGAAATCTCTTCCAAAATTGCTGGATGACACTTCAGAGCAAAACTTTTAGAAACAGGAGAACCAAGTTTATGATTTATGATTTGTTAGATTTATACCCTGGCCTTTCCTCCATCAGCCCAAAGTTTCATACCAGGACTCCCTAATTTTTCCTTGTGATGTAGGTCAGGCAGATGGAGAATGACTGGTTCAAAGTCACCTTGTGAACTTCCACAGGTGGACTTCAACCTGGGTGCCCCCAGTTATGGTTTAACACCTTCAGTGCTATACAGTGTGTGTGTGTGTGTGTGTGTGACAAAAGCCGGCTGGGTGACTTTGGCCTTAGCACCAGGAGACAGTGAGTTGTAGTCCTGTCTTAGGCATGAAAGCTGTTTGGGTGACTTTGGGCCAATCACCAGGAGACAGTGAGTTCTAGTCCTGCTTTAGATATGAACACTGGCTGGGTGACTTTGGGCCAATCACCAGGAGTGGTGAGTTCTAGTCCTGCTTTAGATATGAACGCTGGCTGGGTGACTTTAGGCCAATCACCAGGAGACAGTGAGTTCTAGTCCCACCTTAGCCATGAAAGGTGGATGCGTGATCTTGAACTAGTAACCTTTTCTCAGCCTATTAACTTCACAGAGTTGTTGTTGTGGGGAAAATAGAAGGTGTGTTGGATAAGTTCGCTGCCTTGAGTTATTTGTAGAAATAATAAAGGCGGGATACAGATAAATATGGCTGACCAGGATCCAACCTTCCTTATATTACTTGGAGGATTCTGAATAGGTTGAAGGTTGGAGTGCCTAAGTGGAGGCTTTTAGCAGACGACAACAGGCTGTGTGAATGCGGAGAGATGCAGAGCCTGGCCCATCTACTGGTATGTTGGTTACTACCAGAAACAATGACTTATTTTTGGCCAACAACAAAGCCAAGAAGGTGGCTTTATTTTGGCAGTCTACTGTTTGATCCGGACATGGAAGAAGTCAGATACATACATACATACATATCAGGGGTGAAATGCTCCCAGTTCGCTCGTACCTGTCGGTTGCCCTAGAGCCGGTCACCAAGGTAGTGTGAGGTGCCACCCACCCGCCCGGATGCTGCCCGGATGCCGCTATTTGGGTTCTTTTACCCTCTGCGCATGCGCAAATCGTTCTGTGCATTTGCAGAGGGTAAAAGAACCCAAATGGTGGCGTCCGGGTGGGTGGGCGGCGTCTCGCGCTACCTTGGCGACCGGCTCTATGGCGACCGACAGGTACGAGCGAACCGGGAGCATTTCACCCCTGATACATATATACAGTATATACATACTCCCTTGGCTATTGATGAAAAAGGGGTTTTATCCAAATGATTGAAATACCCTTGGAAGGTTTTGCACAGCCATTTGGGCCTGTCCCAAAAGAAGGACGCTTTTCAATGCGCTTTGTGGCTTTGGATGGATGACACATTTGCTGAGGAGGCCACCTCTCGACCCAAACAGGAAATCAAGAGATATGGGAGTGGATGACCTGGCCTACAATCTCCAATTAGATCTTCTGCTCAATTATTTATGATCTGATAGGAAAGAGACTCTCCCACCAAGCCCTCTTCTGTGGGGGAAGCTGATGCAGATTGCATATTAAAGACATGACAAATAGATAGATAGAATAGAATTCTTTATTGGCCAAGTGTGATTGGACACACAAGGAATTTGTCTTTGGTGCATATGCTCTTAGTATATATTAAAAAAAAAGATACGGTCATCAAGAATCATAAGGTACAACACTTAATGATAGTCATAGGGTACAAATAAGCAATCAAATCATACTAGGAAACAATCAATATNCTAAACAATCAGGAAACAATCAATATTAATATAAATCATAAGGATACAAGCAACAAGTTACAGTCATACAGTCATACGTAGGAGGAGATGGGTGATAGGAACGATGAGAAGATTAATAGTAATAGTAATGTAGACTTAGTAAATAGTTTGACAGTGTTGAAGGAATTATTTGTTTAGCAGAGTGATGGCGTTTGGGAAAAACCTGTTCTTGTGACTAGTTGTCCTGGTGTGCAGTGCTCTATAGCATCGTTTTGAGGGTAGGAGTTGAAACAGTTTGTGTCCAGGATGTGAGGGGTCTGTAAATATTTTCACAGCCCTCTTTTTGACTTGTGCAGTATACAGGTCCTCAATGGAAGGCAGGTTGGTAGCAATTGTTTTTTCTGCAGTTCTAATTATCCTCTGAAGTCTGTGTCTGTCCACGCTGATGATACGAGCAAGAGGTCAATGCAGGGGTGGGTTCCTCCCGGTTCGGACCAGTTCGCCCGATTTTGTTACTGCGCATGCATGCATGCGCGCATGTGCGAAGCGTGCATGCACCCACGCAGCGTGCCCACGCAGCGCGGGAGGGAGCAAACCGGCAGCGAGGTAAGTTGGAACCCACCCCTGGGTCAATGCCTTGTAACCAACTGCATTACGGTTACAGAGGTCGTTCGCTACTTTTCAAGATGGGACATCCACAAGGAAGGTTAAAAAAAGAAATTCAAGAAGGTGGATCTTGATGGCATGTGCCATGCAGTTGAAGTCCATACATCTTAACTTTGCCGTGTGTGAAAAACACTGATAGGAGCTCATCTGCTTTCTAACAGCTTGCCTCCAGAAGTTGTGGGTGCCTCCATCACTGGAGGCTTCTAAAAAGAGACTGGACAGTCACTTGTCTGAAATGGTATAGGGTCTCTTGCTTGAGCAGGGGGATGGACTAGAAGACCTCCAAGGTCCCTTCCAGCTCTATTCTGATTGATTGATTGACTATGCAACTTAACCTGACTATCCTGGGTTTCAATTTGTACTTCTACTCTTGTTTTTTTAAAAATTATGTTCCCCCTCTTCTTTTTTTGCTTTGTTTTCATTATTCCACATTTTAATCAATTTGTGGCAATCTACAAATATGGCTAAATGATGCCTTTGAAGATATTCCTCACAACTTTAAAGTGTTTCTCAATCTTGGCAACTTTAAGATGGGTGGACTTCAACTCCTAGATTTACCCAGCCAGCTACACAAGGGATTTGTTTGGAAGAGTTCGCGATAAAAGGAAATCAGGCCACCAAAGGACACGGTGGCTGGATACTATCAAAGCTGATACCATCAATTCAAAGAAGTAGTGTAAGATTGGAAGATGTGGAGAGGCCTGGCCCAGTAAATAACTACTATTTTTCTTCTTCTTCTCCTTCTCCTTCTCCTTCTCCTTCTTCTTCTTCTTCTTCTTCTTCTTCTTCTTCTTCTTCTTCTTCTTCTTCTTCTTCTTCTTCTTCTTCTTCTTCTTCTTCTTCTTCTTCTTCTTCTTCTTCTTCTTCTTCTTCTTCTTCTTCTTCTTCTTCTTCTTCTTCTTCTTCTTCTCCTCCTCCTCCTCCTCCTCCTCCTCCTCCTCCTCCTCCTCCTCCTCCTCCTCCTCCTCCTCCTCCTCCTCCTTCTCCTCCTTCTTCTCCTTCTTCCAAATTGTGCTAAACAAGACCCACCCTAGAATAAAGAGAAAAATATAAAAAGTGATGAGAAGTTATATCATCTGGAAAGGTTGCCCTCAATCATAGTGCAATTGAAGCTCTACCTGTTGTACCTGTTGCGTGTTGTACATGCTGGTTGGGGAATTCTGGGAATTGAAGTCCACCCATCTTAAATTTGCCAAAGCTGAGAAACATTGGTCTACATATCCAAGCAATCTTCTCTTCTTTGGATATTTGTTAAAGTAGCAGGACTGAAATGAAAATTTATAAATTTTCCATCAGAGTGGGGAGGCAGGGAATGCTGTGGGTCCCATCCCCTAGGGAGATACACCTGGTGGGACCCAGAAGAAGGGCCTTCTCCATGGTGGCTCGCTCTCTCTGGAACATCATTCCCCCAGAGATTAGAATGGCTCCCACTCTAACACTCTTCCGGAAGGCACTGAAGACCTGGTTCTGCCAGCGGGCCTGGGGAACCCAGAGCGGGATGGAGCCCATTAAATGGCTCATGTGATCTGCTGTCGTCGGGGCGGGTGTGTGTGTGTGATTTTATTTTATTATATTAATTTATTTGATTCTTTTTTATTATTTTATTGTTTTAAATGAGATTTTATATTCTGTAAGCTGCCTTGAGTCGCCATGGGCGAATAGGTGGCAATATAAATTCAATAAAATAAATAAATAAATAAATAAATAAAACATGTAAAAAAAAAAAAAAAAAAAGCTTCAACTTAGATAGATAGATAGATAGATAGATAGATAGATAGATAGATAGATAGAGTCTCTATTCAGCTGAGATCTTCAAGTTAACAGAATAACAGAGTTGGAGGGGACCTTGGAGGTCTTCTAGTCCAACTCCCAGCTCAGGAAACCCCCTGCTCAGGAAACCCTATACCATTTCAGACAAATGATTGTCCAATCTCTTCTTAAAAACTTCTTCATATAGATCTTTCAACACCCAACCTTTCCCCTTGCAAGCAAATTTAGTCATAAATATCAAGGGCCCAATATTAAAACTTTTTTTTCCTTCTGCTCACTCTCGTCCGATTCTTGGAGGCTGCCTTGACAACTGCCTGCAACGTTCTTGATGAAATTTTTCAGAAGTGGTTTGCCATTGCCTCCTTCCCAGGGCTGAGAGAAAGTGACTGGCTGGACCACAAGGTCAGCCAGCCTAAGACAGAACTAGAATTTATGACTTCCCAGTTTTTAACTGTTACACTAAGTTTGCTCTCATATTTATTTCTTGTTTCTTTTGTTCAATCGTGTCTGATTCTCAGAGACTGGCTGTTGCAAGTTTGAGAAGTTATATTAATGACCCAATTTATGCCCCGGGAAAATCATAAGGCTGATTTGAATGAGCGCCAATCTTTCTCGTTGTGTCTTTCATGCTTCCCAACTCTGGTGCTTGATGAAATGATGCAATGCAAACAGGTTTCACCCACAGGTTAGTTGCCAGTCCCACACCTACTACCTTCTAATGAAACCACCCCAGGGAATTCTTCCTTGGATTCATTTCTGGGTCATTCCCCTTCCAGAAGGTGTGGCAACTCCACCCAGCTATTTGGGTCTAATGAGTTATTTCAACTTAGGCAGGGCAGAAAAACAAACAAGCGGATCTTACATGTCTAAATCTCCATTAGAATTTCATCAGGTCCTGCAGATCCAAGGGTAAATGGACAACCGGCAATTAGATGTGGACTTCAAGATCGTAACCAGAATAGCTTGGTTGGCTCTTGAGGCTTTGTGACTGAATGTAGTAGAAGATGCTGATCAAGTTGGAAATGTTTAGTCTAATGAAAGGAAGGACTGGGGTGACATGATAGCAGTCTTCCAATATTTGAAGGGCTGCCAAAGAGAGGAGGGGGTCAAGCTATTCACCAAAGTGCCTGAAGGCAGAACAAGAAGGAAAGGATGGAAACTAATCAAGGAGAGAACCAATCTAGGACTAAGGAAAATTTCTTCACAGTGAGAACAATTAACCAGTGGAATCGCTTGTCTCCAGAAGTTCTGGGTGCTCCAACACTGGAGTCCCAAAAGTGCTTTTTCAAGAGGCAACTGGATTTTACGGTTTTTCTTTGAAGACGTTTCACTTCTCATCCAAGCTGAAGACGTTTCTTGGATGAGAAGCGAAACTTCTTCAAAGAAAAAACTAGAAAGTCCAGTGGCCTCTTGAAAAAGCATCTTTGGGACAACCATGACCTGGATGACTGAGAATCTCCATTGACATCCAACACTGGAGGTTTTTACGAAGAGATTGGACAGCCATTTGTCTGGAATGGAATAGGGTCTCCTGCTTGGGCGGGGGGTTGGACTAGAAGACCTCCAAGGTCCCTTCCAAGTCTATTATTCTGTAGCTTGAGCGTACAAGAAGAGGGTTGCTGAAGTTGATCAGAGGATCACCTAATCTAGGCCTTTCCCCTCCCTATATAGTGACCTTTTAGAAGTAGGATTCCATGGCTATTGAGAGCAGATCTTCTCAAGATGCCTAAAGAAAGAGAGAGAAGGAAAACCATTTATAGATAGTCCTTGACTTATGACCGTAATGGTCATTAAGTCCTGATGCTCGTAAACTGAGTCACCCACATGACTGACTTGATTTTATGACCTGTTTTCCCTTGTATTAAGTGAATGCTGCAGTTGTTAAACCAATATGGGCCAATTTTGCTGAAAATTGCAACTGAATGCTTGTTTTCAGCGAAACTGTTATGAAATGCAGTCACATGACTGCAGGATATTGCAAATAGTTGTAAATGCAGACCAGTTGCCAAATGTCTCACATGTGGTCATGTGACTGCGGGGAGCCCACCTATCAGAACTTTGGAACTGGGTCATAAGTATCCCCAGAGAGATGCAGGAAATTCACTAAGGGAGCAGTTGTAAATCAAGGACTACTTATGTGTTTCCCATAAAACTGAGCATCATAATATCTGTATTAAATTACTAGGGTTCTCACACATCTAAGTTTCCAATATTCAGATCAACACTAGATGGCATCAGAGATTCAGGAAAAAAAATCTGTCCTGCTGCTTCCACCTGATGGTCAACTAGATTATAGCAGAATGGAGCTGAATTGACTGTTTATAAAGAAATCCTTTACTTGAGCTGGGAATTTTGCCTAGAGATGAATATCCTGGAATGAGAAAGGGACATAATGGATTTTGGTCCTTTGCATGTTTACATAAAAACAAGTTCAGGTAATCCTCGACTTACAACAGTGCATTTAGTGCATTCAAAGTTACAATGGCCCTGAAAAAAGTGACTTATGACTGTTTTTCACACTTATGACCTTTGCAGCATCCCCAGGGTCATGTGATCAAAATTCTGGCACTTGGCAACTGACTCATATTTATGACAAATGCCGTGTGCCGGGGTTACGTGATCCCCTTTTGCGACCAAACGACAAGCCAAGTCAATGGGGAAACCCAATTCACTTAACAACCATGTTACTAATTTAGCAACTGCAGTGATTCACTTAACAACTGTGACAAAAAGGTCATAAAATGGGGCAAAACTCACTTAACAATGGTTTCACTTAGCAACAGAAATTTTGGGCTCAATTGTGGTCATAATTTGAGGACTACCGGGAAATAGTATTTATTGGAATTTAATTCCATGAACATAATATATGGGGCTACAGGTGTACCCTGCTTAGCTAGCAGGACTGGGACCAGCAACTCAGTTATTAAGTAAAGCAGTCATTAAGTGAAACCACATCTGTGCTTATGTTCTAGCTTCAACTTTTCTTTGCTTTACAGACCGGCAAATGTCATAAACTGGTTATAAAGCTACTTTTTCATTACCATCGTAACTGCAAACGGTTGCTAAATGAAGCAGTTGCTAAATGAAGATTACTTGTACAGTTTTCATTTACAATTGACCAACAACTGGTGATTTTGTAAAATCCAAAGAGCTTGCTTTTTTTTTTTTTTTAAATGTATTGCAATGTTCCGAATTTGGGATCCACCCAAAATGCTTTTCGAAGTGTCTAATTATTCTGCCTAATAACTTAATAATTGCTCTTCCTTGTAATTATAGCAAAGTCTGAAAAAAAAAAAGGGTCCTGATATATTTTGGTTCAACCTGTACAGGTAGTCCTCGACTTACAACAGTTCATTTAGTGACCGTTTGAGTTTACAACGGCACTGAAAAAATGTGACTCATGGCCGTTTTCCACATTTACGACCGTTGCTGCATCGCCACAGTCATGTGATCAAAATTCAGACCCTTGCCAACTGCTCATATTTATGACGGTGTCCCAGGAAGGTGGGTGTGTGTCACGTGATCACCTTTTGCACAGCAAAGTCAACGGGGAAACCAGAGTTACTCAACAACCGCGTTGCTAACTTAACAACTGCAGTGACTCACTGAACAACTGTGCCATGAAAAGTCGTAAAATGGGGGCAAAGCTCACTTAAACACTGTCTCGCCTAGCAACAGAAAGTTTGGGCTCAACTGTGATCGTAAGACACTACCTGTATTTGGATTTAAAATGCCCAGCCATTCCTAGGTTGGACTACAAAGTCCAGGAATACTGGATTCTTAGCGTGGAAAGTATCTCAACGGACGAGAGATGTTTAGAAATAGAAATAGAAATAACAGAGTTGGAAGGGACCTTGGAGGTCTTCTACTCCAACCCCTGCTTAGGCAGGAAACCCTACACCACTTCAGACAAATGGTTATCCAAACTCTTCTTAAAAACTTCCAGTGTTGGAGCATTCACAACTTCTGGAGGCAAGCTGTTCCACTGATTAATTGTTCTAACTGTCAGGAAATTTCTCCTTAGTTCTAAGTTGCTTCTCTCCTTGATTAGTTTCCACCCATTGCTTCTTGTTCTACCCTCAGGTGCTTTGGTGAATAGTTTGACTCCCACTTCTTTGTGGCACCCCCTGAGATATTGGAACACTGATATCATGTCTCCCCTAGTCCTTCTTTTCATTAAACTAGACATACCCAGTTCCAGCAACCGTTCTTTATATGTTGTATCCTCCAGTCCCAAGATCCCTCTCACAGTTACTACTGTTGAGCAGGGTACCACATATACTGTAGCTGTGCATTTTGTTTTTCTTGCCTAAATGTAGAACCTTACTTTTTTCACCATTGAATTTCATTTTGTTAGATAGCGCCCAATGTTCAAGTCTGTCAAGATCCTTCTGTATCTTAAGCCTATCTTCTGGAGTGTTGGCTATTCCTGCCAGCTTGGTGTCATCTGCAAATTTGATGAGTTCCCCATCTATCCCCTCATCCAAGTCATTGATGAAGATGTTGAAGAGTACTGGGCCTAAAACAGAGCCTTGGGGTACTCTACTGCATACTTCCCTCCATGTAGATGCAGTTCCATTGTAGATGCAGTTTAGCCGGGCTACTCTTGTATAAAATGTGTTTTTCTGTCTTTTATTCAGTATATTCCCTCGCCTGCTATCACTGTGAAAATGAACCTTCCAACTGGAACTGTATGTCAATAAAGAAGTGTGCGGAAACAGACAAATACTGCACTACCGTTAAAACAATTAGCCGCGGCAGGCACGGTATGTATTATTGAAGCAGAATCTCTATGGAGATTCTCCATCATCCAGGTCATGGTTGTCCCAAAGGTGCTTTTTCAAGAGGCAGCTGGACTTTCTGGTTTGTCTTTGAAGACCATCTCCAGTCTACAACACAGTCCTTTCAACAGTTCCAAGAAGGCTCTACACCCATTTGCACCACTCAGGTGACCCTGACGACACAGATAAACCTCCAAGTGGCCTCAATGATTCTCTAAGAGAGCGCAAATGACCAGCTGTCTCCAAGGAATATAAATCCTTCTATTCCCCATCATCCAGTCACAGCTGAAGAAGCTTCTTGGATGAGAAGTGAAATGTCTTCAAAGAAAAAAACAAGAAAGTCCAGTTGCCTCTTGAAAAAAAAAGCACCTTTGGGACATGGAAGCAGAAATAATTACTGTACGGGCTACATTTGCAATGAACCAGAAAGCGGCTTATGGGGAATGATCTAATACCAAAACTATTTTCATCTTAAAAATATTGAATGTTGCTCTTAAATCCTGGGAACAGGGATGCCATGATGTTGATATTCATAAGTTTGGACCCAGACTTGAATTATACAGAAGAAAGTTTCTTTTAAATTTCCAAGTTACTAGTTCTCCAGAGGTTTGAGTGGAAGGGGTAGCTGGTGAGAGGACAGTGGGTTCAGATAGACTTGACCCTCAATGTTTTAGACCAGAGAGGTTATCAACCATGGTTAAGAAAGTTGGAGGAAGAATGGATGTACCAGGGAAATGAGGAGTGTTTAATGTTCTTCCCATATGCTGTGAAGTGGGACACTTGGAAAGTAGAGGAAATATCTGCCAAGGAACCCAGGAAAATTTTCTCAACTTTGAAACTGGGTGGACTTCAACCTCTGCTGGCTGGGGAATTCTGGGAGTTGAAGTCCACCCATCTTCAAGTGACCAAGTTAGAAAGTCCAACCGGAAAGAAAAGCTGAGTCTAGATGGGGCTGAAATCCCCCTTTTTTGGTGGCTTCTAATTTCTTGCATTGTATATAATTACTTGATTTTATTTTGCCACATAAGGTCAGCCCGATGACTACCGGATCAGCAAGCAATGTGCTCCAACCTGTGATGAAAACTTCATGGACACAGGGTCATCATCCGTCGCTACGAAGTGCTGCCAGTTTAGCTTCTGTAACATCAGTGGGGCCGCCAGCGTGAAACTGAGCAATATGGTGCTGGTTTTGGGAATCCTGGGCAGTTTCTTCTACATCTTCCAGTCTAGATAAGGGATTGCTCATAATTCTTACGAGAAAGAGAGACCAGCAAATTTCATCCAGACTCCTGAAGCATCTCAGAGGCTCTCCTTCTGAACCTAGGATCAATACACCAAATAGATTCTTGGTTCTCCTACGGGAAAATTGGTCTCTATTTGCATATTGCAGAATATAAGTTTCCCTTTGTACATAGAGAAGTCCTTTGTATTAAGTAGTATTTTTATTTAGTGTGCACTTGTATCTAAGTCTAGCACAAACCTTTTTTGCCTCACCATAATAATCCTGGGAAACTTTATAGTGAGAGCATTTATTAAAGATTGTCAAACCCTTAGGCAGATGGCTGACGTAGCATCCTTCTTCCTCTTGACACAATAACATTATTTTTGCAAAACTGGCTTAATTAAAAATAACTTCCTACTTTGGTGCACCCAAAGGGCATCATTCACCACATTTTCTTCTTGGTAATGTTTTTTTTTCCTTCACACTTTCCGAGATGAGTTAATGATGGTTCTATCCACCCGGTGTGGAAAGGGCACAACTGCAAGAGGTTAGGGAAAAGCTAACCCTAGGCCACTTTGATGACGATTAACCCTGGTCAGCAGCAACAGGATGGCAAGCTTGGATGTGAGAGGATGTGGTTGTGGCTACTTAGAAGGTCACCGTGTGCTGTGATCTTGTGGGAAGTTTTAATCAAATGATATTTTATTCCCTATACTGTCTCCATCTTCCCTTAAATATCAACAGAAGCCAGAATGGACTGAGAATCAGCGTCTCCGCTAGATAATTGACAGTCAAGCTGAAACTAAGTTAATCAAGTGAAAATAGCAAACGGGGGAAAAATCTTTTATTCAAACTTCCATAACCCCCCCCCCCCAATAATTTTACTCAGACCTAATCCACGCATCAAAGAAGAAGGTCTGTAAACACAAATAGATTAAAATGAAACTATTAATTTAGTTTAATTTGAATTAAAACGGTCTCCCAATGGAACTACACATCCCCATGCCCTTCAAGTGTAACCCTAGAACCAGTATGCACACACATCCATACCAGTGGTGGTATTCAGCCGGTTCTATCCGGATCGGGCAAACCAGTAGCAAAGAAGGGGGGATGCCCCGCCTACCCGTGCGGACATCATGACATCCCTTTTTTTGATGATTTTGACACACACAAGCAAACACTCAAAACTCATTTAACACAATGTAAACATAATTATAACACTCACAGTTCAAACAAAGAGACCCAATCCACATCGCTTGATTTAATCAACCCCCTTCTCCGGGGCCAACACTTAACACACAACCATGCTCTTCAAGTGTCCGTCTAGAATCAGCATGTACACACTTCCATACCCCTCAAGACCCACACCAAGGACAAGCTCCTCTATAAATCAGCCTATGTGCCTCATTTTCTCTCTTTGCTTTGGGGAATAAATAAATCTCCTTTCTTCATAGCTGTCTGGATTTCATTCTGATTTCTTCTTGCACAACATGGGTTTGAGTTGGAACCCCAAATTATTCTTCTGACAATCTCTTTTTTCAGCTTCCATGATTTTGCAGCTGGTTTTGAAATTTGAAACTACATCTTGCTGCTTCAGTCCTGTGATCTGGGCTGTATATTAATAAAGTTTTGTGTCGATGTTCATTAATATACCAGTTTGCAAACTCATATCCACAGTGGAAGCAGGGGAAAACTCGGTTCTCCTCTTCATTAGCTCTAATTTAACCATTAACGTTGACTCCTGGTAACAGGGGTATCTGCAGCATATGGTTCAAGAGTGAAGGTGATGGCTTTGTTGGTGTCATTCAAAATTCTGCACGTGGTACATCAAAATCAAGATGGGGGCTGTGATGAGAAGAGCCAAGATCTGCCTGTTCCCTTAACAACCAGGTTTTCATAAGACATGCCAAGTTGGCAGCTTCATCCTTGATAAAACCATAGGTGGGGGAAGCTTTATCACACACAAACTTGGCATTCAAAAGCAATGCAGCAGGTAAGACGATCGAAGATCTGATAACCAAGATTGAGCATAGAAGCCAAGAGCTGGACAGTGGGATGGCTTTCAGGTGGTTTTTGGACCCGGCCTTCTTGCTTGGTGTGCTCTCCGCCTGAAGATTGGCTTGGAGAGATTCTTTTCTACTTTGAAAGAGCTTCTTATGCTCTTTGTTTAACATCTCGAGGTGTTGTATGTCCTCTTTGAGTGTTGAGTCTCCTACCTGTGACTGGACGTCTATGAGGCGGCGTTCACAATCTATCCATTGTAAGAAAGGCACCTCCATATCCTCTTCCAATGCTTTGGGTGTGATGCAGAGTTGCTGCAACCTCTCCCAGTATTTTTCATGGTGTTAGTAGAGCCTGTCCCAATCCTCCAATAGGCTTGACCACATGACTTCAGTAGGCTTTCTTTGCTGCCTTAAGTCATAAGGTTTCTGAGATGTCTTTGCTTTTTCTGAATTTTGGACATCAAATTCTACATTCGTGTTGAGGTTAGTTGGGATGACCAGCTCTTCTGGCACGTTAGAGACTGGGGAATACTCAGGGGATTTTCTTGATACTTTAGGAGATGTCAGTGCAATTCACTCTTTGACCACTAGGGTGCGCTGCATGCACTAGGATTGGCAAAAGGAATTTTCTGGACACTGTAAGAGACGTCACTGCAATTCACCCTTTGACCACTAGGGTGCGCTGCATGCGCTAGGATTGGCAAAGGGAATTTTCTGGACACTTTAAGAGATGCCACTGCAATTCACCCTTTGACCACTAGGGGGCGCTGCATGTGGGTAGCTTGAATACGAGCCTGTTGTTTGCAGATTGGCCACCAGAAGGTGCTGCAGCCTAGACTAACACTTGGATTAACTAGAGTTGGCTTTTCCTTTTATGAGAATTGCAGGATTAGCTGTCCGATTTTGGGTCCCTAAGGGCTTTTCTCCCGAGATTGGAATCCCAGTTTGGACCGTGGATGCTTGCAAACTCTAAGGGATTTGCTTTTCCAATATTTCAAGCAAGAATAAAAGAAGCAGCTTTCTTAACTGTGTTTGTTAGATGGCACATGCAGGAGGGACTCCTTCCAAAGAATATTGAGAGAGACCCAAGCTTACAAAGGGAAGGTTCTCCTATATATAACCTAAAGGTGCTTTTCCAAAAAACCAGCTGGACTTTCTTGCTTTTTTCTTTCAACAAACAACTTTCTTTGCTTCTTTTCATCAAAGACTGACCCTCAGAGTGCTAACAACTAGATGACTCCAAAGCAGAGGTGGTATTCAGCCTTCGATCTGACCTAAGTGTAGCACACAAAATTATATGCTACAATGTCCTACCTGTCAATGACTACTTCAGCTTCAACCGCAACAACACACGAGCTCACAATAGATACAAACTTAATGTAAACCGCTCCAAACTTGATTGCAAAAAATACGACTTCAGCAACAGAGTGGTCAATGCCTGGAATACATTACCCGACTCTGTAGTTTCTTCCCCAAACCCCCAAATCTTTAACCTTAAACTGACTACCATTGACCTCACCCCATTCCTAAGAGGTCTGTAAGGGGCGTGCATAAGTGCACCAGCGTGCCTACCGTCCCTGTCCTAAAGTCCCCATGTATTCGAAAAATATGTACACATGCAAGACAAAATAAATAAATAAAATAAATAAAATAAAATAGTTCTGGCGAGCCTGTAGCGGAAATTTTGAGTAATTCAGAGAACCGGCAAATACCACCTCTGACTGACCCCACCCCAATCTATTTGCTGCCTCCCGAGTCCCAGCTGATCGGCTGGGTCTTCTTTTGTTGCCCTGCACAGGAGAATGGAGCTGGAAAGCAGGTTAGTGGGGTGGGGAGGGAATGGGGATTTTGCAGTAACCTTCCCCAGGAGTGGGGTGGAAATGGAGATTTTGCAGTATCCTTCCCCTGCCACGTCCCACCAAGCCACACCACACCCACCAAGCCACGCCCACAGAACCGGTAGTAAAAAAATTTGAATCCCACCACTGCTCCAAAGGATATAAATTCTTCCATTCCCCACAGCCAGTTAGAACTGAAGAAGCTTCTTGGATGAGAAGCTAAATGTTTTCAAAGAAAAAAAAACAAGAAAGTCCAGTAGCCTTTTGGAAAAGCACCTTTGGAACAACCATGACCTGGATGATTGAGAATCTCCATAGACAGGAAGGAGAGACTAACGCATAATCAACAGATGTTGTAAGCATACAGTACATATTCATCTCAAGTCAAGAAGTAATGGATGGAAGATTGTCAAAGAGAGACCCAACTTAGAACTAAGGACAAATTTCCTGACAGTGAGAACAATCAAGCAGTGGAACAGTTTGCCTCCAGAAGCTGTGGGTGCTCCATCACTGATGGTTTTCAAGAAGACATTGGACAACCATTTGTCCAGAATGGTATAAGCTCTCTTGCTTGAGCAGGAGGTGGACTAGAAGACTTCCAAGGTCTCTAGGAAGTAGCGGAAGTATTGGAAGTAGAGCAGTTTATTCATTCAGTGGTTGAAGGTAGCCTACCTCATTAGGGGTTTAACAGTAGAGTTATATATAATGACAAGCGGGCTTTGATGTTGAGATGTGAAGACTGAGGTGGACTCAGGGCGACTGATTGGAGCTCGAACATTTACTAGAGGGATGCCCTTCCTGATGCCTACACAGAGTTCACAGCAGATAATTACTCATTGCACACAGAAAGAGAAATATCTGCCACTACCTAGGATTGAACTCACAGCCTCCTGATTGTGAGGTGAGAGCTCCACCTATAGGCCACCATGCCGATTGCATCTTTTTTAGTTGAATATCTGTGTGTGTGTGTGTGTGTGTGTGTGTGTATAGAAATTAGGTATGTCTAGTGTAATGAAAAGAAGGACTAGGGGTGAAATTATAGCAGTGTTCCAATATTTAAGGGGCTGCCCCAAAGAAGAGAGGATCAACCTATTTTCTAAAGCATGAGAAAGCAAGACAAGAAACAATGGATGGAAACTAATCAAGGAGAGAACCAACCTAAAACTAAGGAGAAATTTCTTAACAGTGAGATAAATTAACCAGTGGAATGGCTTGCCTTCAGAAGTTGTGGGTGCTCCATCACTGGAGGCTTTTAAGAAGAGACTGGACAGACACTTGTCTGGAATTGTATAGGGTCTTCTCCTTGAGCAAGGGGTTGGACTAGAAGACCTCCAAGGTCCCTTCTAACTCTGTTATTCTGTTATATTGCCCTGAGGCTGTGTGAAGTCCGGAAAGGAATATAGCCCTCAGATATTTAGATTCCTCCCTAGATGTGAAGGCAAAAATCACAAAATTGCGTCTCACTTACTTTGGCCATGTCATGCAGGGGAATTCACTGGAGAAAGCAATTATGTTGGGAAGACAGTGGTGAAAGGAAACCAGGCCATAAAGAACACAATGGGTGGACACCATCAAAGCTGACACCAGCCAGAGCATAGAGCCTGGCCCATAGAATCGCCAAGAGTCGGTAATAGCATGATAATCATCACTCTACCTGTGGATTTATTATGAGGTGGTCAAGCTGGAGTATTGACATAAAAGATTGCCATTATCAGCTTAATCAGCCTAAAATGGGAGGAGGGGAAGATCATAGGCTTTTAGCTTTTAACTTCTAACAGGTGGACCACCCAAAAGCTACTAATGTCCTGGTACCAAAGTTACAAACTTTTTAAAAAATATTAAGATGACAAGCATGATGTCCACAGTTACCAAAACAGGAGGGAAAAAGGCAACTGTAACAATGACCTCACCCTCAGGACCAAGATCAGTAAAAAGTTTGCTTGGAGGAGAAAGAGCGAGTACTGCGGCAAACTTACAATCTATGCACGTAACCCTGGCATCCATACAAGAGACTATGATGAAGATGCAGGAGGCGATGGCGAATAACACCGAGGATATCAAAAAAGAAATTAAACATGACATAGGAGAAGTAAAAGGAGAGATACAAAAATTGGATGAGAAAATGGGTGCGATGCAAGAAAAGATAACAAAAAACGAGCAGAAAATAATAGTAATAGAAACCAAAACAGAACAAATGGAGAAAAAATTAGGTACAACGGAAACTAGAATGTTAGCAGCAAATAGAGCACTAGAAGAGACCATAATAAATCTAGAAATGGAAAAATCTATGCTCTATTTGCGCTTTCAAAATATAGCGGAAAGTAAAGAAGATCATCTCCCGAAGCTAATGGTGGAACTCTTGGCGGAATTTCGGCAGAAAAATAAGCAAGATTTTGAAAATGAGATAGATGAAGTTTTCCGGATACATACAAATTACGCCCGCAGACACAAACTCCCAAGAGAAGTTCATGTTAAATTTGTGAGAAGGAAGGTGAGGGATGAAATGTATGGTAGGACACGACAGGAACCATTAGCTTACAAAGGGAAAGAGATTATTACATTAAAACAGATTCCAAGAAGGATAAGGGAGCAAAGGAAAAGCTATCTTGTCGACACAATTATTAAAACATAGGGTGATGTTTAGATGGCTCATTCCAGAGGGAATGTTAATTACCTGGCAAGAAAAAAGATTCCGTATAGATTCAATAGACAAAGTTCAGGAATTCTATGATAATTACATAAGTGAGGAAGATGAGCAGGACAGTAGAGAGGAGGTAGAATCTAAAAGTCAGGAGGAGAGGGTAGCAGAAGAAAAGATAGTGGAACAGGAAATTAGGGAAAGGAGAGAAGAGGAACGTCAAGAAAGAGAAGGAGCTAAAACAAGGGCTCAGACGGAGATAAGAACAAGGACAGGACTAAAATCTAATTATAAAGAATAGGATGGAAGAGGAAATAAGGTTATTATCGTTAAACATTAATGGTATAAACTCCCCTAGCAAAAGGGAAAAAAAACATTAATTAGGCTCCAAAGATTAAACTTGGACATAGTTTATATACAAGAAGTACACATTAAAGAAAAACACAGTAGACTTTTAGATAACCCCAAACTAGGAAAATTACATTGGGCACTAGCACAAGAAAAGAAAAGAGGAATTGCGGTATATGTTAAGGATTGGATAAACTTGAAGACAATATTCAGTGATAAGGAGGGTAGAATTTTGATAGTGGAAATTAAAACCAGCCAAAAAAAGAATTTTATTAGTGACAATATATGCACCAAATATAAAACAGAAGGATTTCTACAAAAAATTATCAAAAGAATTAACAGAATTAGACTACGAAAATATATGTGTGGTAGGAGACTACAATGCAGCGGTAGACAATAAAAAAGACCATAAGGGGACGAAGAAGAACAAAAAGGAAAGACAAAAATTACCAAATACTTTCTATGACATGGTGTGAGAACTGAACCTAAAAGACGCATGGAGATAGTTATACCCTGCAAAAAAACAATACACCTTTTATTTTATATCCACATAATTCATGGTCTCGTATTGACATGGCTTGGATGAACCCGGAATTGATAAACACTATAGAAGATATAGAAATATTACCAAACACATGGGCAGACCACAACCCGTTGACAATAAAATGGAAAGGTCACAGGGAAAAGGGACGATGGACACTAAACCAAAGAATTGTAAAGGAAAAACCGTACGTAGAAATGATGGAAAAGGAATTGAGCAACTTTTTTAAGGACAACAAAAAAGAACAGACGACACTGCAGAATCTTTGGGATACCACTAAGGCATATATGAGAGGGGTGACAATAGCGTATATGGCAAGAAGAAACAAGGAGAAATGGAAAAAACAAAATCAATTACAAAATAAACTTAAATAATTAGAGAAGACCCTGCACAAAGAACCACAGAATGATAAAATTATACAAGAACGAGACCTGACAAAGCATAAAATTAATTTAATTCAACAAGAAGAAATGATAAGGAATGTAACAATGGCAAAACAAAACTATTTTGAAGCGGCAAATAAGCCTGGGAGGTGGTTGGCCCATAAATTAAGAAAAGAAAAAACAAAAAGACTAATACAACAACTGCAAGACAAACAAGGGAATATATGCCACAAGAAAGAGGAAAAGAAAAAGATAGCTCAAAACTTTTTCCAAACAGTGTATAATCAAGAAAACATTAGAGAAGAGGAGGTCAAAAAAATACTTACAGAATAGAAATTTACATAACATAACAGACGAAGATAAAGAAATCCTGAACGAAAAGATAACATTAGATGAAATGAAAGGGGCAATTAAAAAACAAAAAAACAACAAAACACCAGGACCGGATGGAATTTCCACTGAGATATACAAAACAATACAAGAACCATTAGTAGAAATTATGTTAGAAGTATATAATGAAACATTAGAAAAAGCGAAGATGCCAAATTCCTGGACAGAGGCGTTTATAAAGCTGGAAGGGACCTTGGACGTCTTCTAGTCCAACCCAGATCAATCAGAATAGAGCTGGAAGGGACCTTGGAGGTCCTCTAGTCCAGCCCCCTGCTCAAGCAGGAGACCCTATACCATTTTAGGCAAATGGCTGTCCAGTCTCTTCTTAAAAACCTCCAGTGATGAAGCACCCATAACTTCTGAAGTCAATCTATTCCATTGGTTAATTGTCCTGAGGAACTTTCTCTTTAATTCCATGTTGCTTCTCTCCTTCATTAGTTTCCATCCGTTGCTTCTTGTCCTGCCTTCTGGTGCTTTGGAAAATAAATGAATCCTCTCTTCTTCGTGGCAGCCCCTCAAATATTGGAAAACTGCTATCATGTCACCCCTAGTCCTTGTTTTCTCTAGACTAGCTATCCCAGGTATGATGAGGGTCTTGATATTTCAAGATAGGTGAGGATCTTGATATTTCAGGCCAAATTACATTTATGGGAAAATACCAGCTAAAATATTCCTGGATCATCGGAGGAAATTGAGAGGTTTGTTGGGTGGTGATTGAATGCAGTTTTGAGCATCTTCCTGACTCTACTTCTCAGTACAGATAGACCTCGACTTAAAACAGTTCATTTAGTGACCGGTTGAAGTTACAACAGCACTGAAAAAAGTGACTTATGACCATTTTTTCACCCTAACGACCTTTGCAGGGTCATGTGATCAAAATTCAAACAGTTGGCAACTGAATCATATTTATGACAGTTGCAGTGTCCCAGGGTCAGGTGATCCCCTTTTGTGACCTTCTGACAAGCAAAGTCAATCTAGAAACCAGATTCATTTAACAACGATGTTACTAACTTAACAAGTGCAGCGGTTCACTTAACAAATATGGCAAGAAAAGTCACAAAATGTGGCAAAACTCACTTAACAAATGTCTGGCTGAACAACCAAAATTTTAGGCTCAATTGTGGATGTAAGTCGAGGATTATCTGTAATGCCACTTGATGTCACCCACCCTGGAACAAACCCTTTCTCTTCCTTTGGATCTGCTTTCCATCCTGGCCTGAAAAATTCTCCTTTTTCTTGGGTTCTCTGGGTTTTCTCACAAGCCTAAGAGGTTGTTTATCCCTTGATGAAGGGTTTTATGGAACCCCTACTTGATCCTCTCACCTCCCCTTTGGAGTCTGACAAGAACAATTTGCTGCTTAAGTAATTAATGGTCAGCTTAGATGTCTGTAATTAAAACAAAGGATAATACCACCAGCAAGATTGGCCAAAATGTATCCATCCGTATCACCCAATTGTTGGAAATGTAATCACACACAAGGGACATTCTACCACATGTGGTGGACATGTCCCAATGCAAAGAAATACTGGGGGAAAATTAAAAAATGGATTGAGGAGATAACGGAACAGAAAATTGAGATGAGACCAGAACTGTTTCTTCTAGGAATAATAAAATTTAACATGAGAAAGGAAATTTACTATATTATTCAACATATAATTACTGCAGCGAGAATCACATTCGCCCAAAACTGGAAGAAAGAAAAAACACCCTCGAACACAATGATTATAAAAAAGGTGCTAGAATGCGCAGAGATGAGTAAACTAACAATGGAATTGAAACAGAGAGAGGAAACAATGTATTACAAAATATGGAATAGATGGTATGATTGGCTTGAAAGGGAAAGTAAAATTAATGTGTAAAGTAATATAAAATGATGTAACAAAATAAATGTAAAATATAAATAGATGTAAAGTAATATACAACGCGTATAAAATTGTAAATAGAAATAAGAATGTTTAAGTTAAGAATAATAGCCTTAGATATGGAAAATGTAGAATGAAGAAGAAACTTCCGATAGCGACAAGCTGTATTAGTGAAATTATGTTTTGTCTTTTTAATGTGAAAAAATTCAATAAAAAGTATTTAAAAAAACAAAACAAAAAACCAAACCAAAACAAAAAAGGATAATTGTGACCTCTTGTGGAAAATCAATCTGAACCGAGGTGTTGTGTGAAACAGACCTGTAGTGCACAATACAAGCTAGGTCTGATCCCTGAGGACATTCTTTATGAACATCTTTCATGGACAAACGGTTTTATGGGTGACAAGAGCATTTTGAACAGTACCTCCACTCTGGCTTGAAAAATTTCTGGTTTTGATGTCATCAGTAAGAAGATCTTTTGATTGCAGAAGTGGTTGTTCTATGACTCAAGGCACCCTTGACATCTGTCCTCCTACTCCTTTCAGAAACCCCACTGCCATATCTGACCACTCCTGATCCATCCACTCTGTCTTCTTTATTCATATTTTTGGATCTTGGGATTCCTTTTATCCAGGGTTAATTTTAGACAGAACCTCTGATACTCAAGGATATGCTCAGAGGATTCCATGTTGGTTAACAGTAGATAGAACCACAGTTGCAACCTGAGGGGTTAGGAGACTCAGAGAGTTTGTCCACCTGGTTAATTGAAGTGCAAATAAAACATAAGAAGACACGTGTCCAGAAGCTAAAAGATTTTGGAGTAAAGTTAGGAAATGGGTAGAAGAAATAATAGAACAACGGATTGACCTGAGACCGGAGATTTTTTTATTGGGACTGTTGAATAGAAAATACGACAAGGAAATACAATATCTTCTTCTTCATATAATCACAGCAGCGAGAATAGTTTATGCCCAAAAATGGAAAAATGATAATATACCATCCGAGGAAGAACTAATAAGGGAAATAATGGACTGTGCAGAGATGGATAAATTAACAAAAGAATTAAAAGAAAAAGAAGAGACAGATTACTACTTGGTTTGGGATAAATTTTACAATTGGTTCGAAAGAAGAAATAGAATGTAAGGTGTAATAAATGAAAAGGGAAAGGAAAAACGATATGGGTAAATTATGAGTGACTTGTAAGTAATAAGTGTGAAGAAATAAAGATAGAAATATGTAAATAGCTAGATAGGTCAACAAATGTGAAAACAATTAGAGAAGAGTAAAAGGGAAAAATGTAAATAATAGATTATATACTGAGACGAAACTGTTGTTAAAAGTGTATTTATGTATATATGTGGACGTAGGTCTTTGTTTGTTTGTGTGTATTGTTTTGTAGTTTTAAAAATCAATAAAAAATAAAAAATTAAAAAAACAACCCAAAAATATGAGTCATCCCCTTTATGCAAATTCAGCTTGCATCTTGTTAGCAGTTTTTGAATAAAAATAATTGAACATGAAGGGAAAAACAAAACATAAGAAGACACTGAACGTTCAAGTGAGATCTTTTAATTCCATACTTAGCACAGATTGTACAACCCTGTATACATTCAGAAATAGACGCTAATTGTCCAGGTAGCCAACAGTTTCACGTGGAAAGGTCGTGTGTTCCTTGAAGACAGGGACCGAGTGTTACTTATCTGGTTTGATCTAGTCTCCATGTTCTCTTGTAATCCTTAATATCCACCCACCCACCCTCAGCAACCTCTTAGAGGGGTATAAATATACGTGTCCGCTGCCACCCTGGGTTACACTTTGCAGGCTGTAGAGAAGATTGCAAGATGAAAACTCTGCTGCTGGCCTTGGTGGCGGTGGCATTCGTGCACCTGGACTCAGGTAGGGCCACCAACCTTTGATCTTGGGTGACCATCAAACCAAAAACAAGGGGGGAGGCAGAGGGAGCTATGGTATTTGAGGCCATTGTGCTCCATTCTGGTGATGGGACTTTCTCACTGTTCTGCTCTTCATGACGAGAGTCCATGGGAGCTTTTAGGAGAGACAAGGAGGTCTCCATTTGGAGAGAAGCCTACAGTGGCTGGCCCAGTTGGTATTCGGTGGCCGGTCTGGGCAGGCATTCTGGGGTAGACTGCCTCTGAAAATAGAGGTTCCTTTGCATAGTGAATTCTGCCCTGGGATTACTCCTGGGAGTGAGATGAAAAATACTCTCTTTTCTTAGCCCCTCCATCTCTTTCTCTCTGGCTTTGCTATCCCTCAGTATGGCCAAAGGGGATTAGTGATGCCACCTTCAAGTCAAGCTAGACTGCCTCTGAAAATAGAAGTTTTTCTTTTTCTTCTTGTACCATATCCCTCATCGGACGTTGGCGATCATGTTGGCCATCCTATTTTTATCAACAGCCGCACGAAAAAGTGCTGTTGAGTTTTATCCAAACCGGTCCCTTAGATTTTGAAGCCATGATGTTCTTCTTCTGCCTGGACCTCGTTTGCCTTCAATCTTTCCTTGGAGGATGAAGTGAAGTATGCCGTATTTTTCTGGGTTGTCGCATCACATGTCCGAAATATTCTAACTTTCACTTTTTTATGGTTTTGATGATTTCCCTTGGCTTTCCCAGGCGGCTTATCCCCTCCTCGTTTCTGATTTTGTCAACCCAACTTATACGTAACAGCCGCCTGTAAATCCACATTTAAAATGCTAGAAGTTTTTATGTGTAGTGAATTCTGTCCTGGAATTACTCCTGGGAGTGAGGTTAGAAATGTTTCCTTTTCTTATCCATCTGTTTGCCTCTCTCTGGCTTTGCCAATGCTGAGTGTTTTTGACTGTATGACCAAAGGGATCAGTGATGCCTCCTTCAAGTCAGGACTTTCCTTGACACCAATCTGAGATTGGTTGTTGTTGCTGGGATTTCTGAGACTCCTCAGTCTGTTTTACAGCCTTAAGGGTCTCCCATCCTAGGATTAACCAGCCCCAACCCTGCTTAGCTTCCAAACCGAGAGAAAGCTGCTGTGGTTGCGTCCTGCTTGCAGAACAAGTTATTATTATTTTTTATCATCCCAGCTTCATTGTTTTTATAATACCCCAATGCAGAGAAGAAACCTATTACTCCATCCTCCTCCTATTTTCCCCGCAACAACAACAACCCTGTGAGATGCGCAGCAGCACTGGGGATTTGTCGGAAACACGTGTTAAACCCACCATAGTTATTTTATCAGGGGTGAAATCTACTTACCTTCCCTACCGGTTCGGAAGTTTGCACGCTATGCGTGCGTGCTGTCATCACATCCGATTGTTGACCCTCTGCACATGCGCAGAAGGCTTTGCGCATGCACAGAGGGTTAACCAGGAAGTAACCACATCTGGGTGGGCGGGCGGAGCTTCGCGATGCTGCCACTACAGAGGGTTAAAACCAGGAAGTAACGACATCTGGGCGGGTGGGCAAAGCCTTGCACTGCTGCCGCTACCGGTTTGCCGAACCAAGCGCTGCCGCCGCTACCAGCACGCGCGAACTGGACAGAACCAGCACTGTATTTTATACAACAAATGTGGCAAATCTGCTTATCCCTTTCCATTTTAGTAATAAACTGACTACGGGTTACACAGTTTATAGATTGTGATTTTAGTATAGTTAGACCATGTATAATTGACAGACTGGATTTTATCATAGATACTATTTGTTATTTATTATTTTTCTAGAATTTTAAATTGTATATTTATTGAGTGTTTTTGTTGTGGTCCGCCAGCGGCCTGTGCAGCTGGCAGCAGAGCCGGACAGCGAGGAGGCTGGTATTGTGATTCGCCAGCGGCCTGTGCAGCTGGTACCAGAGTCAGACAGCAAGGAGGCTGGAGAAGGCTCGGTGCCAGAGGCACGGATTCAGCCAGGGCCTTCTGAACCTTCAGAGGCTGCCATGAGTGAAGAAGAAGAAGAGGAGCCTGTTCTCAATGCGCGCGTGCGCAGAGCTGCCAAAAGGTAGGAATGGCTCCTGAGGAGAAGGACTACTCGGGAGTAAGGCTTGGGGATAATTGGCCACTCCCATAGCCGATTTAAGTTTTGAATTCAAACCTCTGTTCTGCTCCTGTTTGAAATTGTCAAAGTTGCCTGCAAATTGTTTCTGGGCGTTTTGCCAAAAACAGTAAGGTTCATGTGGGTTATCTGCTGTTATCTGAAAGACTCTTCATCAGACTTCTGTTCTTTTGCTTGGACTATTGCTGACTGTTAAGGAAATTAATTAACAGCCGTTGCACAGAAAAGACTGGTTTACACTTTATTTGACTTTAGGACGACTGCTAAGTAAGACAATTAGTAGCCGTTACTATTAAAACAAGGTTTGTATGGACGCTGTTTGTGCTGTGTTCCTTTGTCAGTACGCTGGGTCAGAACAGTTTTTATTTGTTCTGGCTTCTGGTCTATGACTGTAATAAAATTCTATTGAACCCTGTGAGATGGGTTGGGTTGAGAGAGCGCGACTGGCCCAGACTCGCCCATCTGCCTGTCATGCGTAAAGCAGGACTAGAACTCACAGCCTCCTGGTTTGCAGACCATTTGACCTTTCTAGTAAAATGTTCACAGTGATCTTATGGTTAAACAATCCATTGTCTAATAAATAGCAAGATAACAATAACACGTAGAGAGCAATAAACACCAAACTAAGTTTTCTCTGTTTCATTTCTTTCATCCATACAGGATATACCCTGGAATGTTACTCATGTGGTGGATTATTTTGTCTTTTGCCCGTGCAATGTCAGGAAGAGGAGAAGTACTGCATTGCTGTGCATGTACATGGTAAAACCAGTTCTTCTCCTTTCTCATAACTTTTCTTCTTGGAATCAAACTGGAGCTCCCAAGTGCATTTGAGGATTGTTGGTCACATAGGACCTGTTCTGTCCGGGTACCCCTGAGGTCATGGCCTTGTTGCCATGGGTGTCAAACTCGATCCCGTTGCTGGCCACATTGGGAGTTTGTTTGCCCTTGGGGGGCTGGGGTAGGCAGGGCCTGATCATCACAGCCAACTGGGTGGGTGTGGCTGGGCCCAGGGTGGCAGGGGATGGTCCCTCACTGTCTCCGGGATGGCCCTGCGGGTCAACTCCATGGCCTATCACGGGCCAAATCTGGCCCGCAGGCCATGTGTTTGACACGTCTGTTCTACTGTATTACAGTCCATTAGGATTTTAGTCCATATAGGTCAGGGGTGTCAAACTCAATTTCATTGAGGGCCGCATCAGGGTTGTGACCTCGGGGGACTGGAATGGGCGTGGCGAGGGTGGGCATGGCCAGCTTGATGTCCCTCATGTCGGGGGTGCCTGTGGTGGCCCGAGTGCTTTGCCAGAGAAAATGGGCTCCTGAGTTCTCTTTTCAGCTGCAACGGCCTCCCGCAACCCTCTGCCAGTGAAAATGGAGTTCGGGAGGATGCGTATGTGGCCCTCCCGAGCTCTGTTTTTGCTGGAAGAGGCACCACAGGCCAGTCCTTTGCTGTTTCCAGGGCAGCCCCGTGGGCCAGATCTAAGCACCCCGTGGGCCGGATTGGCCCCCAGGCCTTGAGTTTGACACCCCTGGTCTAAAGGATACAAGGAAAGGAGGACTTGGAATGGGGAGCTTCATTCATCCCAGGAGCAGCCCAAATTTGGGAGGGGGGGGAAAACATTCCTTAAAGAAAGGAGGTAGGGAAAGGCTGAGAGGGCTGTGGGAAGGTTTCTTCTTTGCTTGATGGAGTTGGGACCTAGCCAATTAAGCCATGAAATATCCAAGTTAGATGGCATTGTCCCTATGTATCAGAACACAGGACTTTTGCCAGAAATAGTTTGTTTCTTCATTTACTCCTGAGTATTCAGGAGAAGGAAGGAGATCCGATTTCCTCCAGGGAGGGAATGCATGAATGTATTAAAAGTGAGTTTATTGTTTTTCTTCTGAACCAACTACAGAATAAACACTCCATTTTTATTTATTCTTCACAGGAAATGAGCGGATCAGAGGATGTGCTGAAAATTGCACTTACACGGAACCCAATATGAATTTTAAGTGCTGCTCAGCCAACCTGTGCAACAAGTTCATCTAAAAAGTGGCTAATTGCTTTGATTATATTGCTCTCCTCCATCATGGACCTTCCTTGCAGATTTATTACGCTTCTGGCTTTGACCTGAAGCTGGTCCATAATCTCTAATTTGCTTTCTTCGACCCCTCACCATCTTTCTTCTGTTCTGCAAATTTGTTTCTGCTCTTTCAGTACTGTGTCAATTGAATAAACCTCTGTGTTTAAATCCACCTTTATTGATATACATTGATTTTCCATTTTCCCACACAAGACAGAACATCCTTTACACAAAAGCCACACTCAGAAAGTCTTCCTGCATGATGAAGAGGGCAGTTGAGTTGGAATGAGTTGGATTGGATGACATCTCTGTTCATTCCTGACCCGGGTTGGCTAAATGGGTAAAAGCCCTAGTGCCAGCTGCCACCTTATGTTTGCTTGTGCTTAGCTGCTAGTCAGTGACAGGGTGCCATGCCAGGAAGAGGGGAATGCTTCAGGAAACGAAAGTAAGTGCGGTATCTCCTTGAGATGCTGCCTCAAGGTCACCCAGCTGGAAGAAGGAGGGGGCTGCATACCAACCTAAGCTTGAACTGTTAGGGAAACATCTTGCCTGAATCGGTTTTACATTGGGGGAGCAATGTGAGACAGTTAAGAGAGGGAAAAATAGAACGGATTTTGGCGCATAATTATCAGTTCTGGCTTTGAAAATACTGCAATACACTTAATCTCTAATAAACTATACCTTTCTCAACAATTCTCAACAACAATGTCACATTGTTTACGCAACCTAAAACCATCTCTATAATGTCACATTGTTTACGCAACCTAAAACCATCTCTATCTATTGGATCTGATGGACTATGTACATATTTCTTAAAAAACCTCTCCACAGCCTTAGCTGAACCTCTTAGCATAATCTTCGATAAATCTTTCAGGACTAGCTCCTTACCCAACTTATGGTCACTAGCCACAGTCATCCCTATCTTCAAAAAAGGAGATCCCAGCAACGTCGAAAATTACAGACCAATCTCATTATGTTGCGTCACCTGCAAAGTCATGGAATCTATCATAAACCAATCCATTACCCTCCAGTTAGAGACAAATAACCTACTCTCTCACAAACAATTTGGTTTCAGGAAAACTTTATCCTGCAATCTACAACTCATACACTGTAAAAACATATGGACTACACAACTCGCTAAGGGCAAAGCAATAGACGCAATTTACATAGAATTTTGCAAAGCCTTTGACTCAGTGGTACGCGACAAACTATTTCTAAAAGTAAAATCTTATGGCATTTCTGGACCCCTGCTCAAATGGATTACTATGTTCCTGTCAAACAAACAACCAATGCNCACTGCAAAAACTACACAACTCGATCAGGGTAAAGCAATAGACGCAATTTACATAGACTTTTGTAAAGCCTTTGATTCAGTGGTACACGACAAACTACTTCTGAAACTAAAATCTTATGGCATCTCTGGATCTCTGGACCCCT
>QLTV01002668.1:489753-512518 GCA_003457575.1 Thermophis baileyi
CTGGAATAGCATGAAAGAATTTCCATGTTTTTATGATTGTTCATGATAGCAGCGTTCCAATATCTCAGGGGCTGCCACAAAGAAGAGTGAGTCAAGCTATTCTTCAAAGCACCTGAGGGCAGGATAAGAAGCAATGGGTGGAAACTAATCAAGGAGAGAAGCAACTTAGAACTAAGGAGAAATTTCCTGACAGTTAGATAACTGTCAGTATATAATTTGCCTCCAGAAGTTGTAAATGCTCCAACACTGGAAGTTTTTAAGAAGAGATTGGACAACTATTTGTCTGAAATGGTATAGGGTTTCCTGCCTAAGCAGGGGGTTGGACTAGAAGACCTCCAAGGTCCCTTCCAACTCTGTTATTCTACATGTAATTCTACAAGCCAAGGATTGTTTTTATTTAGATGTTTAAATTGTGGCAGGTACGACACCTACCTTCAGATAGCACAACAAAGAATCTTAAAACTTCCATTAACTGATGTTTTTCTAAATTGCTTTGCTCTAGACTTCATTTCACTTTTAGGATATTAGGCAGTCTATGTCAACTATTTGAATTTCAATTTACTTTATATTTATTGTCAAAAAAATCCCCAGGCCCTGCTTCTTTATAAATTATAAATTGTACTTCTCTTACAAAACGGATTTTTTAAAATTAACGTAACTGTTCATAGTTTGAGCACCTGAATACTCCTAATAGACATTTTTAATTAGTTTAACTTGTCCTACTCCCAGCCATGACTGCAACCTGTTCATCAAGCTGGAGTTGTGAGTGTATTCTCAGGCCACACATGAACTCATCAAATTTGCAGATGACACTAAGCTGGCAGGAACAGCCAACACCCCAGAAGACGAGCTCAGGATCCAAAATGATCTTGACAGACTTGAACAATGGGCCCTAGCAAGCAAAATGAAATTTAATGTGGAGAAAAGCAAAGTTTTACACTTAGGCAGGAAAAACCAAAGGTACAAGTACAGATTATGTGAACCCTGGCTCAAAAATAATAACTGTGAGAGGGACTTTGGAGTTCTAGTGGACGATCACTTAAACATGAGCCAGCAGTGTGTGGCAGCAACCAAAAAAGATAATACAATCCTTAGTTGTATAATCAGAGGCATAGAATTAAAATCACATGAAGTATTAGTACTGCTTTGTAAATTCTTAGACCACATCTGGAATACTGCATCCAGTTTTGGTCACCACATTACAAAAAAGATGTTGAGAATTTGGAAAAAGTACAGAGAAGAGCAACTAGGATGATTGAAGGCCTGGAGACTAAAACATACAGTATGAAGAACGGTTGCAGGAATTTGGCTAGTCTAGAGAAAAGAAGAACTAGGGGTGACATGATAGAAGCATTCCAGTATTTGAGGGGCTGCCACAAAGAAAAGAGGGTCAACTTATTCTCCAAAGCACCAGAAGGCAAGACAAGAAACAACAGATGGAAACTAATCAAGGAGAGAAGCAACCTGGAATTAAGGAAAAACTTCCTAAGAGTGAGAACAATTAACCAGTGGAACAGCTTGCCTTCAGACGTTGTGGGTGTAGGCACATCCTTCATGGACAAGGGATATTTGTGGGTGACAAAATAATTGTGTCCTGGACTTCCACAGGCTTGAGAAATTTCTGGCTTTAATGTTTCTTGTAAGAGGATCTTTTCTTTGCAGGAACTGTTGACCTACGACTCAAGGCACTCTTGGAATAATCTGTCCTGCTCTTCATGCTGGTATTTTGTTTCAGGAAGCCTACTGCCATATCTGAACAACCCTGTTCCCTCCTCTCTGTCTTCTTTATCTATAGTTTTGGATCTTTGGACTCCTTTAATCCATGGCTAGTTTTAGAGATAACCTCTCATCCTCGGGGATCAGCTCACAGGAGGCCATGTTTGTTGAAAATACACAGAACCATGGTCACAATCTGAGGAGTTAGACGACTCATAGAAGCTGTCACTTGATTAATTGAAATACAAATAAATAACAAGAAGACACTGAACTTTTAATTCTGTACTCTGCACAGGTTGTGCAGCCCTGTATACATTCAGGAATAGATGCCAATTGTCCAGGTGCCCAATTTTTTTCACATGGAAAGGTAGCATGTTTCTTGAAGACAGGGATGAGTTGGTTCTTCATCTGGTCTGATCCAGTTTCTCCTTTGGTGCCGGGGGGAAAAAGAGGCCAACCTCCTGTCCTTTCCTTCCTCCCCCAGGTCTCCTTCTCTTTTAATCAGTGGTGAAATCCAATTTTTTTTACTACCGGTTCTGTGGGCGTGGCTTGGTGTGCGTGGTGTGGCTTGGTGTGCGTGGCTTGGTGGGCGTGGCAGGGGAAGGATACTGCAAAATCCCCATTCCCACCCCACTTTGGGGCCAGCCAGAGGTGGTATTTGCCGGTTCTCCGAACTACTCAAAATTTCCGCTACCGGTTCTCCAGAACCTGTCAGAACCTGCTGGATTTCACCCCTGCTCTTAATCCTTGATATCCAACCCCCCAAGACAACCTCTCAGAGAGGTATAAATAAGTGCCTGCAGCCATCCTGGACCGCACTTTGAAGATTGCAAAGAAGATTGTAAGATGAAAGCTCTGCTGCTTGATTTGCTGTTGGTGGCATTTTTGTTCACGGACTCAGGTAGGACCACCAAGCTTTGATCTCAGGGGACAATCAAGTTAAAATTGAAAGGGCAGAGGAAGGTATGGTGTTTGAGGCGGTTGTGCTTCATTCTGGTGGTGGGACTTCCTTATTGCTCTACTCTGCATAAGGAGGGTCCATAGGAGCCTTTAGGGGAGAAGAGGAACTCTCAATTTGGAGAGAAGCCCACAGCCAAGACATTGGCTGGTCCAGGCTGATATTCTTGGGTAGACTGTCTCTGAAAGTTCCTTTGTATAGTGAATTCTGCCACATAATTATTTCCTGGGACCGAGATGAAAAATGTTTGCTTTTCTTAGACTTCCGTATCTGTCTTTCTCTGGCTTTGCTATTGCTTAGCATTTTGGATGATACAGTTGAAGGGGATTAATGATGCCCCCTTCAAGTCAATTTCCTCAACACCAACCTGGGATTGGTTGTCATTTCTGGGATTTCTGAAACTCTTCACTTTAGCCTAGAGCCGAGATGGCGCATTGGTTAGAGTGCGGCACTGCAGGCTACTTCAGCTGACTGCTAGCTGCAGTTCAGCAGTTCAAATCTCACCGGCTCAAGGTTGACTCAGCCTTCCATACTTCCGAGGTGGGTAAAATGAGGACCCAGATTGTTGGGGGCAATATGCTGACTCTGTGAACTGCTTAGAGAGGGCTGTAAAGCACTGTAAAGCAGTATATAAGTCTAAGTGCTATTGCTATTGCTATTGCTACATCCTGGAGGTCTCCCATTCTAGGATCAACCAGCCCCAACCCTGCTTAGCTGCCAAACAAAGAGCAGCCACTGAGATTGCCGTTGTGTCTAATGGTTTTTTTAAAAAAATTATTTCCTCCACATTTTGAATGAGGGGTTGTCCCTCCATCCCTTAAAGAGTTTTGTGAGTTCCCTTATGCTTAAAGGTACCCCAAGGATGAGAACAGAAACATTTGCTCAAAGTGCTTTCATCTAATTCTGAATCATGGTAGGTCAACTAAATGGGTCCTCTTGAGGCACAAAAAATATACTGTAGGAGGGATAGCCCATCCAGTGTCTTCCCTTCTGGGACCCTGCAAGGGATGATGCTGGATAGAATGGAAAGGAGAATTGGTCAAAAGGAAGAGATCATAAGCTTCTTCAGCTCTGACTGGATGGTGGGGAATGGATCCATTCCCCACCATCCAGTCAGAACTGAAGAAGGTTCTTAGATGAGAAGCGAAATGTCTTCAAAGAAAAACAAGGAAGTCCAGTTGCCTCTTTAAAAAACACTTTTGGGACAACAACGTTCTGGATGATTGAGAATCTCCAGAGACAAGAGATCATAGACCTTCTGGTTTGGGCTTGGAGTTTCCTCTGATATGTTCCTATTCCATTTGCAAGTCTTCTGGACGTGTCAGTGGAGGGATCCCATCCCTCTGATTGGGCATTTTGGGCAAATTTGTGGAATTACCTGAATTATAGGAAATTGAATATCTTCCTTTGGACTCCAAATGATTAGAAGTCAGCTTCAGTGTCTGCAAAAGGCCTTCAGACACCCTGAAAAAGTAGACTTTATGTGACTTCTATGCTGTGTTTACTCTGATTAGATCCTATCCTTACGCAAGTCTTTTGGAATCTGGAGACCCAAACATAGATTTGTCATGATTGCTAATGAAAATCTTTTAGAGAAATCTGTAGAAAAGGCTTGTCTTGCAGGCAAGGAAGGTATACCTTTGGGCTCAGGTGACAAAATGTCCATTGTGGTCTAGATCCTTCTGCTGGCACATCCAAAAGACTTGTAAATGGAATAGGAATATATCAGAGGAAACACAGATCTATGATCTCTGCCTCACAAGCAATGTGATTTTCTATTCTATTTCTATTTCTATTCCATCCAGCAACATCCCTTGCAGGGTCCCAGTAGGGAAGACCCCGGATGGGCTGTCCCACCCATATAGCTGACTGATTTAGCTGACCTGCCTTGGCTCAGAATGGGGTGGGGGGGAAAGAACTTTGAACAAATGCTTTCATTGAAACTTCCCCTTTTTTCTATGTTTGTTCTGACTCATACAGGGGCTGTTCAACGGCTTCTTCCAATGTTTATTCTGATGCCTCAGGCTGGTTGCTTCAGCTAGCATGCCTTGGTTATGACTTAGGTTTGAGCAAATGTTTAAATTCTCAGACTTGATGTACCTCCAAGCTTAGTGGAGCTTAAAAGAGAAACTTCATCTATTGATTCGAGGCAAAGTTTGCACATCTGAGGAAAAGTATCCTATTATCATTGCAGGTTCTATAGGAACAACTGAGGTTTTCTTAGTTGTGGTGATTTCCCTATTCATTTAATGCAAAGCTTGTTAAAACCCCCTTTTCTCCATGTTTCCCCTGGCTTCTATCTATGTCAGTCCTGATCCTAAATGTATCTATCCAACTGCTTTTTTCCACCCTGTATTTTGGGGCTTCAAGTTCAATGATTTAATTTTTCAAACCTTGCCTTGAAAACCAGTAGTGGGTTTCACTTACCTTTGCTACTAGTTTGGGAATGGAAGCGCGCAAGTGCGCAGGCCCGCTTTGTGTGCGCGCAACGCTTCTGCGCATATGCAGAAGCTTCTGCGCATGCGCAGAGTGTTTTTGATGACATCCGGGCAGGTGGGCAGAGCCTCCTGCCGCCGCCACTACCGGTTCGCTGAACCGGTGCGAATCGGTAGCAACCCACCACTGTTGAAAACTGACGCAAGACCTTTGAAGAAATATCTAATGATCTTTCTGGATGTACCTTGAAGTATAACAGCTTAAGAGAGATGTGTACTTTTCTCCACTGATTGGCATAGCTTGAGCAGAAATATTTTATTTTCCTTTTGCAATTGTTGCTATGCCCAGAGGCATAACTGAGAAGGACAGAGACGTGGCATCTCCCTATTGCTTAAATGGAAAATTTCATAGCATATTTCCGTTTGTCTAAAACTAGAGGATTATTTCAGTTTAAATTGATTTTATCTAATCAAGAGTTTCTTTTTAGTAAGTTATAGAAGTTATACAAGGCAATTGTTGTGAAGTTGTGAGCAAGAAGAATAAAGAAAGTCTCAGTGCTTTTTTTGGCAGATTTCACAGTTGCAACAGAATCATAATTATTTTCCAAATATTCTAATTTTTCACTGATCTGCTGGATTAGTTTTTACAGGTGAGCCATCGAGTAACTCTTAATCAGCCGGATCTCCCCTCCAATGCCCTTTGCTGAGGTCCCACCACACCTTTGTGAAAGTGATTGCCATTCATTACTGGCCAGTCTTTATCTAAGTGAACCAGAACAAGGGCCTGAATCCTCGCTCCTTCTCTGATAATTGGTCCCCCACTGAAAAAGAGAGCCTGACCTTTTTCAAAAGGATTCCCTCAGCCCTGGATTGGTACTGATATGGGTGACTTTGTGGTCAATCAAAATTAGTCTCTGTGAGGTTTAAGAGAAACCATCAACTCATCTGCTTTTCAATAGCAATAGCGCTTATATACCACTTCATAGTGCTTTACAGCCCTCTCTAAGCAGTTTACAGAGTCAGCATATTGCCCCCAACAATCTGGGTCCTCATTTTACCCACCTTGGAAGGATGGAAGGCTGAGTCAACCTGGAGCCTGGTGAGATTCGATCTGCCAAACTGCTGGCAGCCGGTGATCAGCAGAAGTAGCCTGCAGTACTGCACTCTAACCACTGCGCCACCACGGCTCAATGTTGACTCCTCAATCATTGCTTTTAATGGCCAACAATTAACACTAGGATCTTTGAGATAAAAAAGGATGTTGAGACTCTAGAAAGAGTGCAGAGAAGAGCAACAAAAAGGATTAGGGGACTGGATGCTAAAACATGAAGAACGGCTGCAGGAACTGGGTATGTCTAGTTTAATGAAAAGGAGGACCAGGGGAGACATGATAGCAGTGTTCCAATACTTGAGGGGCTGCCACAAACAAGAGGGAGTCAAGCTATTCTCCAAAGCACCTGAGGGTAGAACAAGAAGCGATGGGTGGAAACTAATATAGGAGAGAAGCAACTTAGAACTAAGGAGAAATTTCCTGACAGTTAGAACAATTAATCAGTGGAATGACTTGCCTCCAGAAGTTGTGAATGCTCCAACACTGGAAGTTTTAAAGAAGAGTTTGGATAACCATTTGTCTGAAGTGTTGTAGGGTTTCCTGCCTAAGCAGGGGGTTGGACTAGAAGACCTCCAAGGTCCCTTCCAACTCTGTTATTATATATTACATTTCTAAAGTAACACAAGGTGTTGTGTTAATCATGTCTACTTAAGACTGATGGGAACAGACAGATCCCGGCATCAATTCTGTGAGCTTTTCCAGTTCCTCATGACGGTCTCCAGTTCTCTCCAGTCACAATGGAGTACACCTCATTCCTTGTTGCAATGCTGTACTTCTTTGGCATCCCAGAATACCTCCGTTATGTCTGTTTCCCTCAAATACAGGACTTCAGCACTTCCGGTCTGTAGATCAGGATTGAACTATAATGTCCTCTCTGGTCATGGCTGTTTTCCTGCAGACCTTTTGTTACCAGTCTAACTAACATTATCTATGCGTGGAATTGAAGCAAACCTCCCTCTCTCATGCATGGACATTGTTACCTGACTTGGTAAGGAAACATCTGCAGGGACACAGCTGACCTCAGAGAACACCCAGAACCCAACAATTTAAACAGGATGGTCTTTTCTCTACTAACTACCCAACAATTTGGCCAAGAACCTCAGCTTAGGAAATCAGCGTTAGGGCTATCCTTGAAAGTCGAAACATCATCAAACAGGATACAACCATGGGATTGCATTGGAAATTGGTTTTATTGTGAGAATGTTACATCTATGAAGTTTTATGTTCTTACCCTACAACAACAGCAACAACAAACCACGTTTATTACATATAACTTACTTTATACAACTTTATGCACACATTGACCCACAGTTTGCTTTTCTAATAAATTTTGGGTTGGATTTCTACACTGAATGAGATTGGATGAAAGGATCTCCCAGCCCCCTTCCATATTTTAAGTAACATAGGTAAGGATCTTGGTACCGTGTTTCCCTGAAAATAAAACCCTGTCTTATATTTTTTTTGAACCCTGAAATAAGTGCTTGGCCTTATTGCCATGCACTCAAAAGCCCGATTGGGCTTATTATCAGGGGATGTCTTATTTTGGGAGAAACAGGGTATTACAGGCCAAACTACTGTTACTGGGGAAATCTCAGCTGAAAGATTCCTACAGTCATTGGAACCAATTCAGAGCAATAGATTTGTTTGGTGGTAACTGAGGACAGCTCTGAGAATTTTCCTACTTCTGAATAATGCCATTCTGGAACAGATCCTGGCCCTTCCTTTGGGTCTGTTTTCCATCCTTGCTTGGAAGATTCTCTTTTTTCTCTGGTTCTCTAGATTTATTTACATTCCTAAGAACTAACCAGCCACAACCCTGCTTAGCTTCCAAAGAGACCCCAGTCATTGATGTTGCTACATGCTTACATGTTATAGCCTCTTGCAGAAGACTTGATTTTTTTTAAAAAAAAATCTGCCTTGATTGCTTTTATAAATAACTCAAGTTGGTGATCTAATCTAATATTCTATCCTACACCTGTTTTCCCCACAGCAACAATCCTGTGAGGTGGGTTGGGCTTAAAGAGAGAGAACAATAGGATCTGGCATTCATGCCTAAGGCAAGACTTGAACTCTGAGTTTCCTTGTTTGTAGACCATTTTATTTTTCTAGTGAAATTCTTACAGCTGACTTTTGTATTAAACAATTTATTATCTAATCCAGGGGTGTCAAACTCAAGGTCCGGGGGCCAGATTTGGCTCACGGGGTGCTTAGATCTGGCCCATGGGGCCATTCTGGAAACAGCGAAGGACTGGCCCACAGTGCCTCTGCCAGTGAAAATGGAGCGAGCCGAGGTGGCGCAGTGGTTAGAGTGCAGCACTGCAGGCTATTTTAGCTGACTGCTAGCTGCAGTTCGGCGGTTCAAATCTCACCGGCTCAAGGTTGACTCAGCCTTCCATCCTTCCGAGGTGGGTAAAATGAGGACCCAGATTGTTGGGGGCAATATGCTAACTCTGTAAACCGCTTAGAGAGGGCTGTAAAGCACTATGAAGTGGTATATAAGTTTAAGTGCTATTGCTATTGCTATTCAGGAGGCTGTCGCAGCCGAAATGGAGCTTGGGAGCCCGTTTTTGCTGGCAGGGAACTTGGGCCACCACAGGCGCCCCCGACACGAGTGACGTCGAGCTGGCCATGCCCCCCGACTCCCAAGGTCAAACACAACCCTGATGCGGCCCTCAATGAAATCGAGTTTGACACCCCTGATCTAATCAATAATGACATGATGAAATAACAAATACCGTAATATAATTTTGTCAAAGACAGGGTAAAGAAAGAGGAGAAAACCCCAACTATGTCCTTCGTCAGTGAAACCTCAAACTTCAGGGCTGCTCCTTCCTTCCCTCCCTTTCTTCTCTCTGGGCCAAGCTGAGAGGAAGAGGCCTTGAAATAGAGGAGGGGCATTTGGGGTGAAGGACGGCAGGCCTTTTCTCCATCACTCCTACCTGAGAGAAGACAGATCTTGATTCAACAGCTGGTGCTGAATGCTGTTTTAAAGCTCCCTCAGACCTGGAGTGAAAGTGTTAGAGGGGACACCCCAGATTAATTAGCTCAATGTTGGGGCTGAATGGGAATTTTTCTAAAAAAATAATCATATAATTTGATTTAGGAGCAGCCTGGCTCTGTTCAATTCTGTTAACCACTTAGCATAATCAGAAAACAACAAATGCATATTAAAAATATAGCATGGAAGAATAACAGTTGGCAAATCTTACAATGTAACAGTGTCGTAGTTGCCTAAGGGGCTCCAGCCACCCTTGCCCAATGTCTGGGAGATGGGTAGGCCTTGAAGGACCTCCAAATCACCATGAGATGGGAGCCACCTGGATCTCTGATGTGAAATGCCATGGGCTCCAAGTCTTTCCACTTTTTTTCATCATCTCGGTGAAGCCACTGAGGAGGGTTATATGCCGGCCTCAGGTTGGGTGGGAGAAAGAAAAGGCAACAATGCCAGGAATCCAATAAAGCCCCCTCCCCAATGATAATAATAAAACGTACATTCACACCCCAGTATCTTTGATGTGCCCGAGGTGAGACACCTATCAGAAATGAAGAAGCCTCTTGGATGAGGAAAGAGGAAAGAAGGAAAGATGGTTTTAATTGTAAAATTGGGGGAAATATGACAAATATGAGAAAGTAAACAGAAAAATAATTATTTTTTGGTTGATTTGATGGTTGTATGATTAATATAAAAATGGAAGATGTTAAAAAGGTTAAAAATATTATTAAATGAATATAATTAAATTTGAAAGTATAATATTGATGTATGTATGTATGTGATTGAGAGCCGCGGTGGTGCAGTGGTTAGAGCGCAGTACTGCAGGCTACTTCTGCTGATCACCGGCTGTCAGCAGTTTGGCAGATCGAATCTCACCAGGCTCAAGGTTGATTCAGCCTTCCATCCTTCTGAGGTAATGAGGACCCAGATTGTTGGGGGCAATAGGCTGACTCTGTAAACCGCTTAGAGAGGGCTGTGAAGCACTGTGAAGCGGTATATAAGTCTAAGTGCTAAGTGCTATAAGCACTCTGACAACACATTGCTTAATGTATATATGTGAATGTAGGTCTTTGTGTGTATTGTTTTGTAGTTAAAAAAAAAGAAAAAAAAAGAAAATGGAATTTTTGTACTATAAAATAAAATAAAAAATTTATTAAAAAAAGAGAAAGAAGTGAAGCGTCTTCAAGGAAAAACCAAGAAAGTCCAGTTGCCTCTTGAAAAAGCACCTTTTCAACTGCATATAAAGAACATCTATCCTCAAGTCACTTTTATACGTTCAATCATATAACATAACATTCAGGGGTCTTTTAATTAGAGTTCTTATTTAATATTCAAATCTCCAGTGATCTTAGAGTAGATACATGTAATCCAGTAAATATTTTGAGTCCTTCAGATGGTTATTCCCAGGCTTGCATATTTTCCCTCTCATCAGCAGATGGCGCTCTCTGCTTCACGATGTGTTGTTGGCAAGTCTGATTTTAATTATTTTAAATTATCATTCCAATAAGAAATCAGTATTAATTTTTTTAAAGTCCATCGTTCCAGCATTTTAAATAGAATAGAATAGAATTCTTTATTGGCCAAGTGTGATTGGACACACAAGGAATTTGTCTTTGGTGCATATGCTCTCAGTGTACATAAAAAGACAAGATACATTCGTCAAGAATCATAAGGTACAACAGTTAATGATTGTCATAGGGTACAATAAGCAATCAGGAAACAATCAATATTAATATAAATCGTAAGGATACAAGCAACAAGTTACAGTCATACAGTCATAAGTGGGAGGAGAGGGTGATAGGAATGATGAGAAGACTAATAGTAATAGTTATGAAGCCTTAGTGAATACTTTGACAGTGGTGAGGAATTATTTGTTTAGCAGAGTGATGGCATTCGGGGAATCGGGGAACTTGTGTCTAGTTGTTCTGGTGTGCAGTGCTCTATAGCGTCGTTTTGAGGGTAGAAGTTGAAACAATTTATGTCCAGGATGTGAGGGGTCTGTAGATATTTTCACGGCCCTCTTTTTGACTCATGCAGTATGCAGGTCCTCAATGGAAGGCAGGTTGGCAGTAATATATATAAATTTCCTCTCTCTTGAATTCTCCAGTAGTTTTTCAAAGTGCTTGTTCGCTGCTTTTACGAATAGTTCTGTTGTGGCCCACCAGTTTCCCGTGCCAGTGCTCATGGATCCCGAGGACAATGAGGCGGTTGTGGCATGGTACCATCGGCCCATGCACCTGGCGCCCAAGTCAGAGAGCGAGGAAGACGATGAGGCAGTTGTGGCGAGGTACCATTGGCCCGTGTACCTGGCACCCAAGTCAGAGAGCGAGGAGGCTGAGAGTCAAGCAGGGCCTTCTGTACCTCCTGAGGAGCCCATCAGGGCTGAAGAAGAAGAGGAGGAGCCTCTTCTTCTCAATGCTCGGGCACGCAGGGCTGCTAGAAGGCAAGAGTGGCTACTCAGGAGGAGGTCTCCTTGAGAGTAGAGCTGCACGCTAAGTGGCCACACCCTTAGACTATTTAAGCCCTGACCATGCTGAGCCTCGTTGCAGGAAACAACGTTTATTATTACTCTTGAGGCCAGCTGTTATAGATTAGACATTTTCAAGAGGATATTTGAAAAAAACCTTTTCTGCCTTTATTTTGTTTTCAAACTATTATGTTGCTCCTAAGAAGTTATTAGGAGACATTTATTAGTAAAAGAACAGTGTTTTGCAGTTTGTGTGTGCGTATTATTGGTGGCTCGTCGCTGGGGCAGAACAAGTTCTAAATATATATTCCCCCTAGATTTCCTTGGGGTCAAATTTCAACAGAAAATATTCTCTCACCCAGTTCACACACCATTCACCGTCTCTTCGCTCCTGCACTCTCTTAGGTATTCAGACTGTCCCCAGCTTCATGGCTGCCATATTGACTGCTGCTGCTCCTCATCTTCAGATGAGGGGGATTTTCCAACTCAGGGAGGAGAGATGCGGCTGTCCTCAACCTGCAAGGCGCCCCCCTTTACTTCAACACCCCTACAGGGTGGCTATGGCTCCTTTTGGAGCCCTGCAATGGGGACAGCTCGTGGTCCTCACTTCTGATAGCACCGGAAGTACAGCTGGAAAACCCCTGGTTTATTTAAATGGATTTGACTGATTATTGATGAGATATTAAAAATTGTGATTTGGGTAAGCTCTGTTTTGAATGAATGATTCCTGGACTACTGGCTAAAAGTGGGACCTATTAAACAAAATAAGATGCAATGCAAGGCGGAAATGAGTGGAATTTTAAACGAAATGGAGCGGATTTTTCAAAGTATTAAGGACCTTATACAGGAACAACATAAGGCGATGGTGAAATTATTTGATGGCATAGGCCAAAAACTGGAAAATACTATACAAGGGACAATGAGAAAAGACCAGGACAATGAGGAAAGAAAGGAGCCACCAGAAGGAATGGAGGGGAAAGCAGAATTGAGAAACCAGCGAAAAGAAAACAACAAGGAGGAGATATCATCAAAATTAATAATGATTAAGGAACTCAAACAGGAGGAAAATATTTTAAAAGATTTAAAAAGGGAATGGGAGAAACAGGAAGATATCTGGGGAAAGGAGATAGGGGTTAGAACAGATAGCTCTAAAACTAGACTGTGGGAAAGGGTAGAGAGTGGAGAAAAAGTTAGATTGTACAGTCAGAATGCAGATCTAGAAGTAAATGGAGTAAAAGACTTAAGAGAAGAATATGGGAGGCAAGTCTAAAAAATAAGACTTAAAGTACTGATGCATGCAAGAGATGATGGATAGAAAAAAAGAGAGTAAAAGATCCATGAATGTATTTTAACAAAAACATGTGTATTAATATTAGAACTATATAGACTGGATAATTATTTTGTACGTAGTGTGACAGACATTAGAATAATATTTTAATATAAATAGATATGAAGACTGAAATATGGCAATTATGAATAAGAATTAAGAATTAATTGGAAAATTAGAGTGTATGATGGTATTATTAAATATGTATAAAAATATGATTAGCAGTGAAATGATAAAATTAAACAATGGGTGATTAGATAATGAAAGAATATATTTTAATGTAAACATGTGTATTGATAGTAGAATCACACGGATTGGATGATTTGAAAGAACATGAATAGATTTACTTTATATGTTTAAATGATTGTGATTGGTACTAGAAATGTACGTTGAAACACTGAATAATGAAAGAATGAAGGATGAAACTTTAATAAATAGATGTGAAGAGCTAAATAAGGGAAATATGAAATATAAAGCAGGTGAAAGATGGAAAATAGAAAAGAAACGTCTTTGAATATTATGGTGACATGGGAAAAAAAGTTAAAATAGAGATAGAAATAAGAGGGGAATAATAGTATATATATATCAATACAATAAGATATATGCAATAACAAGAGGGAGGTTTAGAAATTGAAGGGTGGTAGTATTAGGTATGTTTAAACAATATGAAACAATGAAAATGAAATATAATAACTATGAGTAAGTATATTATGTCTATTTGTATCAAAATGTATGATACCCAGGTATCACACTATTCACACATTGATATGTATAAATAATATAAAATAAAAAACTTGATGAAAAAAAAATCTATATAAAATGTTTTATAGATGGCATTTTCCACCCACAAGATTGGCAAAGACATTTAAGGACAATTCTGCTAAATGTTGGAAATGTAATCAGACACCAGGCTTGTATTATCACATGTGGTGGACATGCCCAAAAGCCAAAAAATATTGGACAAAAATACATACCTGGAAAAAACGATAAAACAACATATAGATTTAAAACCAGAAATATTTTTGTTGGGCATTTTTCTGGAAAAATATAACAAAGGGAATACATACTTAATTTTACATGTCTTAACTGCGGCTAGAATTGTATTTGCACAACAATGGAAAAGTAAAGAGATCCCTACAGAGGAAATTGTAATTAAAAAAATATTAGAATGTGCAGAAATTGATAGATTAATGCTTAAAATTAAGGAAAAGGAAGAAACTGAATATTTTTCAACATGGGACTTATTTTATCAATGGCTAGTCAATAAAAACAGAAGTTAGAATTATGGAAATATAAGAGAAGGATTAATTGTATAAAGAAGATCTTTTAAAATGGATAAGCAAGACTTCCGGTTGACATTGCGGTGATTTCAGCCACAAGGAACGGGTCTCCGTGTTCCTTGTGCTGAGCTCTTCCTGTTTGTGGGCTCCGGAGGGAGCCTAAGCCACCCTGGAGGGGTGGTGAAGCAAAGAGGGGTACCTGTGAGATTGAGGGGAGTCGCAGATCCCCTGTCTGACCCGGGGTTTTTCTTTCCCTCTCAGCCACATCAAGAAGAAGAGACAGCCTAAAGATGGATGCCACAAAGCTGGGACAACTGAAGAACAGCTAAGACTGGTGCTGGAGAGAAGTAGGTGAACAGTGACTGGAACTGGGGGAGAGGATTTTCCTTTTGCTTTAAATTTAACCAAAGGAACAATTTAGAACTATTTGCTCACAATTATCTGTTTAAGCGGCATTTGAGCACTCTGAGTAATTGCCAGACCAGAAGTCAGGCAGGGTTCCGACGGATGCCCTAATTAAATCATGAGCCTCGAGCCAAGCTTCAAAAGAAATCCAGTTATTTATTAGGAGCTTCATGTCAGCAGGTTCCCAAGTGAAGCCAACTCTGACCCTATGTAATTTACGCTCCAGTATGACCGTGTTTCCCACCTCCTCCCAGGGTGTGTCATTAATCACATTCACCAACGGAGCAGTTTCGCAGTTGTAGAGGTCACTCCCCTCCGCATGCTGTGGGTAACCCTGGGATACAGCCTTGAGAGAGATAAGCGTGGAATGTACTTCTGTCTTGGGCTGCTGTGCCATTTTGCCGGTTTCCCATCCCCCCTGGCCTATGGCAACTCGAGAGCAGGCCAGGGATGCTTGCGAGTTAACATGAAGGGTGTAGGAGAGAAAAATAACAAATTGTGAAATATACTGGAAATTGAACTCTTAAATTGGGAAAAAGAGGTACTGGGAAGGCATTTTTAAATTTTTAAATGCTGGAATTACTTACCCATGAAATCTATTCTGCTTTTATAACTGTTCTATAAACAAAACGACGTCGGAGTAGCAATATTGAAATTTAAGTGGAGAGTGCCACCTGCTGACGAAAGGGACAACTACATCTATATGAAAGACTGTGATATATATATATATGATTATTTTTAGCTACCCTATGATTATTGGAGACCCAAATATAAAAATGAGGAAACTATTCAACTAAAAGGATATTTGAATGTTATGCTAGACGATTGAACCTGCAAAAGGAATATAAAGAGGCTTTTGGCAACCTCTGGGACTATTTAAATGGAACTGAGTGTTTATATACGGGATATAAAGTATTGGGAGTAGTACACTCCTTGAAGGGTAATTTAAGGATTGAATAAATAGTTTCTGGACTCTTGGATAAAAGTTGAACCTTTTAAAACAAAATAAGATATTTTATAAGAAAGAAATGAGTGGAATTCGGAAGGAGATGGAGTTACTCTTTTAAAATAAAAAAAGACATCATGAAGAAAGGATTTAAGGAGACTATGGACAAAATGGAAAACGCCATACGATGGATGATGAGTAAAGACCAAGCTGCCCAGGAAAGGGAGGAGTCAACAGAAGAAACAAAGGAAGAAGAAGACAAAGAGGAGACAACAATAAAAATAATAGTGATCGATGAATTAAACCAGGGGGAAAATATATTAAGAGAGTTGGAAGATATGTTTGAAAGGGAGACAGGGTCTGGGTAGAAACCTTAGAAACTGAGCAGTGGAAGAGGGTAGAGAGGGGGAGAAGTGCTTAGACTGAATAGCCAAGAAACAGAAATATATAGAAATAAAGATTTAAGAGAGGAATTGGGGAGGCAAGTCAATAGAAAAAGCATAGCAATTAAAGTATTGAAGCGGACAAGAGACGATGGATAGAGGATTTTTCGTTTTTTTTAATTGTTCTGATTTGCCTTTCCTTTTCTCTCTTTCTTTTAAAGTGTAGCAATTAAAATATTGAAGCAGGCAAGATATGATGGATGGATGATCCTTCCTTTTGTTGTTGTTATGATTTGCTTTCCCCTTCCTCCCTCCCTCCCTCTCTCTCTCTCTCTTTTTTCCTTTCTTTTTAGGCAGGTGACATGACTAGAAGTTAGATAGGATAGACAGAAAAAGTATTTTTTTTTAATAAAGTGTGACATGATTAAAAGCTAGAATAAGTGATAGAAATAAGAGAAGGGGGAATATTAGTGTATACACTTGATAATAATAAAAGTAATAACAAGATACAATATGGAATAATTGAATAATGATGGACTATAGCTTAATATAAATGTGTATTATTATTAGAAATACATAAGTTGACTGAATGTAATAATTATGATCAATTTTATTAGTTTTATTTGTATTAGAATGTATGACACCCAGGTGCCACACTGTTCATGCATTGATTTGATATATTTTATTAAAAAAATAAAAAACTTGAAAAAAATAAAATGGATAAGCAAATATTATGATTACTATGAGATTAACACCAATGTGATGAATATTATTGTGAATATTATGACTATTATTTCTCAAAAATATTTGTACTCAGGCAACACACTGTTAAACTAGAAATGGATTTTTTTTATTTTATATACAATAAAAAACTTTTTAAAACTTAAAAAAAAAGCACCTTTGGGACAACCAAAACTGGACGAGTGAGAATCTCCATAAACATGTAGACCCATGAGGGATGGTGGCTGGTGTGAAGGGGAGCTGGTGTGATGAATTACGATGACATAGTCCTTTTTTCCTGGGAAAGGGGGGAGCATGTTCTACAAAGGAAGGGGGACACAAAAGGCAGCAGCCCAGAGTAAAATATGAGACAGAAAAAGAGAGTTAGGACAGCCCTTCCCTGGATTTTCCCAGGTACAGTATATCCGTTAGGATGAGAGAAAGAAGTATTCGATCTGGCAAGATTATCTGTATTGTGTGTAAGCAAATACATAAATGAACTCTGTTTGAATTCCTTTTGGTTGTCCTTCTCTGCAGCCTACAAAGTGTAGTCCAGGATGGGAGACGACACTCATTTGAGATGTTGTCCTTGCAAGATTAGATTTCTAGGATTAAGAGAGAAGAACAGGGAAACCCGGGGGGGCAGAAGGGTAGGGCAGAAGGGATGGTATCTTTCCCCCACCACCACCAAAGGGGAAACCAGTTCAGAGCAGAACCAACTGGTCCCTGTCTTCAAGGCAAACACTACTGTTCCGTGTGCAAAACTTGGGTACCTGGACAATTGGATAAACACTACTATTCCAGAGGTGGGTTCTTCTTTTCTTCGCTGCCGGTTTGCTCAGCGGGGCGCCGCGCGGGCACGTAAAAAAAGCTTCTGCGCATGCGCAGAAGTGAAAAACAAGCCAGTTGGGGGGCGTGGCAGGCCTGGGTCGCTGCCAGTTCTAGTGACCCAGGCTGCCAAGTTACTACCGGTTCTATAGAACTGGTCCGAACCGGGAGGAACCCACCTCTGTACTATTCCACGTGCAAAACTTGGGCACTTGGACAGTTGACATCTCTTCCTGAATTTATAGATGGTTGCATAACCTGTGCAAAGTACAAACTTAAACAAAAGACCTGACTGCAAAGTTCAGTGCCTTCTTGTTGTTGTTTTTGTACATCAGTAAACCAAATGGACAAATGCCCCGGATGTTTCTAATCCCTCAGGTGGCGACTGTGTCTCTTACTTCTTTCGACAAACATGGCCTCCTTTGAGCGGATCTAAGCATGAGAGGTTCTCCCCCAAACCAGTCTGTTTATGTGAGTCTTGAGTTCCAAAAGTCAGGATAGGCACAGAAGATAGACAGAAGGTTGGTCAGACATGGCGGTAAAGTTTCTCCAAGAAAACTACCAGCAGGTACATCAGGACAGATAATGCCGACAGAAGCCTGGAGTCATAAGTCAACAATTCCCGCAGAGAAACTATCCTTTTACTCAAGACATTAAAACAGAAATTCCTGAAGCATTTGGAGATCTAGAACGGAATGATCTTGAAACACTTGCTCATGAAAAGTTTTCATAACAAAGGCCTTCATGGAGCAATGTTAGCTTTTATTCTGCACTATGGGACATGGTCCCCCAATCAATTCAGATCAATTTCAGGAAAAGGTCAAGGGTATCCTGAGATATTCTCATGAGAGATACATAAACTGACCATTAGAAAGTTAACTAGGGAAGTAGAACTGGAAATTGTAGACTTTCCAATTTGGGCTTGGTGTTTCTTCTGATATGTTCCTATTCCGTTTCCAAGTCTTGTTTATGTGTCAGTGGAGGGATCCCAGCACTCTGATTGGGCAGCAGGAAAAGAAACTCCATCAGCCACAGTACCTCCTAGGGAACTTTGTGAAACTACCGGGGTTTTAGGAAAGGGGGAATCTTGCCTGGATTTCACATGAATTTGAAGTGCTTCAATGTCTCTAAAAGGCCATCGGATACCCTACAAAAGTTGACTTTTGAGACTTCTTAGTTTTTTCATATTTGATCCATATAAGACATATGCACATCTTCTAGATGTGGTATCATGTCCCAAAGATTGATTGGTCACTAGCAAAGGATTATTATTGACAATCTTTCATATAGAATAGAATAACAGAGTTGGAAGGGACCTTGGAGGTCTTCTAGTCCAACCCCCTGCTTAGGCAGGAAACCCTACATCACTTCAGACAAATGGTTATCCAACATCTTCTTAAAAACTTCCAGTGTTGGAGCAAGTTGTTCCACTGATTAATTGTTCTAACTGTCAGGAAATTTCTCTTTAGTTCTAAGTTGCTTCTCTCCTTGATTAGTTTCCACCCATTGCTTCTTGTCCTCAGGTGCTTTGGAGAATAGTTTGACGCCCTCTTCTTTGTGGCAGCCCCTGAGATATTGGAACACTGCTATCATGTCACCCCTAGTCCTTCTTTTCATCAAACTAGACATACCCAATTATGGCAACAAATCACGTCACGTGATCTTGATTCTATCCCTCTGTTTATGCAGCCTAGAACTGTGTTGGCTTTTTTGGCAGCTGCTGCACACGGCTGGCTCATATTTAAGTGATTGTCCACTAGGACTCCAAGATCCCTCTCACAGTTACTACTATTGAGCAAGGTACCACATATACTGTACCTGTGCATTTTGTTTTCCTTGCCTAAATGTAGAACCTTACTTTTTTCACCATTGAATTTCATTTTGTTAGATAGCGCCCAATGTTCAAGTCTGTCAAGATCCTTATATATAGGATAGGCTGGACTTGCAGGCAAGAAAAATATTCCTTTGGGATCCAGATAGTAGAAAATTAATCATGGGGTAGATCCCACCACTGGCACATTCAGAATACTTGCAAATAGAATAAGAACACATCAGAGAAAACAGTCCAAATCACAAGATCTATGTTTTTTTCTGACTCAAACAGAACCTTTGTACACTACCTGGGGTCACTGAGAGTGAGTTGGCGGTCAATTAAATGTCTTAAATAAATAAATCTATTCAACTGCCTTCTTCCAATGTGAATGTTGATGTCTCCAGTTGGTTGATTTAGCTAACATGCCTTGGCTCCGAAATATATGGAAAAAATGTTTTGCAAATTTGTGTACCTTCAAGTTTAATGGAATTTGAAAGGGGAACTTCAGCTATTGATTCAAAGAAAATTTGCACTTATTGAAGAAAAATAGCTTATTGTGATTGCAACTTCTCTAAAAATAACTGAGCTTTCCTTAGTAGTGGTGATTGCCCTATTCAGTTCATGCAAAGCTTATTAAGGCCCCCCCATTTCTCCTGGCCTTTTCCTATGTAAGTTTGGATCCACAAAGTATTTTCCAAACTGCCTTTTTCCAACCTACATTTTTGTGCTTCAATTTGACTGATTTAATCATCTAACCTTAGCTTGAAAACTGACGCAAGACCTTCGAAGAAGTATTTTAATGCTCTTTCTGGATATACCTCCAAGTATAACTGAGCTTAAGAGAGATGTGTACTTTTCTCAACGGATTAAATGTACGCTTGGCACACCTTGAGCAAAAATCTTTCACTTCCTTTATTGCAATTGTTGCTATGCCCAGAGGCATAATTGAGAAGAACGGAGAAGTGTCATCTCTCTATTGCTTAAATGGAAAATTTCATAGCATATTTTAGCTCGGAATGGGACAATGTGCCACGGCCAACTTGCCATGGCCAACTCACCACAGCCACTTCACCGTGGCCAACTCACCATGGAACAACTCACTGCAGGACAATTCAACAATTCAATTTAATTATTTAAAATAATTTAAAAATTACTTTAATGTTGCCCTTCACATTTCATTTTGTCCCACCATTTGCATCCTTTCTTTAATAATTCTATTCCACCATTTCTTTGGTTAGTGTAACTCCTGTCCCTTGGTGAGTTGTCCCAGGGAGAGTTGGCTGCGGAGAGTTGGCCATGATGAGTTGGCCATGGCGAGCTGTCATAGACCCAGTTTTATTTGTTCAAAAGCAGAGGATTATTTCAATGTCAATCAATTGATCTACTGAATTAGATTTCACAGGTGAGCCATCAAATAATTCTTTACCAGCCAGATCTCCTCTCCTATGTCCTTTGCTGGGGTCCCACCACATCTTTGTGAAAATGGTTGCCATTCTTTACTAGCTAGTCTTTATGTAAGTGAACCATGGTGTGCTTGAATTCTTGCTCCTTCTCTGATACTCCACATGGTCTACCACTGTTTCAAAAGTATTCAATCAATCAATCAATCAATCAATCAATCAATCAATCAATCAGAATAGACTTGGAAGGGACCTTGGAGGTCTGCTAGTCCAGCCCCCTGCTCAAGCAGGAGATCTTATACAAATTTCAGATAGGTGGCTGTCCAGTTTTTTTTCTTAAAAATCTCCAGTGAAGAAGCACCTACAAATTTCTGAAGGCAAGCTCTTCCACTGTTTAATTATTCTCACTTTTAGGAAGTTTCTCTTAATTCCAGGTCGCTTCTCTCCTTGAATAGTTTCCATCCATTGTTTCTTGTCTTGCCTTCTGGTGCTTTGGAAAATAAGTTGACCCCCTCTTCTTTGTGACAGCTCTTCAAATATTGGAATACCGCTATCATGCCACCCGTAGTCCTTCTTTTCTCTGTACTAGTCATATGCGATTCCTGCAAACATTCTTCATATATTTTTGTCTCCAGACTCTTTATCAATTTAGTTGCTCTTCTCTGCACTTTCCCCAAAGTCTCAACAACTTTTTGATAATGTGGTGACCAAAACTGGATGCAGTATTCTAGGTGTGGTCTTACTAAGGATTTATGATGTGGTAGTAATACTTCACATGATTTTGATTCTATGCCTCTGTTTATACAAGCATTGTATTAGCTTTTTTGGCTGCCGCCGCCGCACACTGCTACCTCATATTGAAGTGATTGTCCAGTAGGACTCCAAGGTCCCTCTCACATGTGCAGGTCACTTTGTTGTCAATCAAAACCATTCTCCTATGGGATCTAAGAGTAAGCATCAATCAATCAATCAATCAATCAATCAATCAATTTTCACTGCTGAACCATTGCTTTTAATGGCCAACAATTAATGCTAAGGTCTTTGAGATATTCCTGAAGTTACATAAGGTTTTTATTAAACATGTCTATTTAAACTTGATAGGGAAAGAGAGCTCCTGGCAACAATCCTGTGAGATATTCCAGTTGTCCATGATGTTCTCAAGTTCTCTCTAATCACATCTCTTTCCTTCTTGCAATGCTGTATTTTTTTGGCATCCCAGAATTCATCTTTCTCTGTTCTATGTACTAAAGCACAGGACTTCAGCACTTCCAATCTATAGATCAGGGTTGAACGATCACATCCTTTCTGATCAAGATTGTTTTCCTGTAGAATGTTTGTTATCAGAATGGCTAATATTATTTCTGTGCATGGAATTGAAGAATGCATGGACATTGTTATCTGGGGTGGAAAGGAAACATCTCCAGGGACACCCCAAGCTCAAAGAAACAATTGAAGCAGGACGTTCTCTTCCCTACTATCTGCCCAACATTTTAGCCAAGAACTTCAATTTAGGAAATCTGTTGTGGTCCGCCAGTGGCCTGTGCAGCTGGCAGCAGAGCCGGACAGCGAGGAGGCTGGTATTGTGATTCGCCAGCGGCCTGTGCAGCTGATACCAGAGTCGGACAGCGAGAAGGCTGGAGAAGGCTCAGTGCCAGAGGCAGGGATTCAGCCAGGGCCTTCAGAACCTCCAGAGGCTGCCATGAGTGAAGAAGAAGAAGAATAGCCTGTTCTCAATGCGCGCGTGCGCAGAGCTGCCAAAAGGCAGGAATGGCTCCTGAGGAGAAGGACTACTCAGGAGGAAGGCTTAGGGATAATTGGCCACTCCCATAGAATAGAATAGAATAGAATTGTTTATTGGCGAAGTGTGATTGGACACACAAGGAATTTGTATTGGTGCATATGCTCTCAGTGTACAGAAAAGAAAAGATAAGTTCGGCAAGAATCACAAGGTACAACACTTGATGATAGTACGGGTACAAACAAG
>QLTV01002669.1:11389-22354 GCA_003457575.1 Thermophis baileyi
AAAGGAAGAGGAGGGGAGATGGAAGGGAAGTAGGTTAGGAGGAGAGGAGGGGAGGAGGGAGGAAGGGAAGAAGGAGGGGTTACAAAAAGAAAAGGGGACGGAAAAAAAGCAACCCTGAATCTAATAATGTTATAAGATAACTATAAGATTTGTATACAAAATAGTTAGTGTATGTATAAAAATTGTAAAAGAGAAATGAACTGATAAAAGTGTGAATGTCTATATGGAAATAAAAATAAAAAAATAATAATAAAAAAAAGGAAGGAAGCAAAACGTCCCCCTCTCTGAAATCATTCTATGCTCTGTAAAATTATCTTCCCAGACTCCAAGAACCACAGGTCACTCTTTCTGCCCCTGCTATCTAATTTTGTCACTCTCTTATCACTGGCTCATGTGTCACATAAAGCGTTTCCATAATATGTGTAAACAGGCAAGCTATTTAATGCTGAGTTGGGAAGCTTGGTTGCATTTTTTTTTTAAATAAGCTTCTCTAGATGAATGGTGGTAGTGTTTTGTTATTGTTGTTGCCTTACTCACGTCACACTTCCAGGTGCACACAACAATGTACACAGCACCCCTGCCTGTTTTATTTTCCAACTGAAACATCCCTTTAAGGTAGACTGGGCTGAGAGAAGGAGTATGATCAGCCCATAGTCACTTAATAAATTCCTGTGGATGCAGGTGGATTTCAACCTGTTCAAGAACTTTTATGTTACAATACCTAATTTATTTATAGCACATCATACGTGGACTAGCAATATATATTAACATTTCACCTAGACTAGTAAAACTTAATAAAATATAAATTTTGTTAAGGAATTGTGCAGAGTAACCTCTGGGCCCTGAAGGTTTGCACAGTTCACTGTAATGTTGCAGTAGATATGAGTAATGATTCAGTCAATACACAGATACGTTAAAGTGTATAAAAGTAGTTTACTTAAAGAGATAGCACAGTCCAAATAACAGTCCGAATCATACACGTTCTATCAGTCAGTATTCAGAAGTACAGCAGTCTTCTTACCAGCCTTTCTTTGTCTTAATCAGCAAACAAAGATTCTCTACTATCACAGATAGCTAGCTACACACAGAGCTTACTTTCAGACACGAAGTCACTCAGCAATGAATCAGCAAAAGAGAGAGAGCTAACCATGTTCTCTAGCTCCCTCTTATGGCCGTTACTGCCAGTCAGAATGCACCAATGCATTTAAAGCAATATTACATATATACATTAAACAGTGATTTGTGGCTTGTTTATATTAACCAACCCAACCGTTTGGACAGAGTCCTAACAAATGTCAAAATGTGATACCTTGGCTAACGGATCTCAATGGAAAGTGATACAATAAAGGAAATTGAATGGTGTGTTAAATGTGGTTGGCAGGCATTCAGCAAGCTAAGCATAATTTTCAAGAAAAACCTTCCCCTATGCCTGAAGAGAAAAGTTTTTGATCATTGTGTGCTACCTACTCTAACATATGCCGGTGAAACATGGACACTAACCTCACAATCGATACAAAAGCTATGAGTGGCACAAAGAGCCATAGAAAGATACATGCTCAGCATCACAAGACAAGACAGAAAGACCTTCGCATGGATTAGAGAATAAACGGAACTATACGATGCCATCAAGAGAGTAAAAGAATTGAAATGGAAATGGGCTGGTCACATAGCAAGACAAACTGAGGACAGGTGGACCAAGGCAGTCATAGAATGGATCCCACTTGATAAAAAGCATCCACGAAAAAGACCTAAAACAAGACGGATCAATGATATCAGCAAGTATTGAGCCGTGGTGGTGCAGTGGTTAGAGAGCAGTACTGCAGGCTACTTCTGTTGACTGCCGGCTGCCTGCAATTTGGCAGTTCAAATCTCACCAAGCTCAAGGTTGACTCAGCCTTCCATCCTTCCGAGGTGGGTAAAATGAGGACCCAGGTTGTTGGGGACAATATGCTGACTCTGTGAACCGCTTAGAGAGGGCTATAAAGCACTGCGAAGTAGTATATAAGTCTAAGTGCTATTGCTATTGCTATTGCAGACCCAACTGGCAAAAGAAAGCTGAGGACCATGTCCTTCATCCTGCAGTGAATAGACAATGGCTAGAATGATGATGAAGATGAAGAGGAAATCTCAAAAATATTTATGTTTAAATACCAATGTCTAGGCCAGTGATGGCGAACCTTTTTTGGTTCGCGTGCCAAATGGGGGTGTGTGCCCACACCCATTCCCTCCCCCCCCACGCATGCGCACAACCCCCGCTGCCCCCTGCGCATGCAGACACACCCCCCGCCTGCCCCCACAAACCGGAAGTTTGGAAAAATGCACTTCCGGTTTGCCGTTTGGGCTGTTTTTCGCACTCCGGGGCTTCAGGAAGCTTCCCTGAAGCCTCCGGAGTACAAAAAACGGCCCAACGGCAAACCGGAAGTGCGTTTTTCTGAACTTCCGGTTTGCCCGGTGGGCCGTTTTTCGCACTCCGGGGCTTCAGGAAGCTTCCTGAAGCCCGAGAGTGCGAAAAACAGCCCAACGGCAAACCGGAAGTGCGTTTTTCTGAACTTCCGGTTTGCCCGTTGGGCCGTTTTTCGCACTCCGGGGCTTCAGGAAGCTTCCCTGAAGCCTCCGGAGGGCAAAACGGCCTTCCCCAAGGCTGAAAATCAGCTGGTCAGTGGGCTGGAGGGCAATGCCTCGCATGCCCTCTGATATGGCTCCGCGTGCCACCTGTGGCACGCGTGCCATAGGTTCGCCATCACTGGTCTAGGCCATCTAACCATTGAAGTACAGCATCGTTTATATTTTTTAAAAAATCAGATACTGGACCGGTATATGGCCTCAGCTTACAGCTGGTCACGATGTGATCTACAGTTTGACGTGGGACCCCGCAGTAACACTGAGGGGAGGATACTGGACCCCATTTATACAGAGAGTCCCGGCAGACGCCATGTGAGGTGTGAATCCGATTCAGGATTGTCCATAGCTGAGGGGATAGTTCAAAATCTGGCACCTTTTTTTGTGGGGTCATTTATATGTCTTCCTATATCTGGGTGTTCAGTCACTTATTTGGCTTTCCATTGGGAATAAATGTTAAAGTTACAATACTTAATGTAAATTAAGGAACGGATGATGAACTTCACAATTCCCTTCCAATCCCACAGATCCTTCGATGAATCCTCTCCTGTGGAAAATTTTGTTTGGCATTTCGACTGTAGGAAATGTGGTCCTGGCTGTGCTTTTGATTGTTCTCATTCTTCCAGGTAAGAAATGTTCTGCTTTGTTCCTTCAATCTGTCATCGTCCTCTCCTGCTACCATATAGCCGTGGTGGTGCAGTGGTTAGAATGCAGTATTGCAGGCTGACTCTGCTCACTGCCATGAGTTCGATCCTGGCTGGCTCAGCCTTCCATCTTTCTGAGGTCGGTAAAATGAGGACCCAGATTGTCGGGAGCAATACGCTGACTCTGCAAACCGCTTAGAGAGGGCTGTAAAGCACTGTGAAGCGGTATATAAATCTAAGTGCTATTGCTATTGCTATAAGTACAACTCATCTGCCAAACAGGATTGATGCAGATAAACAATGGTGGGTTAAGATTATTTCTATTACTCAGGTAATATTTTTATTGTCACATTTGTCACAGTAGCACAATTTGTCATCAGTACAGGTAGTCCTTGACTTATGACCAGTTGCTTGGTGATCATTCATAGTTACGACAGACCTTCCCGGAGCTATTTACGACCCAGTTTTGAAGTTCGGACAGCACCTCTCCCCCAAGTCATGTGATCGGATTTGGGGCGCTTGGCAACTGGCCCGCCTTTATGGCTTTTTGCAGCATCCTGTGGTCAGGTGACCACCATTTAAGACGTTATTGGTCGGAAATTGGCATTTACTTCCAGTTTCCAGCAAAAAATGTCCATTGGCTTCATGGTCTCAGCACAAAAAAAAAAAATCATGAAATTGGGCACAGTCATATGATGACCCATTTAATGACCTCATTGACCTAACACCAAAATTTGGGCTCAATTGCAGTCATAAGTTCATGACTACCTGTATGTACCCCACTGTATGTTCCAAGATATACTGGATGATCAGAAAATATGCCGAGAGCATCACAACATTTTTATGTTTTTCCCATCCCATTTGCTGAAATGCCAACTGCTGAAATGCCAACTGCATAGATCTGAATAGACTCACAATATGCAATCCATCAGTCCAAGTGAAGAATATATATTATGCTGCATACATCGCTTGTAATGTAATGTGTGAAATTGTAGAGTTTAAGTGCTATAAGCACTTAGACTTATATACCGCTTCATAGTGCTTTTACAGCCCTCTCTAAGCGGTTTACAGAGTCAGCATATGACCCCCAACAATCTGGGTCCTCATTTTACCCACCTCGGAAGGATGGGAGGCTGAGTCAACCTTGAGCCAGTCAGGATCGAACCCTTAAAGCCTGTCAGCAGAATTCGCCTCCAATACTGCATGCTAACCACTGTGCCATCACGGCTCCTTCAAGATGCACTTGAAAAGATAGGCCAGACCTGTTTCCAAATTGACAAGGGGAAAAACATGGCTGAGGTCCAAAATAAGAAGAAGGTATGTGATTAGGCAGACACCTCCCTAATTCACATGCGTATAGATCATACCACATATTTGAGAGGATTTATATGAGATCATGTGAGATGAGATTGGGCTTGTCACTGTGAGCTTCCCGAGATTCCCTCAAGATCTGATTATGCCAGCAGCCCTGGGGACCCAGGGGACAGGTGAACTAGTGTGGTGCCTCCATTACTTTTAATATCTCTTTGTCTATTATTCTTTATCTTGGTTTGGTTTTTCTACTGTTTAATGTATTTAGTCACTGTGGGGTCCCTGTTGCCTTCTAAGCTTGATTGTTTTCTTGCAGATGTTTCATTACCCAACTAGGTAACATCATCAGTGCTAGAAAGAAGCGGGGTTTGCATTCTGTTTATATACAAATGGCTTGCCCTGTCAGTGTTGGTGGGAGTGTTATTAACTGTTATTGATAATTATTAATATATGATTATAATTAATTATTAACATAATGATTAATTTTTAACAGTTAACTGCTTTTAGTTCTCTTTTACACCACCCAGAATCACTTGTTTGTGAGATAGGCAGCTATATAAATTGGTTGAATAAATAATTAAATCATATTTGAGATGATTTAACCCTAGACAAGAGGCAAGGTGACTCAGGGGCTTAATGACACTGGAGATGGTCTCAGTTCTGGTGGTTCGAGCCCTAGCACTGTGTGACAGAGTGAACTCGCTTCAGCTTCTGTCCACCTAATAGTTCGAAAGCATGTTCTATGTTGGTGCTCTGTGCAGGCAGTCAGTTTCCTGACAGCTCTGAACCTTCCCGATTGTGACGCATCTTGGAAAGCACACCAGCCAATCTACTACTCTTTAATAGCATTGTGTAATAATATTGAATAATAATAATAATAATAATAATAATAATAATAATAATAATAATAATAATAATAATAATAATAATAATAATAATAATAATAATAATAATAATAATAATATAATAGTAATAGTAATAGTACTAGTAATAGTAATAGTAATAGTAATAGTAATAGTAATAGTAATAGTAATAGTAATAGTAATAGTAATAGTAATAGTAATAGTAATAGTAATAATAATGTGCCACCTATGGAAAGAAGCTGAAGAAACAGTGAACCACTTGGTAAGCTGCTGCAAGAAGATTGCACAAACTGACTACAAACAGTGGCATGACAAAGTAGCAACAATGGTGCATTGGAAGATCTGCAAGAAATATCATTTGCCTGTAAGCAAGAACTGGTGGGACCATAAAATAGAAAAAGTCATAGAAAATGAAGAAGTTACATTGGTCTGGGACTTTAGAATTTAAACAGACAGGCACATAACATCCCGGACTTAACAATTGTCGATAAGAAAAACAAAAAAGTCTGGATAGTGGATGTGGCAGTGCCTGGAGACAGCAGAATAGAAGAGAAAGAACTGGAGAAGATAACAAAATATAAAGACCTACAAATAGAAATAGAACAACTATGGCAAAGGCTAGCAAGGGTAGTACCAATAGTAATAGGAGCCTTGGGTGCAGTCCCAAAACAACTGGAGCACCACTTGAACACCATTGGTATTGACAAATTCACCATCAGTCAATTGCAAAAGGCGGCTTTACTTGGAACAGCTTCCATCCTGGGACAATATCTGTAACACCATCAAACATCCGGATTTGCCTATCTCAGGCCCTTGGTAAGGACTCAATAGGTAGACAAAAATGCCAAACCCAGTCTGAACATCTGGCTGACTGTGCGATAATCAATAACAACAACAGCAACAACAATACCAGGTGATGCATGAATTGAAGAGATCAGCTAGAAAAAATAACAAAATATTGTGATTTGCAAATTGAAGTTGAGCGATTGTGGAGGAAGAAATCAGTGGTTGTAGCAATAGTAATAGGTTTCCTTGGAGCAATACCCAAAGGGCTGCCTAGATACATGGAAATTTTGAACTTATCAGACCTGACTTTGCAAAAAAAAAAACCCACCTTACTCAGAACTGTCCTATATACTGAGACGCTACCTTAACAGCTCTGAGATCCTTGGTTAGGACTTGAACTGTTTAGTTTTCACCAGTCCCAGACTGTGAATCAAATTGAAGATTAACCATAATAATAACAATCCTAGACAAATGTAGTTCGTGATGTTTTGCTCTTATTCATAGGGTTTTTCTTTTTAAAATAACTCTTTAAACCATCCCCCAACAACAAGACCTACAAAATTCCAATGCTTTCTATTTAGTGGAGACATTTGCTTTGTGAACCATGATCAATGGCGCAGTGGTTAGAGTGCAGTACTGCAGGCTACTTCTGCTGACTGCCGGCTGCCTGCAGTTTGGCAGTTCGAATCTCACCAGGCTCAAGGTTGACTCAGACTTCCGTCCTTCCGAGGTGGGTAAAATGAGGAACAAGATTGTTGGGGGCAATTATGATGACTCTGTAAACCGCTTAGAGAGGGCTGTAATGCACTGTAAAGTGGTATATAAGTCTTTTTTTTTTTAATGATCACAAAGTTATTTATTTTGTGATCCAGAATAAATTAACTCGGATGGCATCAATGCTCTAAAGATGATTTATTTCTTAAGCTTCACAGAATGTCAGTGTTCCGAATCTTCCATTGAAGCCAATCTCCAGTTGCGTAATGAATTGTATTCCTTGCCGATTGGCTAAAGACAGTGTAACAGGTAAGGTCTGCCTTTTCCAGCATACAGTAAAATGGGATTCTTTTAGTCTCCACTTTCAAAGATATGCAGCATAAAAGCTCATATACAGGTAGTCCTTGATTTACGACCACAATGGAGCCCAAAATTTCTGTTCTTAAGTGAGACATTTGTTAAGTGAATTTTGTCCCATTTTACGACCTTTCTTGCCACAGTTGTTAAGTGAATCACTGCAGTTGATAAGTTAGCAACCCGGGTGTTAAGTGAATCTGGCTTCCTTATTGACTATGCTTGTCAGAAGGTCACAAAAGGGGATCACATGACCTCTTGTGGGGGAAGGACTACAGGTAGTCCTTGACTTACAACAGTTCATTTAGTGACCGTTCAAAGTTACAACAGCACTGAAAAAAGTGACTTACGACCATTGTTCACACTTATGACTGCTGCAGCATCCCAATGGTCATGTGATCAAAATTCAGATGCTTGGCAAGTGGCTCATATTTATGATGGTTGCAGTGTCCCAGGGTCAGGTGATCAGTTTTTGTGACCTTCTGACCAGCAAAGACAATGGGAAACCCAGATTCATTTAACAACCATGTAACTAACTTAACAAATGCAATGATTCACTTAACAACTGTGGCAAGAAACGTCATAAAATGGGGCAAGCTCACTTCACAAATGTTTCACTTAGCAACATATATTTTGGGCTCCATTTGTTGTGGCCCGTCGGCTGCCAGCAGAGCTAGTAGCGGAGTCAGACGAGGAGGAGGAGGGGGGGGTCTGGGCCAGCTTTGGGGCCTTTTGAAGGCGCTGATGAGGAAGCAGAATCAGAGGCAGAGGCAGAGCCGGTGCCTTCCGTCCACCCCCAGGTGGAGAGGCAGCTGTCTTCAGGGCCTGAACTGAGTGAGTGGGAGGAACAGATGGGGCCCATCCCAGATGCGTGTATGCAAGGAGAGGGGAGGGGAGGGGAGGGGAGGGGAGGGGAGAGGAGAGGAGAGGAGAGGAGAGGAGAGGAGAGGAGAGGAGAGGAGAGGAGAGGAGAGGAGAGGAGAGCAATGGAAGGCAATAAGCCGGCACTCAGGGGGAAAAGGTCGTAGACTCTAGCCAGCCCCTCCCTGGCTGGGAAGTAAATATTAGGGGTTTGGGAGTGGCCTGTTGTCTCAGACAACCATTCTTTTTCCAGTGTACATCAATCAAGTCGGATTCCTTTGCCAGAACCAGGTTTGTCGGGACTAATTGCTCTGTATTTGAGTTGCCAAATGAGTGTGGGAAATAATAGGTGGTGAATTTGCCTCAGCCGAGGTGAACAGGGACTGTTTCTGCTTGGCTTAATCATTGAAGGGCTTTTTATCTTGAGTTCTCATGTGAACAGAGACTGTTCATGCCCTGTTTCAGAAGGGCAAAAGACTCTCATTTGTGACTAATTATTTTTGGTTTTGTCTATCCAATGTGAATAAAGACTGTTCTTGCCCTATTTTTAAAAAAGGGGTTGTTTTACTCATGAGTAAGTGGTTTCTCATTGCTTGCGACGGCTGGGTGAGAACACCATTGTGATCGTAAGTCAAGGACTACCTGTATGTCAGCAGGTCACTTCTGTCTGTAGTAACTACACCCTGCTCTGCCAGTGAGCATTGCTAGACAAACAGGCAATCCAATTACCACATGAACGAAGCACACAGAAAACAGGGATCCCCCATCCGGGCCTGGGACGGTAATCCCCTGCCTGGTTTTTTCTGCCTGAAGTAAGAAAAATAAGTTGCTCACGATTTTTCTCCCTTTGGCCGCAATCCAGCAGAAAGTGAAATGCTTTCTCCCAATATTAATAAGAGAGACGCTACCTGGCAGTGGTGCATTTCCAGATGAAATAAACTCAGGTACGGATGTATTTGAACTATATTCCATATCTCAACCCTATTAATACAGGTACAATGGCACTGAAAACAAGCGACTTATGACCGTTTTTCACACTTATAGCCATCGCAGCATCCCCATGGTCACATGATCAAAATTCAGATGCTTGGCAACCGCCTCATATTTATGACGGTTGCAATGTCCTGGGCCATATTGATGCCTTTTTGTGACCCTCTGACAAGCAAAGTCAATGGGGAAGCCAGAGTCACTCAACAACCATGCAACTAACTTAACAATGGCAGTGTTTCATTTAACAACTGTGGCAAAGAAGGTCGTAAAATGGGGCAAAATTCACCTAACGAACGTCTCACTAAGCAACAGGAAATGTTGGGCTCAATTGTGGACATAAGTCGAGGACCACCTGTAACAAACTCACTTCCTGGATGATGAGATTTTGGAAGAGGAAAAGTAAATGAATCTTAGCAGGAGTGTGTGGCCTCTCTCTCTCTCTCTCTCTCTCACACACACACGCACAAACAAACACCAGGAGAAGCCAGAAGGATCCCAGTTTGAGACCTCCACTTTCTCTCTGAGTTCCAGGGTGTCTGTATGGGCTACTTTTCTGGATGAATTGTTGGTATCTGAATAGGTAGACATACAGGTAGTCCAAGATTTACGACCTCAATTGAGCCCAAAATTTCTGTTGCTGAGCAAGACAGTTGTTAAACGAGTTTTGCCCCATTTTACGACCTTCCTTGCCATGATTGTTAAGAGAATCACTGCAGTTGTTAAGTTAGAAGAGGGGGTCAAATTATTCTCCAAAGCACCAGAGGGCAGGAGAAGAAACCATGGTTGGAAACTAATCAAAGAGAGAAGCAACCTGGAATTAAGGAGAAACTTCCTAACAGTGAGGACAATTAACCAGTGGAACAGCTTGCCTTCAGAAATCGTGGGAGCTCCAACACTGGAGGTTTTTGAGAAGAGACTAGACAGCCACTTATCTGAGATCGTATAAATTCTCCTGCTTGAGCAGGGGGCTGGACTAGAAGACCCCCAAGGTCCCTTCCAGCTTCTATTCCATTCCATTCCATTCCATTCCATTCCATTCCATTCCCTATTCTATTCTATTCTATTCTATTCTATTCTATTCTATTCTATTCTATTCTATTCTATTCTATTCTATTCTATTCTATTCTATTCTATTCTATTCTATTCTATTCTATTCTATTCTATTCTAGACACGGTTGTTAATCTGGCTTCCCTTCTCTAGTCAGAAGATCACAAAAGGGGATTACCTGACCTCAGGACACTGCAACCGTCATAAATATGAACCAGTTGTCAAGCATCCTAATTTTGCTCACATGACCATGAGGATGCTGCACTGGTCTTAAGTGTCAGAAATGGTTATAAGTCACTTTTTTCAGTGCCATTGTAATTTCAAACGGTCACTACATGAATGGCTGTAAGTCGAGGACCACCGTACTTCCACCACATGGTTACTGAATGGAGGGATTTCCCCATTACTGGAATTCAGGTAGAGCAGAGGGTTAGTCATCCTTAGAAAGGCAAAACATTTTAATCAAGGGCTCAGTTTTCTCCTTCTGAGAAGAAGGTTGGCAAGGCCCAAAGAGATTCTGGATCAGTAATGCTAGACTGCAGACACACAGAAGTTTATTTTAAATAATAAAACTAAGGGCAGAGGTGAAAATGAGTGCTAAACATCAGGTTTACATGGCATATCTTTATACTAGTTAATATTTATTAATCTGAGCAAATCAAGAAAGGGAGAGTGGGAACAAAATTGAAATGACAATCAAGTCTGCAATTCAAAGGAAAGAATACCTCTTAAAGCCAAATGTCTGTGGAATCAGCATTTATTAAGCAATATATTA
>QLTV01002669.1:23035-46801 GCA_003457575.1 Thermophis baileyi
ACCACCGCCGCTGCTACCAGTTCTAACGGTCCGCGCGAACCGGGAGCAACCCACCACTGATACACACACATACATACAGACATACATACACACACACACACACAGAGAGAGAGAGAGAGACATACATACATACATACACACACACTGTAATTTTGCAGAATGCACATGATTTTTAGATAATATATGCAAGTGATAATGTATATACCAGGGGTGGGTTCCAACTTATCTCGCTGCCGGTTTGCTTCCTCCCACGCCGCGTGGGCACGCCACGTGGGCGTGCGTGCGCATGCGCAGTGCAAATTTTTTTTAAAAAACTCCCCACCCCCCAACCACCCACAAAATAGTTGCCAATTAAAAAAAAGCTGAAAACAAGATGGTGACCGCATGCACAGTGCCAGAAGTCGGCTTCTGCACATGCTCAGAAGGAAAAATAAAATTAAAAAAAATTCAAAAAAATTTTTTTTGATTTTTTTTTTTAAAAAAAGATGGCGGCCCCCACGGACTGGCACCATCATCGTGACATCAGCGGGCTGCTACCAGTTCGGGAGAACCCGTCCGAACCGGGAGGAACCCACCCCTGGTATATACCAATTACAGTACATAAATTATGTGACTTCATAACATGCACACACAAAAATGCCTCCACTGCGTTAAAAGGTGTATTGCTTGGGAGCAAAAAATAAAATAAATTTTAGTTTATGGAGCAAAAAACAACCATCATTTGAAATTTTATTGAAATTAAACTCCTTGATCTAATTGTCTATAATTTCTTGGCTAAGTTTACTTTGCTCCCAGGGCTTTCAGTTAGAAAGCCTTCACCTAATAATGAGCTAGGATCCCCCCCCCCCCAAGCCATCTTACTTTTCTTGAGGATTAGCCACCACATTTCCCAGGGATTAAAGAAACTATTTTTTTTTCTTCATGGATCCCACGCCCTTTCCCTCATTGGAATAGGGCATTTAAAAAAAAAATTATTATTATTTTTTGAGAAAGATAGAACTACCAGATTGTGAGCAAGCCTCTTGGTCTTTTAGAAGATATAATTTCAGCATAACTTGGCCACCAGTTACAATATTTTTATTAATTAAATAAACCAGATGGCATGAGAAAGATAGTAATTCCTTCTCTCCCGCAATTTTTCTTTCTTCCACACAGCAAATCTGACTCTGGATCCGAACACAGCTCATCCCCAGCTCTACGTATCCTCTGATTTGAAAAGCGTGAGATGGAAAGACATGAAACAGCATGTGAACAGCAGTCCTCTGAGATACGACGTTATGGCCAGTGTCATAAGCCACCAGGGCTTCAATTCTGGGAAGTGGTGCTGGGAGGTAGAAGTGGTGGAGGGAGGAGAGTGGTGGGGGGTGGGAATTGTTAGGGCTTCTTCAAACAGAAACGGGCCGATTCTTTTCGATTCTCGTGGGGGCTACTGGGGAGTTCAGCGAATTGAGAGGCGGTATGAGGCGATCACCCATCCCAGGACAAATTTGACATTGTGCCATCCTCCGAAAAGGATCCGGGTTTCTCTGGACTATCCACAAGGCCTCTTAGCATTTTTTGATGGTGACACGAATGCCGAAATTTTTGCTTTTCCAAAAGAAAATTTTAACGGCGAGAAGATTCACCCATGGTTCTTGATCTATAAGTGGAATGGACAGCTTCTCCTTCACCCATGATATAATGGAGCAATGGGGTCATCACGCTGGAAGAGCTTCAAACCATCTGCCTTCAGCTCTCCTCCATTCTTTCTGTTTTCTCTTTCTCCACCCCATTTCTCTTTCCTTTGCCTCCAATTTCTTTTGTCCTTCTTTTCCCTCTATCACAGGGGTATCAAACTCAATTTCATTGAGGGCCACATCAGGGCTGTGGTTGATCTCGGGGGTGGGCGTGGCTGACTGGGTGGGCATGCCCGAATGGGTGGGTGTGGCCAGCTTGATGCCACTCACTGGGCATGGCCAACTGGATGGGCGTGGCCAGCTTGACACCACTCCCCAAACTGCTGGCATGTTGCCTCTTCACATTGGGTAGACTGGGCCAAAGCGACGCGGGCCGGCCCCTTACATTTTCCAGGACGGCCCCGCAGGCCGGATCCGACCACATTGCAGGCCGCTTCCAGCGCGTGGGCCTTGTGTTTGACAACCCTGCTCTATCGCCACCCCAAATGCCATCCATAACCACTGAGATCTCTTCTAGATCAATAATTTCCTGAACTGCAATAATTAGCTGTTTCAAAATTAATTAAAAAAAAGTTTAATGAAAAAGAACTGGAGGCATAAATCATGTTTCAATCTTTCTCCTGAATTTGAGGATTGTGCTGAATACTTATTTGTGAGGGGTCCTTGGTCCTCTCTGAGCTTAGTTGTCTTCTTGCAGATGTTTCAATACCCAAACTAGGTAACATCATTAATGCTAGTGATGCACTGATAATGTTACCTACTTCAGTAATGAAATGTCTGCAAGAAAACAACCAAGTTGAGAGAGCACCAAGGATTCCTCATTTCAACCCTGAGCTATAAATATTCTCCTTTACTGATACCTATTTATGGACTAAGGGGAGGGGGGACACGATGGCTCAGCAGTTAAAGAAGCTGGGTTTGTTGGCTGAAAAGTCAACAGCCCAGATTCGAGTCCCAAGCGCCGTGCAATGAGGTGAATTACTTTTACTTTCCCCAGCTTCTGCCCACTTGGCAGTTCAAAAGCATGCAAATGCAAGTAGATAAATAGGTACAATTTCAGTGGGAAGGTAACAGCGTTCCATGCACCTTAACATACAGTCATGCTGGCCACATGACCATGGAAGCATCTTTGGACAAGGCTAGCTCTCTCAGCTAAGAAATGGAGATAAGCACTGCGCCCTAGTGCTAGGACACAACTGGACAGGGGAAAACTTTACCTTTTTTTATGGACTAATACACAAGATAGTACCTTGACTCTGAAAGATCAGCTGCCACCCCATCACTCAATCATATATCTTGGGGCGCTCTATATGCTGCTGGCAATTCCTGGTCTCAAACTTTCAGCTCTGGCTCCATCATCTGTGGGTCAAAGGGAGTGTTCTCCGTGAAGGAATATTGGCACAGGGAACTCTGGATCCTCCTTCTCTTATCTCTATCCCCTTATGTATCTTAACATTACTACTACTACTAGCCAGATAACTGGAGTCAAATATTTATGGAAGGATAGAAGCCCAGATGTCTTTAAATAGCAATAGCACTTACATAGCGCTCCACGGTGCTTACAGCATTCTCTGGGCGTTTACAATGTCAGCATATTGCCCCCAACAATTTGGGTCCTCATTTTACCAACCTCGGAAAGATGGAAGGCTGAGTCAACCTTGACCAAGATCGAATTCCAGGCTGTGGGCAAAGTTTCGCTGCAATACTACATTCTAACCATTGTACCACCACAGCTCCTTTAGATGCTCAGCAAACAGAGAAGCATGAATGTTTAAGCACAAGAGGTGAGGCCACACCGGGGATTTGAGAGCCAGTTTGGAGTAGTGGTTAAGGTGCTGGTCCAAAAACCAGAAGACTGTGAATTCTAGTCCCCCCCTTAGGGACAAAAGCCAGCTGGGTGATCTTGAGCCAGTCACTCACTCTCAGCCTACCTCACTTTAGGATTGTTGTGGGGAAAACAGGAGGAGGAAGGAGCATAATGTATTGTATACAGACAGTATAAAACTCTGTAGAGATTCTATGTCATCCAGGTCATGGTTGTCCCAAATGTGCTTTTTTTCAGGAGACAACTGGACTTTTTTTGTTTTTTCTTTGAAGATGTTTCACTTCATATCCAAAAAGCTTCTTCAGCTCTGACTGGATGGTGGGGAATGGAAGGATTTATATTCCTTTGCAGACAGCTGTTCATTTGCATTGTTTTTAGAGAGTCATTGAGGCCACTTGGAGGTTTGTCTTTGTCCTCAGGGTCACCTGAGTAGTGCAAATGGTTCCAGTAGTCTGCAATTTTTTTATTTTTATTTTTGGAAATCCATTCCTACTCCCACACCATTCAAAGGGTGTTCATCCCAAATTGGATAGCAAAAGGTCTATAGAGATTCTCAGTCATCCAGGTCATGGTTGTCCCAAAGGTGCTTTTTCAGGAGGCAACTGGACTTTCTGGTTTTTCTTTGAAGACGTTTCGCTTCTCATCCAAGAAGCTTTTTCAGCTCTGAGGAAGCTTCTTGAATGAGAAGCGAAACATCTTCAAAGAAAAACCAGAAAGTCCAGTTGCCTCTTGAAAAAGTTCTAAACCAATGCTTCAGGGCTGCTGTGTGCTTCAGCAGATTCTGGAATGGAAAGTAGAAAAATGAAGAATGCAAGGATTTAAACTTGAATACAGGTAATCCTCAATTTACTGAGCCCAAAATTTCCGTTGGCAGTTAGCCATGTCCCATTTTATGACCTTTCTTGCCATGGTCGTTAAGCAAATCACTGCAGTTAAGTGAATCATGTGATTGTTAAGCAAATCTGGAATCTTCCCCCATTTACCTTGCTTGTCCAGACGCTCCCCAGGAAAGTTGCAGGTGACAATTCCAGGACCCTGAGATGCTGCAACCATCCTAAGTACATCCCAGTTGCCAAGTGCCCAAATTTTGATCACGTGATTGTGCAGATGCTGCAACAGTCATAAGTGTGAGAACCAGTCATAAATCACTTTTTACAGTGCTGTCACTAAACAAATGATTGTAAGTTGAGAACTCCCTATGGAGGCAACGAAGAGAACATGTGAAAAGACAAGTTTACATGGCACGGAGATCAACGCGCCAAAACCAGCAATCATTAATTTGAACAAGAGAGAATTAGAGGAAGGGAAAGTAGGAGCAAAACTAAAGTTTTAATCAAAGCTCACTTTTACAGAGAAGTGGAAGGAAAAGGATATCTGTTAAAGGCAAACATCTGTTAAATCAGAATTTATGGAAATTTTACACAAGAGCCATTTTGTGCACAATCTAGGCTCTATAGAGATTCTTACAAAGTAATAAAGACTTGGTAAAAATCTAATAAAGAAATAAAAAAATCCTGACACAACTAAAATATATAATAACTAAAATATGAAAAATATCAAACTTTTTCATTCCATCCCTGAGCAAACAATCTCAGAAAGGCCAAAGGTTAATCTCTTGCAATATGCCCTTTCAAACAAGAAGCTTACACAAAGGTTTACAAAGACTAGAATTAAGATAGCCTGCAGATCTAGAGTTGAAAAGGCAACACACAAGGAAAAGAAGTGAGGGAAAGAGGTGTGGGGAAAAAAAATCCCTCCCACACTAGATTACTTACTTACTTGGTAATTGGACCAGGATACAGGTCAGGGGTGGGTTCTAACTTACCTCGCTGCCGGTTCGCTTCCTCCCGCACCGCACAGTGCTGAAAAATCCGAACCCCCCCCCAAAAAGCCAAAAACAAGATGGTGACGCATGCGCAATGCCGGAAACTCGGCTTCTGCGCATGCAAAGAAGGAAAAAAAAACAGAAAAAAATTCCCCCCAAAAAATATTCAAAAAAAATAATAATGATAAAAAGATGGCGGCGCCCACAGACCAATGTTCCCTCTAAGCTGCGTGGCTGCGTGGCCGCGCACGTGAAAAGAAAACTCCGCGCAGCTGTTTCCAACTGCGCGCAGTGATTGAAACGGGATGCAAAGTCTCCTCCTCCAGGAAGGCAGCGCTCGCTCTCTGGCTGAAGCTCAGCCCTTCTGGGCTCCCGGTTCACTTTATAGCCCCCGATCGGCTTGGCGGTTCAGTGGCTCAGCATTAATGCCACGTGGGGAACAGCCCCCAGCACTCTTCCCCACCTCTGTCTCTCAGCCGCTCCTCCGGCGGAGAGGAGCTTTTCAGCTGGTCGCCTGAGGCTCTGGTTTCCCCCCTCCCCCCAAAACCAGCCATCCCCTCCCTCGGCCTCCCCCCAGAAAAAAAAAAACAGAAAAAAATTCCCCCCAAAAAATATTCAAAAAAAATAATAATGATAAAAAGATGGCGGCGCCCACAGACCAATGTTCCCTCTAAGCTGCGTGGCTGCGTGGCCGCGCACGTGAAAAGAAAACTCCGCGCAGCTGTTTCCAACTGCGCGCAGTGATTGAAACGGGATGCAAAGTCTCCTCCTCCAGGAAGGCAGCGCTCGCTCTCTGGCTGAAGCTCAGCCCTTCTGGGCTCCCGGTTCACTTTATAGCCCCCGATCGGCTTGGCGGTTCAGTGGCTCAGCATCAATGCCACGTGGGGAACAGCCCCCAGCACTCTTCCCCACCTCTGTCTCTCAGCCGCTCCTCCGGCGGAGAGGAGCTTTTCAGCTGGTCGCCTGAGGCTCTGGTTTCCCCCCTCCCCCCAAAAGCAGCCATCCCCTCGCTCGGCCTCCCCTGGGGAGAAGTCCTGAGTGGTGCACACGCCCACCCGCCAACTTCTCAAACTGCTCGCTCGCTCGCTCACACCTCCACCTAACGCGGCACGCCTCCCTCCGTTCTGCCTGAGCCAGGAGTGGGGAGGGAGTGGGGATTTTGCAATATCCTTCCCCTGGAGTGGGGAGGGAATGGGGATTTTGCAGTATCCTTCCCCTGGAGTGGGCAGGGAATGGGGATTTCACCACTGGATTAATGATTGTAAATATGATTTCTCATCTATTCTATGACCTATCACTTTATTGTTTGTGTATACACTGAGAGTTTATGCAGGGGAGACAAATTTCTTGTGTGTCCAATCACACTTGGCCAATAAAGAAATTCTATTCTATTCTATTCTATTCTATTCTATTCTATTCTATTCTATTCTATTCTATTCTATTCTATTCTATTCTATTCTATTCTATTCTATTCTATTTTCTGCTCATTAATAGGCATATAGACATAAACAATATTTGCACACCATTCAAAAGAGACAATAAAACAGTTAAGAAGAAGAAACCAGAACATCCTCTCCAGAAACCAACACCCAGATAAACAGGGATTAACACCAGACAAACAACCAAGCAGAAGACAATATTAAGTAGTTCCTAATCAAATTAACTACCAAGGAGAAAACTACACTGGCAGGGCAAGCTATTATATGTAAACAAGGAGCAAATCTCACACTCAATAACCTTCACCTATAACTCTACCTCTAATGCAAATATCTGCTGGATACTTGCGCAACATTCCAAGCATCACGCGCCGATTGCGAGCGAGGTTTCAGACGTGAGAAACTAAGATGAGACAGACTTTCAGTGACTAACAGTACATTACCGTAAACACTATACAAGTATTTTAATATTGCAGACTTGCAGTATTATAAGTGATACTGATATATAGCACTTTTAATTAAGTTGGTACATTGAATAAACATAACTTTGAGTTTCAAATAACACTGATTTCGTTGTTGTCTTGGGTGACATCTGTGAAAAAAATTCAGGTGCTCAGGCATGAAAATGTGCCGCTCAAACACTATACTTTTCCGCACACACTGAAAAAAAATTAGAGGGAACATTGCCACAGACCGGCACCGACCGAACTGGATCCGTGACGTCACTGTGATGTCACCAGTGGGTCGCTACCAGTTTGGGTGAACCGGTCCGAACCGGGAGGAACCCACCTCTGATACAGGCAGTCTTCGACTTACAACCATTCGTTTAGTGACCATTCAAAGTTACAACAGCTCTGAAAAAAGTGACTTACGATCGTTTTTCACACTTATGACTGTTGCAGCATCAGAATGGTCACTTGATCAAAATTCAGAGGCTTTATGATTTATGATGGTTGCAATGTCCCAGGGTCATGTGATCACCTTTGGCAACTTTCTGACAAGCAAAGTCAATGGGGAAGCCAGATTCACTTAACAATCGTGTTACTAACTGCTAACAACTAACTGCAGCGATTCATTTAACAACTGTGGCAAGAAAGAGGCAAATCTCATTTAACTGTCTTGCTTAGCAACAGACATTTTGGGCTCAGTTGTGGCCATAAGTCGAGGACTACCGGGATCAATTGGTTTGCTGTCCCTTTAGTTTCCCATTCTTCTTCTGTTAATGCAAACAAATGTAGAGAAAATAGAGAATGCAATATAATAATTCTAATTCCAGCCCTGTCATGTTGTCTCTGCTGGATGAGTGTGGAAGCTCTTCCACCTTTTGTTCAGTACTTGTCCTTCACTCTATCTATTATCATCAGCTTCATATATTTTGAACCTGATGGTCCTTGATATATGCTTTACATTGAGGAGCATGTTCTGCAAAGCTAACCAATTGGGGCTTAATTAACAAGTGATGGTTATTAACATGTGGCTTTGGATGATCAGTGAAACAGAGCATTGTGAGCTACAAAAAGGAATCTTTTGGACAAGATGCACACTTCACTCCATTATTGCTAGAAATTCTGTTTATATACAGCACTATTGAGCAAACAAAGAATACAGTCACCATGTGCCTTTCCTTAGCAGCAGCATCTTCATCTTGAATTTCCAAGACTGGAAGTTCTGATTTGTCAGATTTGCAAATAAAATCTTTGTTGCAGCTGGGTTACTGGCCATTTTCTTTTATTCTGTTGCAGTCTTCTTTCTGTTGCTGTAACTTGTTCTTATTTGCTGTAGCTGGCTATGACTGGCTGTTTATGCTGCTGCTGCTGCTGCTGCTGCTGCACACTTGGATGCAGTCTCTGGGCCCATTACCTGTTAGAAATTATGTTTATATATAGCACCACAGAGCAAATAAAGAGTACAGTCACCATGCGCTTTACTGCTCAACTGAAACAGGAAACAGGAAACTCTACTTAGAACAAAAGAGAATACAGTATATATACCATAGATACAAACTTGTAAACACTGCCATCTACTGGCTGAATGCTATTGTAGTTGTTGCATAGAAATACATTCCAACAATGAATTCCAACAGTTATGGATAATTTCAGCTTCTGAGATCTGCAAGCCCAAGATATGAAAACTGTACATTAAGTGTTGGTGGCGGGGGGGGGGGAGTACAGTAATCCTCAACTTACACCCCTTCTTTTAGCAACTGTTCAAAGTTACAACGGCACTGAAAAAAGTGACTTAAAATTGGTACTCGCACTTACAACCATTACAGCATCCTCACGGTCACATGATCAACATTCAGATGCTTGGCAATTGGCATATATTTAAGAGGATTGTAGCATCCTGGGGTCACGTGATCACCATTTGCGACCTTCCCAGTCAGCTTCCAACAAGCAAAGTCAATGGGGGGGGGGAAGCTGCATTTGCTTAATGACCACATGATTCCCTTAGCTGCCGTGATTTGCTTAACATCCATGGCAAAAAGGTTGTAAAATTAGGCATGACTCACTTAACAACTGCTTTACTTTACAATGGTAATTCTGGTCCCAGTTATGATCCTAAGTCAAGGACTACCTGTAGATAAAATCTTGTCTCCTCTAATGATTTGGAATCCAAAGGCAAAGCCACTTTCTTCTATCTTCCTTGGGAAATCCAAATTCTTGTAAATCTGGAAATTGTTGAAGGAAGAGAAAAAGCTCTTTTTTGTTTCCCACACCATGGCTAATTAAGCTGACAAGGTGTGTTGAACAATTATTATCATCATCATCACACAGGGAATTTCCCAACAGGAATCTGTAGATTAATCTTCCACATTCTTCACCTACATTGTAGAAAGGAGTGTTGCAGGAAGGAGTATCTACACCAGGGGTCCCCAAACTTAGCAACTTTAAGACTTGTGGACTTCAACTCCCAGAATTCTCCAGCCAGCTATGCTGGCTGGAGAATTCTGGGAGTTGAAGTCCACAGGTCTTAAATTTGCCAAGTTTGAAGACCTCTGATCTACACTCTAGTTAGCAAAAGTCGTTGATACTTTGATATAGACCTCCTTCTTCCTGTTCTTCTCATAGGTGCACAAACCACAAAGTCAAATTGTTCCTGGTCCCTCATATTCAGAACCTAATTATATCAACTTTAAATTCTCACCATCTACAGTCTTACCATCTACAGCAACCATCATAAATCTTTGCCCCAGTCAAGTCTCAACTTGCACAGAACTTCTTCCTGAGATATAAAATGGCTGCTGGGACCTGCTTGACTGGTTCAGATTATTGTTGCAACTTGGGCATTTGCTATTTCAACATGTTTTCTATATGAATGTAAGAAAGAATAGTTTTTCATGGTATATACCCATGATGGCGAACCTATGGCACGCGTGCCACAGGTGGCATGCAGAGCCCTCTCTGCAGGCACGCGAGCCGTCACCCCAGCTCAGCTCCACCTTGCATGTGCGTGCACCTCCCTCCAGCCAGCTGATTTTCAGGTCTCTGCCGTGCATGCCCGGGGGGCAGGGCACATGCAGGAGATGAACACGAATGCGTGGGGGGAGCGCAGGGGTCACGCGTGCATGCGCAGGTGGGTGGGGCACACGGGGGGGTCACAAGCATATTGGATTATGGGTTATGCAGGGAGGCCTACTAGGCCCAAAACGGGGCGTGGGAGGGTGTGGCGTGGCCCCCATGCGGCCTGTTTTTGCTCCCAGGAGGCTGCAGGGAGGCCTACTAGGTCCAAAACGGGGCACGGGGGGAGTGCGGGGGGTGTCGCATGCACATATGTGGGGGCGCAGGGGGAGCACGGGGGGTCACGCATGCATGCACAGGGGGCGGGACATGCACAGGGGGGTCATGCGCGCATTGCATTATGGGTGCGGGCGTTCTATGGTGCGCATGCGCAGCCGGCACGAAGAACAGGGTGGCGACGACGGTCATGGGACTGAAGCTCTTTTTCAGCGCATTCGAGAAGCGGAGGCCGGTAGTTTTCGGTGCAAGAAGCCTGCAACCGCCGCCTCTTTTTTGGCTTCTCGCGTCAAGGGGGCGAACAAATGCGGGCTGGCGGGGAGCCCAGCGGCGACGGCTCAGCCCTGGCTTGTCTTCCCTGGCAGCCAGCCACGGGAGGAAGGTAAGGTCGTGGGACGAAGAAAGAGGCAGTCATGGGGGAGGAAGTGGGGAGATTGAGTAAGGGCCAGGGCCTCTGAAGGAGGGGAAACAGGGCTACGCGTGGGGAAGGGTGAGCGGGTGGCATGCAGGAGGAGGCCTTTGACAGATTCTGAGTTTAGCCACCTCAGACCCTGGGCAGAAAATAATAGGTAGAAAAAGGCTGCAATAGCTGTAAGTTCAATTTTTTTTTACTACCGGGTTTTGTGGGCGTGGCTTGGTGGGCATGACCAACTCGATGTCACTCATGGCAAGGTGCCGCCCCACCAAGCCACGCCCACCAAGCCACGCCCACAGAACCGGTAGTAGAAAAATTTGAATCCCACCACTGGTTATACATATTACAACAGGCTGAGAAGAGGAACCAGATGGAAAGAGCAGGAATGGCTGGATCTCTGCCTGAATAAGGCTGAAAACATCTAATTATCTTGTGATCATCCTCAGATCAGAATTGGCCTACAGAATCTCAGTTGTCTATAATTGATTATTATTAAGGGAAATCTTTACTGGTATGAAAGTTGGTTTGGCCAATGCATTAAGTCCCAACGGTTTTAGAAAAGACCTGTAGTATTTTGAATACATTTAGCTAAAGTATTTATTTTGACTAAAGCAGTGTTTTATTGCACTGGATTAAATTTATACTTACACAATACTTTCTGGTGAGAATTGTTTTTGTTTATTTATTTATTAGATTTGTTTGGCGCCCATCTCACTTTGAGGGGAGATTTTGAGTCTCTATTCTCCTGTTTATTAAGCTGAATAAAGGATTTCAGGACTGATAACAGCAGGCAGCATTTGCAATCTTCAATAATCAGATCTGCTCAGGAAGGGCACGATAGTTACCATGATACACAAACATTGACAATAAAGGAGAACTCAGGCAACAAATAAAAATTAAATGCCATATAGGCTGCCAGATGTAGAAAGTAAAGGAGAACCTAATTCCTCTTCTAATGAGTTTTACATTTCCATATGTGGCAGACAGAGGTCTGGCAGAAGGGTGAGGCAAATAGTAATGCAAATAGAGACCCAGCAATGAACAAGCTGCAACAAGTTTCTTCCAAAGAATTTTGCAACGAAAGAGAGCTTGCATTTAGAGTGAAGCAGGCAGAAATGGTGTCATCTTTAATACAAAAATCTCCATCTATATACGAGCCCCTCAGAGCTCTCTACTCTCTTCACTTCTTTCTAACGTTTACATGAAACCATGTAAAACTGCAGAAGGAGTGAAGTGATGTGTGCATGCCGATTTACTGGAGTGACGTTGCTGGATCAGGAGTTGCCTTGGTTGCCAGCTGTCTCCTGGGTTCAACTCCAAGTGCTAGTTGTCAGTGATTCCATATAGATTCATGTGTGTCTGTGTAGTCACCAGTTACGCTCAGTTTGAAGAATCCCCATCTGACCATGTGACTAAGTAAAAAGTGAGCAAGCAAGAAAGGAAGCTAGAGATTTCTGCAGGATTTTTGAATAACAAGACCAGGGGTGTCAAACTCGATTTCATTGAGGGCCGCATCAGGGTTGTGTTTGACCTCAGGGTTGGGTGTGGCCAGGGTAGGCGTGGCCAGGGTAGGCATGGCCAGGGTGGGTGTGGCCAGCTCGACGTCACTCCTGTCGGGGGCACCTGTGGTGGCCAAGTGCTAAGGCAGGACTTGACTCAGACCCTCCCTCACTCTCATTATAATCTCCTTCTTTCCTTCCTTCCTTCCTTCCTTCCTTCCTTCCTTCCTTCCTTCCTTCCTTCCTTCCTTCCTTCCTTCCTCCCTCCCTCCCTCCCTCCTTCCTCCTTCCTCCTTCCCTCCCTTTTCTTCTTTTTCCTTCCCTCTTCATTCTCCTTTCTTCTTCCTTCCCTTCTTTCCTTATTTTTCCTTCCTTGCTCTCTTCCCATCTTCCCTTCTTTTTCTTTTTCTTTCCTCTTTCCCTTTCTCCTTTCCTGGGGAAACATTTCTACTTTTGTTTTGGTTTTAGTTTGTTTTAGTTTGTTTTTAGTTTGTTTTGCTATCCCTCTGCCAGCCTGGGAGGGCTGTGCGTGGCTCCCCCTGGCCCCATTTTCAGCTGCGACGGCCTCCTGCAGCCCTCTGCCAGCAAAAACAGAGTTCCATTTTCGCTGGCAGAGGCACCGCGGGCCGGTCCTTTGCTGTTTCCAGGGCAGCCCCACAGGCCAGATTTAAGCACCCTGTGGGCAGGATCCAGCCTGCGGGCCTTGAGTTTGACACCCCTGCACTAAGGGATTCTGCAGTCAAAAACCCATGTGGCTTCCACTTCATTGGCAATGCAGAAGGTTCTGAAGACCAGGTCATTCTCCCAGGTAGACAGTTCTTAAGCTCTTTCAAGATTTAAAGGACACTGTATTCTGCTCAGAAAATGGCATCGACCACCTCCAATGCTGTGATCAAGGTTTTGAAAAAACTATTTGCAACCCATGGGTTGCCAGACACCACAGTCTTGGATAATGGCCCACAGCTAACCACAGCTCCCTTCCAAGTATTCCTTGCTGGGCATGGTATTCGCCATGCCCAGGTGGCCCCTTTCCACCCAGCTAGTAATGGAATGGTCGAACGAGCCGTGAGGTCAGCCAAGGAGGTTTTGGGCCAGTTGGGACCAGGAAACTGGCAGGACAAGGTCTCCAAGTACCTCCTCACCCAACACTCGACCCCTTGCCCGACTAATAATCGCAGCCCGGCCGAACTGTTAATGGGTTGGAGGCTTCGAACCAACTTAGATCGGCTGCACCCTAGTTACTCGCCTGACTCCCCCATGGATTCAACCAGCAGAATAAGAACTTTCAAGGAAGTCGATGCCATTTATGCCCAAAACTATGGGGGTGAGCCGCGATGGCTACTAGGGCGCATAACACAAGAAACTGGGCCCTGTTCTTACAGGGTCGAACTGGATGACGGACGGACCTGGCAGCGACATGTCGATCAACTAAGAGGGCGAAACCCCCCGTCTCCCAAAGAGACTTTAGCATGCCAGCGCCCGTCACTGTTATCAACAGTCCAGCCCAGCAAAACAATGATGCATGCACACCACCTGCCCAAGTGGCTCCATTGCTTGACCCACCTGTGGAGAAGGACTGTCCCGCAGCAAGAGAAATCCAGCCATAATTCCAGTATCATCGCTGGGAGTTCCACCAGCCGAGCGATCAACTCCTCCTCCTCTGTCAACAGATGCTGTTCCAGAACTTCATCGATCAGACCGAATACGCAGGCACCCTGCATACCTACCACAGAAGATTACGCATGCGCTTTCTAGGAGGGAGGGGTGTTACGTCCCCCAGATGCTTGCTAGCAGCTGGAACATTTCTGATTGGCTGAAATCGGGTTTCCCCTCAGCGGGAGAGTTACAGCTCCGCTATTGGCTGGCGCGTCTGACAGCCGCTATATAAGAGCTGTCAGACTGAGCGAAAGTTGTTGCCGGTACGGAGTTGCCTCGTTAGCATTGTTATTACTGTTAGCCTGTTGAAGCCAATAAAGGCTTTTCGTTTAAACCTGTCTCGCCTCAGTTTCTGGATGCCTCGTTCTCCCAACAGAGCAGTAGGCTTAAGGATATTTACCTCTAATAGCAATAGCACTTAGACTTATATTCTGCTTCACAGTGCTTTACAGCCCTCTCTAAGCATATAACTCTTCTTTCATATCCTCCTGAAACTCTGTCAATTGTAGCTGACCAAAGATATCTCTGTGAATAAGTGATGACAATCGCTGTGTAGATAAAAGTGAGACTATGGGGAGAGACTATTCTTTAGATTATTCCTTGTATTACTTCAGAAACATTTGCAGCCATCATAAAACATTATCTTAACGTGAACCTTGATTTCACTCTGTCTTTTCCCTCACACTTCAAAAGGTGTACATGCTTCATTCCCCCCTTACATCTTCCAGTGTGCACACTTTGTCTTTCTTCATTTTAAACAAGGGTGTCTGCAGGGAATTTTTTTCTTAAAAAAATCAAGATGGTAGTCACCTAAATATGATCAAAGATCAGTTTGTTATGTGTGTTACACTATTATGGCCACCATCTTGGGTTTTTGACCTTTTCTGTGGAAATCTCTGTGTGCTTTATCGATTATCTCCTTGATCCTATTTGCCTCTCTTTTGCTTGTGCTTTTCATCTTATGTTAATCTATGGTAGGCAAAAATCAGAAGAATCTTTGGAGATTAACACATTTTAATATAAGGCATAAACCTTCCTGAGGGTACAGTCTAAGTAATGTAACTCTTCTTCAGAAGAAAGCATTTATTGTGAGTGATATAGTCTATTTTTTAATTTAAAAAGTCACATGCAATTTAGTTTAGGGATTTCCCTACGTAGATAGTAAAGTCTTCTGCCACTGCTGTAAAATGATTGGGAGATGTATCAACCATCTAATAGATATTCTAATCAAACTTTGTTTCTGAATGGGGATGGCACTATCACTTGTGAATAAACTATGATAATCTGATTTAGTGTTTCATCATCCATTTCTTCCTTCTCTCACTCAATTGATATATTCATGTTTCTTCTTCTGGCTGTTACTTTATTCAATTGTCTATTCTCCTCCTTAACTTTGTATGCCATTCTTTCCTTTTGTTAAAAGGCAGATTTTTATTCGTAGGCTTATCCTGCTCATCCATTCCTCCTGCAAATCATTCATGTAGTCATTTCTAATCTTTTTAAACAATGTTATGTGTGACTTTTCTCTCCTCTTGTAGCAGTATGCTCAGCCTGCTCCTTGGGCCATTCTAACAAGTGTGTCTTTTATTGTATTTGACAGAATCATCAATGGAATCCAGATTGAAAGCACAAAGAGTAGAGATGGGTCTTCCCCGAAAACTTTCAAGAGAAACATTGGGAGTTTGAGATATGGGAAGGTAATGGAGGTGGTTTCAGTAGATAGTTGCTAAGGGGAAAACTTTGAAAAGCCCAACTCTTAATGCTATGAATTTCTGCTAACCATAACCCTAACCCTACCTTTCCAAACCAGGACACATGGATGTTTTTACAGCACATGAGAAAACATCTCTAATTAAATGGATCATGTCCTAATTTAAGCATCCTGCCTAAAATGGTTTCTCCATATCAGGATAAATTAAAATAATTTTGATTGCAATACCTAGAATATCAAACCTGCCCATTTATGAGATTTAAGGAGCTCAGCCCTATGAAAAAGATATGTGAGTCATTAGGTTATAGCAAAATTTGGCAGAATTCCTGTTTCCTTTATTTATTTTTTCATATTGCATCAAGTTCTTATGTTGTTGTGAAAATAAAAGGATTTTTATCCTAAGAATTCAAACAGTATTTAAGAGGTTCTTTTTGAGGGAGTGGGATTAATTAAAAGCCTGTCTCAAATCAAGATATAACAAATTACTCCTAGCAATTTATTATTTTAACAGCAAAAGTGATGTGGGTTTTAGTTGTCTCCTTATTTGTCTTCCAATTTGCCACCAGTCAGTCTCTGAAAGGACAATGGATGCTTCTGGAAGGTTCTCTGGTGCAGCTTGTCATCATTTCCCCAGGCTTTAAAGAGAAGTCTTGATTGATTCCTGAGAGAAATAAACACACAACCGCTATTCTGAAGGCAACAAAACTGTAGCTAGGTTTTCAAATGGTGCCTTTGAGATGTGGATGCCATTTTCAAAGAGGTTCAACCTAAGTGGCAGCCCTTCATAGTAGGCCAGTTCAAGACACAGGCAAAGCAGAGAGGATATTCTTCTCTGTAGTAAGGTAGAATAAGAGAATTTTGTTTATTTTTGTTTATTATATGTATCTCGCCTTTATTATTTTTACAAATAACCCAAGGTGGAGAACATACCCCACACTCCTTCCTCCTCCTATTTTCCCCAAAACAACAACCCTTTGAGGTGAGTTGGGCTGAGAGAGAGTGACTAGCCTAAAATCAGCCTATTTATTATAAGGGGAACACAGAGTACCTTAGATGGATTTTTGAGATTAAGTCACCAGGCTAAAAGTTATCAGGCTGTGAATTCTAATCCTACCTTTTTGGCTTTCATAGCTATGGTAGGATTAGAACATACAGTCTCCTGATGTCTAGCCTGGTGCCTTAATCTTAACCTTAAAAGCCCATCTAAGGTGCTCTGTATTCCCCTTATACTAAACATGGTGGGGTTTGTGGAATCAAAATGCAGGACCCAAAGCACGTAATCAAGGCTCGCTGCAGTATTTACTGTTAGCAGTGTGCACTGGAGAAATTCCCTCGAGAAAATAGTGGGAGGAACTCTTGCAGAGAAAAGGATGCTGTCAGGCTTGTCCCAGCTTGGATGTTTAGGAAAGAAAGACCCTTGAATCCATTTGTAGCAAAAGGTATACTTTTATTAAAGTCAAGTGGTTACAGCGCAAGAAAAGCTAGATCTGAGTATTCCTGTGCAAAGCCTGCCTTTCCCCCTTCTCCAGGGCCCTCCCATCTTGACTAGTTTTAAGACTCCAATAATATTAGGAGTTTTGGTAACAGCTTTAAGGTTTGGCACCACTTTGGTGGAGTTTCGCATTCCATTCTCATATTGTTGGCTCAACCAGCCTGTTCCACACTGGCACCTCTGGATTCTGTCATCCTGTCATCCCCCTTCCCTATATCCTAATTCTCCCCCTCCCCGCATTTTATGGTAGGCTGAAGCCATTACAATGGCAAACCTGACAGATTCACTAATTGTCAGATGTACCTCGGTTCAAAACCCAAGAAAGAAAACCCCCAACTCTATGTTTGTGGAGAAAGTTACTTTTACTGAGTAAGAACTGACAGCAACAGGTTAAAAGCAAGATCTGAGGCTAAAGGTGAGAAAATTACATATTGAAAGCATTCCCAAATCCCTCCCCCCAAGAACCCGGGCTGACCATCCAATCCCCATTCCCCCAGGATGTCATGTGAGGCGCATCTTCAGGTGGAGCCATTGCATCCGGTATGCTGGGACGGTTGACCTTGAGCTGGCTGTAAACAAGTCCATTGAGCAGCGCAGTAGATGATGAGAACTTCCCTCCCTCTGCTCTGTAATCAAACATATACGGAGACATCTCCTCCAGCACTGTTTCCCCCCCCTCCCAAATACCTAAGCCTCCCCCCTCCCCCCGTTTCTATGGCAGCCGATAGCAATCAAGCAGCATGGAGGCTGACATTCGGCCCTCCTGCAGTAGGGACGTTAGTCCTAGGGAAAAACACAACACAACATGGAAAAAGTAGATACAATCTGAAAGTGTAAAAACATTGACAGAAATAAATTCAAGGTTTATCAGGGTATTTGGAGTGGAACAGTTGTAATAGCTTCAGGGCTCTGACATCCCGTTCGTTCGCCCATTCAGAATGGGAGGAAGGGAAGTGTTTCCAGGCCACCAAGTATTGTATCTTGCCCCTATGTTTTCTAGAATTGAGAATTTCCTTAACCTCGAAATACTGTTCACCTTCGATAAGCAAAGGGACAGGAGGGGGAGTTTGATCTGGTCGAAGTGAGGAGGTATGTTCAGGTTTCAGTAAACTAATGTGAAACACCGGGTGAATTCTCCTAAGGGTTTTGGGCAGTTCCAATTGAACGGTGACTGGGTTTACAATTCTCACAATAGGAAAAGGGCCCACATTAGAGGTGGGTTCCTCCTGGTTCGGACCAGTTCGCCCGAACCAGTAGCAAGCCGCTGGTGACATCATGATGACATCACGGAACCGGTTCTGTCGGTGCCGGTCCGTGGACGCTGCCATCTCTTTCTTTTTTTTTTTAATTTAAAAAAAATGATTTTTTTATTTGTTTTTGATTTTTTTTCGGTTTTTTTTCCTTCTGCGCATGTGCAGAAGCCGAGTTTTGGGTGCCCTGAGCCAGTGGCTAGGTGGAAAAGAAGCCTCTAAGATTCCAAGTTCAGCAGCAGGCTCGGTCCCTTCACAGGGTCGCTTTTCTCCGCGCCTGAGAAAGATCAAAAGGTGCGGAGCAGACTTTAAGGACAATAGCAATAGCACTTAGACTTATATACCGCTTCATAGTGCTTTACAGCCCTCTCTAAGCGGTTTACAGAGTTAGCATATTGCCCCCAACAATCTGGGTATTTTACCCATCTCGGAAGGATGGAAGGCTGAGTCAACCTTGAGCCGGTGAGATTTGAACCGCCAAACTGCAGCTAGCAGTCAGCTGAAGTAGCCTGCAGTGCTGCACTCTAACCACTGCGCCACCTCGGCTCAAAGTCGGCGTAACCGCCTAGAGGTAAGAAAATGAACCACTGAGGGAAGGAGCTCTCTGGGACGGGTAAACAAGTGTGGGGAGGCGAAGGGGAGAGAGAAGAGAGAGTGCTGAGCAGGAGCCACAGGAGGAGGAGGACAGCAGCTCTTCTTCACACCTGCCCGGAGAAGGATGCTCTCAAGGCGGCTCTCCACCTTTGGGCAATAGCTCCGCCTCCTCCCCTCCTCAAGCCCGGCAAGGAAGCCCACTAAGGAAGCCCACTCCTTCTGCCAGATCCACCCAAGGAAGGAGAGAGAGACAGAGAGCCCGGCGGCTCCGCCGAGCTGCCTCTCCCTGAGCTAGAAGCAGCAGCAAGCACCAGGCCGCCACCTCTTCCGGGTTAGCCTTAAACTCCACCCCACACCACCTGAGAAAAGGAGCTTTATTTTCTCGCTCATGCCGGAGAGCGTAGTGGTCTCTGCCCTTAACTACTGCTTCTGGCTCGAGGAGATGGCAAGGGCTCCGTTTGCAGCGCCTGGGGCAGAGGGCAGCATGCTCCGATCAGCCTCTCACGACAGCAACACGGAGGAGCAGTCGGGAGGGGGGGGAAAGCACCCCTTAGGTGGAGCCGTGTGTGTGTGAGAGAGTGTGTGTATGTGTGTGTGAGAGTGTGTGAGAAAAAGAGAGAAGAAAAAAGAAAGAAAGACAGAGAAAGAGAGAAAGAAAAAGAGACTGAGAAAGAGAGAAAGAAAGAGAAAGAGAGAAAGAAAGAGAGAAAGAAAGAGGGAAGGAGAGAGAGAGAGAGAAGAGAAAGAAAGAGGAAGGAAGGAAGAAGGATTTGTAACAGTATGCGAAATTGCTCTGTGCTTCTGAGCAGCCTCCTTCTACAGTAGCTAGCGCAAATTTCCAGCGCTTCCCTCTTCATTTCTATCACCGACTAGCCTACCCTGCCCATGTCTCTGGCTGCCCAAGGCAGAATGAAAAGAGAGACACAACGCGCACACAGAAACCTCACCTCCCTCTCCAATTATCACACCGAAAGAAACCCGAGTTCAACACGCTTTCTTCCACTAATCTCTCCGGTATTAAAGCGATCGGGACTCTCGTCTCTCTTTTCCAGCGTCAAATCGCACTAAAGCAGAGGTCTTCAAACTTGGCAACTTTAAGACTCGTGGACTTCAACTTCCAAAATTCTCCAGCCAGCTATGCTCTACTGGAATGGTCAGGGGGCCCGTGTGCTGACTTACCAGGGGTCATCGTCGGTGTCGCTGTCCCCTGGGGTGGTCGGAGCTCCGAACTCCTCCAGTCCTGGAGGAGCGAACTCAATGACTTCCACACCTTTCAAAGCCGTTTCACGGTTCTTTGCTGCTGGCTTGTCAGCTTTTTTCCCTCCAACTGCGGTCATCTTAGAGACAGGCTTGGAGAAGGATTCAGCGGCTTGGTGCCCCTCCTTCCCACATTTGAAGCAGGCGGATGATCTGGGCTTTGATGCTGCCCCCCCCTCTTGCCACTCTAGGGGTCTCTTTCGGTGCGGAGGGGGAAGGCTTGCTCCAGCTGCGACCTCCCCTGTACCGATCTCTGGCCTGGTCAATTTCCACCTCAGCTGCCATCACATACCAGCGTTGCAGGTCTCGGGGGGGGGGGCTCGAGAACAACAGCCTTGGTAGACGTCCTCATTGAGGTCATCCTTGTAGCATTCCATCGGGGCCTCTGCGGACCACCCCCGCATGTGGACAACCAGCTGGCGAAATTCCTGGGTGTATTCAGCCACTGATCTCCTCCCCTGGGCCAGGGTTTTCATCCTGGTTCTAGCCTTTCGTTCAGCCAGGGGGTCATCAAAACGCACTCGGAGGGCAGTCATAAACGAGTCATAATCCCTCATCAGTGGGGAATCCTCATTATGGAGAGCCACCATCCACTCAGCTGCTGTTCCCTCCAGGGCCATGGTGACACACCTGACTTTGGCTGCTTCTGAGGTAAAATCCTCCCCGTACTCCTGCATATGATTCCAGACTTGGGTTATCCCAAGAATCCCAAAGCCTTGGGATCTCCTCAGTATTTTACTCCTAGCTGAGGAACCTTTGGAATTCGGCACCTCCAGGGGGGCTTGGGCTGCCGCAGCCGCTTACATTCCTGCAGCCTCCACTGGCTCTGGCTGGGTTCTAGGAAAGGCCTCAGGGGTTGCTAGGGCTTCCATCTCTCCCACTGTTTCTTCGGCTTCCCTCCCCACAGGCAAGGCATACCTTTCACGGGCTCTCCGACTTTCAAGAGCTTCTTTCAGGAGATGCAGGGCCTGAGTCAGCAGGAGGTCCTCCTTGTCCACTTCCTGCCAGACAGCCTCTCCCTGCCGACATCTGGCGGCAGTTACTCCTGGGGGAATCTCCTCTAGACCCTCCATCTGATCCACGTCCAATGAACATTTAGCTCTGACCGGCTTCTCTTCAAGTTGTGCCTCACGGGTCCACTCTGACCTTTCCAAGCCACGGTGGGAGTGGGGGGGAGTCGTCCCAGCAGCTCCCATGTCCTCCTGGTCACTGCCCGGACTAGACATATTTTTGCTCAGCCCCCACAGTAGAGTTCTCTCCAGGTTGGCTGATAAAGCAGATCTTGCTTAATGTCAGATGTGCCTCCATTCAAAACCCAAGAAAGAAAACCCCCCAACTCCATGTTTGTGGAGAAAGGTACTTTTACTGAGTAAGAACTGATAGCAACAGGTTAAAAGCAACATCCCAAGAAGTTGGCCTATTTCCTCCACCGAGTGTGGGCTTATGTTGATGAGCACAGAGCACAATTCCGGTCGGATAGACAGTTAATTGACAAGATAACCGAGGGAATGAGCGAGGGGGAGGCAGCGGAGTGGGTGGCAGAACTCCATGACGAAGCAGCCCCAGAACTAGACGATGCGAATGAGTTCATCCAACTAATGAGGGTCCGGTTCCACGATGCGGCCCAACACGTGGAAGCCGAGGAACAAATCCAGAAGTTGAAGCAAGCGGGCCGCCCAGTGAAAGAATTAGTGTGGGAGTTCAGAAGAGCAGCTGGGAAAGTGCGAGATTGGGCCGAGCAGCTCTAAGTGCACACGTTCCGAGGTGCCCTGGATCCCGAACTAAAAGAGGCATGTGAAATTCGAGGGGTCCCTTGTAAGGTCCAAGAGTGGTACGCTACCGCCATCACCTTGGATCACGTAATCCACAGTCAGAAAAAGCCTCCCGCAGATCACCCGGCCCGAAGACCTTTGGGACGCCGGGTTCCCCTGAGACAAGTCACTGCCCCAAGCCCTGAAACAATGTGGGGTGTGAAGTGCTAATGGTGTGGTCAAGCCGGCCACCAGGCTACCGAGTGCCTGGTGCTGGCCCCAATTGCGCTGCCGCGGGCCAGGCCAACCCTTGGGACCAGGAAGAGGCCTATGAAACTACTGGAGCTGGGGCACTTGGGCCTCCAAGCGGAGGAGTCCCCTCCACCCTCTGACGATGCTGAGACATCGCCAGTGGAGGAATCGGCCACGCGATGGGACAAGGGAGGCAGTGGCGAAGACGACCCGATTGTGAGTGAAACTGTTTGCCCTTTCCTCATTAAGGCAAAAATCACGGTGCCGGGGACAGGGAAGGAGGGAGCGGTAGATGCCATGATAGACACGGGCTGCTCAAGATGTCTAATCAGCAAGGCAGTGGTAGAGAAGCTAGGGATCAGCACCGAGAGAGCCAGCACCCCTGGACTCAAACCATCCCCAGCTGGCAGCCCCGGCGCTTGAAACCACGTCCCCAGGGTCCCAGCAGGTGCCAGCAGAATACCAAGACCTAGAGGAAGTGTTTAGTGAAGAAGACTGCAATTACCTCCCCCCTCACCGGCCCACAGACTGCGCGATAGAATTTGAGCCGGGGGCTATGCTCCCAAAACCCAAAATGTACTCAATGACCCCAAAGGAACTGGGAGAGTTAAGGAGATACATCGACGCCAATTTGGAATGAGGGTTCAAAATCGAGGATCGCCGCCCCCGTGATCTTCAAAGAGAAGAAAGACTGGGGGGGTCAGATTGTGCGTTGATTTTCATGGAATCAATGCCGTGTGCATGCAAAACACCTACCCCCTCCCTCTCATGAAAGATTTGCTGAACCACTTGTCCAAAGGCAAGACATTCACCAAGCTAGACTTGAGGGAAGCCTACTACCGCATACGAATCAGGGAGGGGGATGAATGGAAGACTGCTTTCAACTGCCCGTCCAATTCAGAGTCATGCCCTTTGGACTGCAAGGGCCCCCCGCGGGCTTCATGCAATACATCAACGAGGTTCTCCACCCCCATCTGTACAAGGGGGTGCTCGTTTATTTGGATGACATTCTCATCTTCAGTGAAACACTAGAGGAGCACGTGAAGCTAGTGCAACAAGTCTTAAGGAAACTTCTGACTGCCAAACTATACGCAAAACTCTCCAAGTGCAAATTCCATAAAACCTCCCTGGACTACTTGGGGTACCGTATCTCCAGCGAGGGAATAGAAATGGATCCCAGAAAGGTGAAAGCAGTGCTTGATTGGCAACCCCCAAGCACTCGCAAGCAACTACAAAGTTTTTTGGGCTTCGCAAACTTCTATCAGCAGTTCATCCCATCCTTCGCCGAGGTGGCACTGCCACTGACCGAACTGCTAAAGACTGGCCCATCACCCACCAAGCCAAAGCCCAGCTAGCCAATTGGTTGGACGATGGAATGCCAAAAAGCATGTGA
>QLTV01002669.1:86180-96517 GCA_003457575.1 Thermophis baileyi
TTATTTTTTTTTTTTTTCTTTGGTTTTGTGCTATACTGGGCTTTTATAATCTCATTTTTTAAAAATTTTCAAAGCTTCTTGACTTGTTTTCCCCTTGAGGATTCTCATCCATGGAATACTTCCCAAGCTCTCTCTAAGTTTATTGAAATTAGCTCTCTTAAAGTCCAAGACTCTAGTTTGACTTTGTTCTATTGCTTGTGCTTGCATAATGTTGAATTCCAATATTGCATGATCATTCCCCCGCAAGGTTCCTGTAGCTTCAACACCTTCTATCATTTCATCTCTGTTAGTGAGAATTAAGTCCAATATGGCTGATCTCCTTGTCTACTTTTTGGGAAACAAAGTTCTCTGCTAGGTTTGTCAGGAACCTGTTTGATCTTCCACTTGGTGCAGAGTTTGTCTCCCAGTTGATGTCAGGGTACTTAAAGTCCCCCATTACTATTGTGATGTGCTTCCAGTTTGATTGACTCTGTGTTTACTGTCTACATAAACTGTGTTGTGCCTGACTGCCCCTACTTTCTTGCCACCTGTTTGATTAGTGCACTTGGTATGGCATTCACTATTAAACTCTTGATTTTGCTTGACAGCAAGGTTGGTATTCTTACCCACACAAACATCTATGTTACATGCACTGATAACCCTATTAATTTTAGATTGCTGGGGACAGAAATGTTCTGTATCGATTAATTCTCTGTCCCCGTTGCTTAGTTTAAATGTTTCTCCAGAAAATCTGTGAATTTAATGCCAAGTAACTGAGTCCCATTCTTTAATGGATGCAAACCATCTCTTTTGCACAGTTTTTCATTGGACCAGCTGCAGACATCATGACTAATAAAACCAAAGCCTTCCCTTTTACACCACTCCTTTAGCCACACATTGAACTCCGCTATACACTGGCCTTTTCCTTTTTGTTCCTTATATACTGGTAAAACTTCTGAAAAGGTAAGCCTACAGCCTATCCTACTAAGTTCCTGCCTCAAGCTTTGGAAATCATTCTGCACAGAAAGTACATCTTTTGGGGACAGATCATTCGTGCTGAGATCAGGGGTGAAATTCAAAATTTTTCCCTACCGGTTCTGTGGGCGTGGCTGGGTGGTCATGGCTTGGTGGTCATGTGGCTGGGTGGTCATGGCTTGGTGGTCATGTGGCTGGCTGGGTGTGGCTGGGTGGTCATGTGACTGGGTGGGCGTGGGTGGTTGGGCATGTGACTGGGTGGACGTGGCCAACTCAATGTCACTCACGTCAAGGGGTGCCTCGCATGGCCCCTCCCCTCCCAGCCATTCCTTGTCACACCCAGCCTCAACGTATCTATAGTTCTGTAAAAATGTTGTTCACCTTTTTTTGACTTTATTATCTACATACTATAGATGTACTTTCATGGACCACTGAAAGGAGGAAATGGCTCACATGCTTTGCCCAAGAGTGTGATAGGCACACTGTTTTTTATGTGCTACAGTGTTAGAAGAAATGTCCTTCTGGGTTCAGTTCCAAGTGGGGAAAAAGACATTCGAAGCATGGAGGCTGTTTGGAAAGATGGTTTAATCGTGGACAGCAGGACCACATGGTTTCATGCCTCGAAGATGTTGAAGAAGAAAAGAAGGGCTGAGATGCTGAGAGTGCCTGAGTTTTATACCTTCTGTTGGGCCCCACCTTAAGAATTTCCTGTTCCTGTACAGGAAATGTATCCGATTGGCTGTCAGACTCCCAGGGGGCGGGGGTCTTAGCTAACTTTGTAGGCTTTGTCTGTGTCCCAAGCTAGTTTGAGTGCTGGCTGATGCAATCTTCCCAGGTCCCATGTGGTGAGATGGGCAGAGGGCTAATCCTATCTTTGTTATAGGCTGCCCATTGACAAAGGTGGGGGGAATGAATGAGCTGGGCTCAGGCCTTGATGGTCCACTGACAAAGGTGGGGGCTACTAAGAGTGTTGCCTGCCTAAAAACATGTTTCTCCATTTTCTCATCCAGGGAAATATAATATTCTGCCTTTTTAATATTTCCTAAAATATTTCATTCCTCTAGGAGAGGGGTGGGTGTTAACTTCCTACAACAGCTTTAACGTTTAGGATCAGAGCTAAGTTAGTTGCTTTTCTATTAATACATAATCCTTAAAAGGGCTCTCCTGTAAGGACCCTGCATGGTCTAATTCAGAGGTCCCCAACCTTTCTGGCGCCAGGGACTGGTTTCATGGAAGACAATTTTATCATGGACCTCCGTGTGTGTGTGTGTGTGTGTGTGTGTGTGTGTGTGTGTGTGTGTGTGTGTGTGTGTGTGTGTGAGAGAGAGAGAGAGAGGGGGGGGGGGGGGGGGGGGGGGGGGGGAGAGGAGTAGAGAGGGGGGGANAGGTGGTAAATTAAATAGTGGGTGGGCCATGCATGGAGTAAAATAAGTGTGGGATTGTTACTTAAGGCCTGCCACCAGATGATTTTGCTCCAGTCCAGATGAAAATCAGAATAAACACACAGGGAAGACTTCACTAGAAAGGGCTTTCTTTTGCTCCAGGAGAAAATCAGAATAAAGAACTGGAAAAGCCTTCACAGGAAGAGGCTTTTTTGTTCTGCTCTGGAAGAAAATTAGAAGACACAGAGAAATCTTCACTGGAAGAGGCTCTCTGCTTTTGCTCCAGAGGAAACCCCCAATCAAAGACTCGGAGAAGCAGAAAGAGGATGAATGACCACCACCTGCACTTTTCAATGGTTCAGCACAGTGATTCCCTTCCAGATTAGCCCTGTGACTTTCTGCTTCCAAGAAAGTGGAAAGGAAGATGGGGGAGAAGAGACAATTCTAACTCACCCTTCCAGCAAAACAAGCTATATAGTGCAGCTATATTGTCTGAGTTTCTCAATGGCTTCCTTCAGCCAAGCGCTGAGCTGGTTTGCAGCTTTGCAACATTTTACGAGGTGATAATTGCTCTTGGCTGAACGCCCAGACATCTCATTTAAGCTAGTTAAGAGCTGCCGGAGGGAAAGGAAAAAAGCGGCATAAAGTCTTGGTTTATTATTGTGTTTGCTTGCTTTTCTGTTTCTTACTTCCGCTGAGGGCAAATGAGACTAAGACCGACCATCAGCTGTTTCTTAGCTCAGCTGAGGTGCGGCAATCACACGAATCAGCTGAGCTAATAAACAACAGAATATAGGAGAGGTGAGAGGAGGGGGGCAGGTGGGCGGGGCCAATCAAAATTTTCCCTACCGGTTCTCCAAACCAGTCAAAATTTCCCCTACCCAGATGCCAGAACCGGTCCAAACCGGCTGAATAGCACCCCTGGCTGAGATGTACAATAGCATCAACATCACAGTCCTTACTGGCATTCTCGACTATCTTAAAAATACGCCTCTTGTCTCTGCTGGCAGTAGCACCTGGCAGACATCTGACCTCTTTCAAAACTTCTGTATCCTTTCCTAAATTTACATCCCTTATAACTGAATCACCATCCAGAAGGTGGCTTCTCCTTTTGGATACCTTGCTCTTCTTGCATGACTGATGTAATACGATTTCCACGATCTCCTGCTCATTTGAGTTATCATCGTCATCATAACCAGCTTGAAGAGCACAGACTAGAGACTCTAGGTAAGCAATCTGTCCATGTAGACTAGCAATTTGTTTACAAATAGGACAATATCCAAATTTGAAAAGAGTCCCACGAAAGACGGCTGCAAAACAAATATAGCACTGAACTAAGCCAGTCATTCTAAAATAAAATAGTTTACTTTACTTTACTTTACTTTATTGTCATTGCACCTCGTACAATGAAATTAAATGCCATCTTCAGTGTACATTATAACTATAAAAATAAAACACAAACACACATCCTTCACATTCTATACAATTGAATTGAAAACCCAATATTGCATTAATATTGCACTATACCGTAGAATTCAATATAGTTACTGCCCTGGGATAGAAGCTGTTTTTCAGCCTATTTGTCCTTGTTTTTCTATAAATAAAATAGAATCACAAGGAAATATTGATTTCCCTGCAACCAAGTGCTGGAGAGAAGTGGGAAAGACAGAAGAGGAAAAGAATTAATGGAACATATTGATATATTAAACAGGGAGGGGGGAAATGAGGTTAGTGGTAGAAGCTAGCATTCATACATAGGTCTTCAAAACTCTTTTTCATGCTAAAGACAGCTCATGTTTCAAAGATTATGTTTTCTTTAGAAATAGAATTGTGTCATCTTTAAGACAAACAGACTTATTTTGAAATCAACAGACTTATTCTTAGAAATGTGACAGTGGGGGGGGGGCAAATGCTAAAGGGGGCAGGACTGGTGCTTTCAGATCAATCTTGACTTCTGGCGACTGCATGAATGAGCTATTACGATTGCACAACAGGGTCAAATCTAGTGGTTATTAGTCAGGGTTTGGGTGCTGTTTTTAGGGCCAGTTTTTATTTTCAGATTACAGGATGAAACCAGATCATTACCTGAAAACATCAGAACGATCACCGTGCACTTCAGAGCAATGCTTGCTATCAGCAATATCCAAAAAACAGTTCTGGGCCAGAAGTAAGATGGAGCATCTGTGGAGCATTGGGAAATAAATACAGTAAAAACAAATCAATAACATTGGAAAATGTAAGAGTTCTTATGAAACACCTGGAAGTTCATCGTAGCTGATGGATCATCTGCATGATATTAGTATAGGAGTATAGGATAGTATAGGAGGGACATCTGTGGTCTGTATGGGATGGTGTCAAAAAGTCTAGAGGTGTAGGAAGCCACAGGGATGACCTTGAAGAAGCCATCCAGAAACCATTAGAATAACAGCAGAGACGGAAGCAGCATGTGTTAAGTGAAGTTTGGTGGAAAAATACAGGTAGTCCTCGACTTACGACCACAACTGAACCCAAAGGTTTTGTTTGCTAAGTGAGACATTTGTTAAGTGAGCTTTGCCCCATTTTACAACCTTTCTTGCCACAGTTGTTAAGTGAAGCACTGCCGTTGTTAAGTTAGCAACACAGTTGTTAAGTGAATCTGGCTTTCCCATTGACTTTGCTTGTCAGAAGGTCGCAGAAGGTGATCACATGACCTGGGGGACACAGCAACGGTCATAAATGTGAGTCAGTTGCCAGAGCGTCTGAATTTTGATCACATGACCGTGGGGATACTGCATCGGTCGTAAGTGAGAAAAATGGTCATAAGTCACTTTTTCCAGTGCCGTTGTAACTTCGAACGGTTACTAAATCAACTGTTGTAAGTCGAGGACTACCTGTATTAGAAGAAGAAAAAAGACACTGCCTCACCCTTCTAATTCCTGTGGGTATAAGATGAAGGGAAATGAAAACTCAGGCAAACTTGTGAAATTATTACTATATTTAAATTAAATATAAGATAGTCCTCAACTTATGACCACAATTGGGACCAGAACTTCCATTGCTAAGCAAAGCGGTTGTTAAATGAATCATGACCAATTTTATGACCTTTTTTTTGTTTCGGTTAAGCAAATCACTGCAGTTCTTAAGTGAATCACATGGTTGTTCGGTGAATCTGACTTCCACCATTAACTTCGCTTGTCAGAAACCAGCTGAGAAGGCCCCAAGTGATGTTCACGTGACCCTGGGATCCTGCAACTGTCATAAATATATTCGAATGGCAAAACAACTGAATTTTGGTCATGTAGACCATGGGGATGTTGCGAAAGTTGTCAGGGTAAGGACTGGCCATAAATCACATTTTTTTCCAGTGGCGTTCTAACTTCCACTAAACAAATGGTTGTAAGTCAAGGGCTACCTCTATAGTTCTAATATTCCTGTGGAGTTGCTTTCCTAATGGGAATTACCTCATAGAGTTGACAAGATGGCAGTTGTGACCATATAACTGAAGCCCTATCGTGCAACAGACGTAAAAACAAAGTGTTGAGGCTTCAGCTATGCCAATCATCTTGACTTTTTACACACACACACACACACACACACACACACACACACACACACAGGGTGGATAACCCTGCACTACAGCCTAGCGAATCAGCAAGCGGATGTCAGCTTTTAATAGAAACGTTCTCCGGCTTCAAATGTCAAGCACGGTTAAACTTTTCAGAAACAAAACCGCTCCTGAAACGTACGCAAAAAGACAGACGGAGTCAGCCTCAAGGACTGATACAGCTCAAAGCGCAAGTCTAAATTGAAAGAACTGTTCTCACCTTGAAACCACATAAAATTCATCTTATTGCTAAAAGCAGCCCACATCAAATTTAAGTGTTTTTTTCAATAAATTTTAAAAGAGAGCAAAAAGAGACAGCTACATTTTATTTTTTGGTCCCTGTTTGAGACTGAAATTAGACAGCAGAGGTGCACAGTTCGAAGCCTGTGGCCTATAGGCAGTTCTCGTCTCTATTTTTTTGGCCCTGCAAGTCCTTGGTCCCTCAAGAACTTAGCTGCTGAAGTTTGGTTGCAAAATAGCAATTTAAATTTAATTCGTTAAAAAAAAAGAAAAGCCCGATTTTTCTTTGTATTTTACGCTAATATCAAAAATTCATTCAAGAATAGCTTCATGGTTCAAAAAAAATAAAGGCAATTAGAATATGAATTCAATACCTTTGGGCTGAGTTGATATTAGTGTGGGGTGAACTCCTGGTTTTGGCAGATGGTGCTGTTGAGGATTCATGTTGACTAACTCTCTGCCTTAAAGAAGCCCTTCAAAATAAAAATTGAAAATGAAAGAACCACAAGCAAAAAGACCAAAAGGGGGGGGGGAAGGAAGCTAATTTATGTAACCGCTTCGTTTCCATTCCTTAGCAGCCTCTATCAGTTTTATCAATAAAGTAGAAGCTGGATTTTTGAATGCTTTCTCCCGAATTAAACTGCTGGCCAACTATTTTGGAGGCTTTTTTACTTTACTTTTTTTTTTTACTTCAGCAGGTGTCAGCTTCCAGACAAAAGTACTCCTATTTATTCAAACCCATTTATTGAAAGAATAAATATTTCTTTTTCTCTCCCTGTGGTTCATATTAATATTAAGTAATTTATTACATCGGTACACTCAAAGCAGAGTTTGTCATTTCTATAGTAAAATTCATAAAACTATTCCTTTCTTCTTTTCATCATTAGGTGCTCTTTGGTGTTCAGATGAGGCTGCAATACAATTATGTAACACTTGGGAAGGAAGATGCAGCCCACTAGCCCAGCGCTGGAAGTCAAGATGGAGAAAACCTGCACAGCTACCATGTATTTGCCCCTGGTGCTCAAGTATCCTGGCACGAAGGACAAACACTGCAAAAGACCAGCATACTGGAGGTGATCAGCTTGGCTTCATTGAAACCTCCTGGCAACTCTCTGGCTAGGAAAGCCACAGTGAAACAGATGGCCGCCAGGATGCCCATGTAACCAAGAGCGCTATAAAACATGGCGACAGACCCTTCGTTGCATTGCAGTACCAGCTGTCCAATCTGAGAATCAGTGTCAAGTTCTGGGAAGGGAGGAGAAATTCCAATCCAAGTCACGCAGATGCCACACTGAACTATGGACCCAGTGAGTACCACAGCCATTGCCAAATTCTTCCCCAGCCATTTGTTCATCTGGTTTCCTGGGTTTGTAGCCATGAATGCCAGCACCACAGTCAGAGTTTTGGCCAGCACAGCAGAGACAGCAATTGAAAAGATGAGGCTAAAGGCAGTTTGGCGCAGGAGACAAGTCACTTTGTGAGGGGGACCAATGAATAAGAAGGAGGATAAAAAGCAAAGCAGGAGGGAGACAAGGATGGTGTAGGTGAGCTTTTGGTTGTTGGCTCTGACCAATGGTGTGTCTAGGTATTTAATGAAGATTCCTAAAATCAGAATTATAGTTAGATTTAAGCAGAGGGCAAAGAAACTCAGAGTGACTCCCAGAGGTTCATCATAGGCTAGAAAGACTATAATCTTTGGGATACATTGATCTCTGCCATAGTTTGGATATTGAGCTTTGGAGCACTCATGACAATCAACTGTATCTGAAAAACACAATATATTTAGAAACTTCACCACCTGGTATTTTTCCACAATAATTGACATTTTCTCTTTTATTCTGGCTTTTATTCCAATTTCTTAAAGAGCATCAACATCTAGAATATGGGTCGCATGGAAGAAGCCAAATCGAGAGATTGAAAACTGCTGAGATAATACTAATGCATCAGACTGCAGAGACACTTCTATGTCATTGACCATTTGCAACCCTCATCTCTAACACAGCAAGGTGAAGTTAATTGCTATTGTTTTTATGCCTACCCAAGTCAAACTATTATAGGGAACGTCTTCAGTCAATCAATCTCTCAGACAGCGCCTTGGCTAAAGTTGCTACAAGTCTTGGCACAACAGAATTTTTCACCCCACTCCATTAAGAGAAATTGAAGCATATCCAATCCATGTTTGCCGTATATTTGTATGCAAAATAAACACACAAACAAAATAGCTATCTGAACATTTGCCCTGAGTGGAAGCTTCTGGCTATAGAGCTCCTCATCCTATGGTATATTTAATAATTTCTTAGAGCTGTGAAGGTGAAATAATAGTATGGCTGCATTTTTTTCAATTTTTGCATCAAGGGCTTTTCGACAGCTCCTTTATTTAAATTAGCTGCAATGGCTAGAATACAGACGAGAGGAAGAGGTATGTTTCAAACCAGAGTTTCCATACTTGAGGTGAACCTCCCTTGGGGAAGTGTAGACAGACTCTGGGGACCTCTGAAGACATCTTTTAGTTACCTTGTCCCAATAAATCTATCATTCCTGAAGTGTCTTTGTATTGTTTTCATTTTGGTATTTGGATTTTTAGGGAAGGTCAAGATTACACTAACTAAATAACAAAAGGTTTAGGAATCCCTGCTTTAGATAATGCCAGTGACAGGAAGTCTTTGGCTTATAACCGTAATTGAGTCTGGCAGTGAATCTGCCTTTGGTCACCCGACACATGCCGTGTTTTCAGAGCAACCTACCTGTTTGGGTAGAAATTGTCCCTTCTCTGCACGGGGCACAATCATGGCAGCACACTTGGTGTCCTTCAGGGATCACCTTACGGTATCCTGGTTGGCAGCGTTCAGTACAGACCGAGCGAGGCCTTGTCTGAAGAGTGTCAAGGAAACAACAGTGCTTGAGGATCTGTGTTTTATTTGAGCAAATACATTTGTGGGTTTTGTGTCAGCAATCCCCAATGGCCATGCAGCCTTTTCCCCACCTTGAAGTAGTTGCTGTCTGAGGTAATCACTCCCCCCCATCAGGAGTGGGCTTCAAATATTTTAGCAAGGGGTTCTCTGCCGGGTTGCTGGGTGGGCGTTGCCATGGTGGGCGTGGCCTAGTCCACCTCCTGCACCACGGCGGGGGGGCGTTTTTGCCCTCCCTGGGCTCCGGAGGCTTTCCTCGAGGGCAAAAACTCCCCAAGCTCCAGAGGCCCTCTGGAGGCTGGAAACAGGCCCATTTCTGGCCTTCCCAAACGTCCGGTAGGCCCATTTTTCACCTTCCCTGAGCCTCCGTGCACGCCCTGCACTTATCTGCATCCAAAATGGACTGTGTGGGGACTCCTGGGAGGGGCGGGATGGGGTGGGTGGGGCCAGCCAGGAGTGGGATTTTGGGGTTCTCCAAAATGCACAGAATCTTAGCTAGAGGTTCTCCCGAACCCCTGTATAAGGACGGCTGAGCACCAAAGAATTAATGTTTTCGAATGGTGGTGCTGAAGAAGTCTAGTGAAGAGAAGGACCAGGGGAGACATTTCAAGCTGTTGCAAAATATTTCTCCCGTATCTTCCCAGTAACAAAGAAGCTTGCCTACATTTTGCTAAGACTAATCAAGGCATTTTGTGTGAATTATGTGATCAGGTTGGTTACAGTCACCCAATGTTACTTTATCCCTAACAGATAACACCGTGTAGTCAAAGCTATGGTTTTCCCAGTAGTAATGTATGGCTGTGAGAGTTGGACTATAAGGACGGCTGAGCACCAAAGAATTAATGTTTTCGAATGGTGGTGCTGAAGAAGTCTAGTGAAGAGAAGGACCAGGGGAGACATGATAGCGGTGTTCCAATAACTTGAGGGGCTGTCACAGAGAGGAGGGAGTCAAGCTATTTTCAATCAAAATCAAGTGTGGTACTAATACCACTCTATAAAGCCTTAGTAAGACCACACCTAGAGTACTGCATCCAGTTTTGCTTACCACACTATAAAAAAGATGTTGAGACTCTAGAAAAAGTGCAGAGAAGAGCAACCAAGATGATTAGGGGACTGGAGGCTAAAACATACAATGAACGGTTGCAGGAACTGGGCATGGCTAGTCTAGTGAAGAGAAGGACCAGGGGAGACATGATAGCAGTCTTCCAATACTTGAGGGGCTGTCACAGAGAGGAGGGGGTCAAGCTATTTTCCAAAGGCCATGAAGGA
>QLTV01002669.1:114425-128452 GCA_003457575.1 Thermophis baileyi
TATATATATATATAAAAACATTTAAAGCCCACTCTAGTGTGCATATACCTTCACGGCATGCAGAATATAAAAACTGAGAGCAAATACAGTACATTCCTCTCTCTTCCATATTTCTGATATTGCTTTAAAATATATATATTTATATCAGCTAAGTTGTATAAGAAGTTGTTTATGGAAGTTGTCTGAAAATATGTAATAAATAATGCCCAAAGGAAATTTAGAAAACATTCTGAAAGCAAATCTATAAAGTAGAAATTATTTTCCTCCATTGTTCTTAAAAAGAACAATTCATGTGATTTCCATCCTTTGTTCTTTCTTGGACCTCAATGAAAGAGGCATCAGGGGAGCCCTCAGAGGTCCATTCTATATGGACTTTCTTCTTCGGTCAGAAGTTCAGAACCACCAGTCAAATTCTCTCAGTTCATATTCTTATATATCACGATTTATTTGTGGCAGACTTCAATAAAAAGCTCCCAAATCGAAGAAAAGAACTGGCACACTCTACATTGTCCACACAATGTCCTTTTTCAAATTTTTGCAGAGTTGATGGAAGTGGTCCACTCAAAAGTGTGGACTCTCCAGAATTGTTCATACCTGGGGGATCTTGTAAATGCTTAACATGGTAGCCATCTGAAAGAAGGTTTCAAAATCCCCTCCTTGAATCACAGCCGAGGGACTGTCTTCCCTTCCACACTTGAAATTAGGGACCATCCCATAACTAGAAGAAAGTATATCTATGGTGGCTTCATAGGTTGTCCTTGTGCTGAAACAATTTTCGTAGATGCTGTAGCAGAGAGTAATATTGGGCAACAGCAGGGAGTTTTGGTTGATCTCCTCTATGGCTATTAAGATGGCAAAGATATGTTGGAAGTTCCTTTCCAGTAACCTAGAATAAAAATTAAACTGGACATCAGCCTGTTTAAATGCTATTTCTTAAGCTTGCTCTTTCAGCTAAAAATCTCATTGTCCTGAACATTTCAAAGGAATTGTTCCTTCAAAAGCTTTTAACCCACCAATTTGAATCCCAGATAAGGTAGCTCCAAGATTACTGGAGAGGAGATTACACTAGATGATAGGTTTTTTTTAAAATATCAGCATTCCTGAAATCTCAATAAAAAGCGAAGTGTGGACAGCAACTTTCCAAGAACAGTTGTCAAAAAAAAGGATTGCATGTGGAAATAAGGGCCTTTAGCTGCTTGATGAAGTGCTCTCAAGTTGGTGTCAACTCTTAATGACTACATACCTTATGATTTATCCATTGGCTCATACTTGACTAAAATCCTCATGTGAACCTTGCCGTTTCCTTTTTTCATTTTGTAACATCTCTCATATTTTAAAGCACTTTATTTTTTCCAAAATTGGGAATCTAAGAGTATACTACTGCTGGAAAAAACATTGCGGGTTGGTTGCACCAAGGAAGAACTAAATTGGAGAAGACAAATTGAAAGCTAACTTACGGGAAAAAGTCTCGGGAAGGGTCAGATCTGAAAGTGTGTGTTGGATACACAGCTGTCCTGGTAGGTATGACTCCAGCAACGAGGTAATCTCCCCATTGATAATAGTTATAAGGATACATTTTTGGCATTGACCGACCTGGTCTTTGAGTTGTTACTGCCCCAAAGTTCAAATAAAGCAGTATTAGCAGAACCATCATTAAAAAAAAAATACACTGACTTTGTAGAAGGCTTATCTTTAGTACTTAAAAAGATATTTCTGATTTTTAGAAGGATTGATCCTACATGGTTCCTAATTTATGGGAATCCAAAGCCCAAATCATAGTAATTATTGGTATAATTATCTACCACTCTTTTTCTGGATTTGCTGAAGAAATTATTAGTGATTTTTAAGTACCATCAGCTTCATCATCTGAAGTGACCCGTGAAAACCTTCAAAGTTCTTGGCACTAGGGACAAATAACAGCAGTGGCACTAGGGACAAATAACAACACAGGCAATTATAGTGATTTTAATAATTACAATAGAAATGTTATCATCTCCAGAAATTGTACACATGCATGACAGCTGCAGGTGTGTGTGCACAGCAGAAGAAAACATGTTTGCCAAAGTCCATCTGAGTCCTGTCATGCTTCATTATGAAACTCTGAAGGGATTGTAAACTTTGCCAAGAACTTTATTAGAAAAAAGAATGCCAGTTTGGGTTACTGGTTAAGGCCTAGAAACCAGCAGATTGTGAGTTCTAGTCCCACCATAGGCATGAAAACCAGCTGGGTGACTTTGAGCCAGTCACTGTCTCTCATCCTAATTACCTCACAGGATAGTTGATGTGGGGAAAACAGGAGGAGGAAGGAGTATTGAGTATGTTTGGTGCTTTGAGTTATTTATAAAAATAATAAAAGCGGCAAATAAACAATAAGTAAATGAAAACATCTCCAGGGATGTTCAGTACATCCACCTCACTCTTCTTCCTACTTCTTTCCTCCAGCATACTTTTGCATCATTACAGAGAGAAAAGACCAAAAAAACAAACAAACCCCAATATGGATCTTCCATTGCTGGGTTATTCATCATGCCTGCGTCCGTTCCCCCTTTGAAACCACAGCCTGTGCTTTGCCAGATCAATTTCTTCTGCCTCTTTCACGGTTTTTAATTTAATGTCAGCATGATAAAAGTAAACATTCCGAGGCCGTGTTTCTCAAACTTGGCGACCTTGAAGATGTGTGAACTTCAACTCCCAGAATTCTCCAGCCAGCTATGGTTGAGAAAGGTTTTAGGGCAGTGGTGGGTTGCTCCTGGTTTGGCCCGGTTCTAAGAAATGGTAGCGCCAGTGGGGGGAGGCTCTGCCCACCTGCCCAGGACGCTTCTGCACATGCACGGAAGCGTCACAGGCGCGTGGGCGCGCAAACCGGTAGTAAAGGGTTTTAGAACCCACTATTATTTTAGGGGTTTTAGTCCATCACAAGTCCAGTACAAGTCATAAAATCCAAAAATCTTGATTTCACAGATGGAACATGAATCCAGGGCTCTCCTGTAAAAATAAAAAACCAAACAAATGCCAACATTTACCCAAACGTTACTTATACAGAATACACAATAACAGAGTTGGAAGGGACCTTGAAGGTCTTCTAGTCCAATCCCCTGCTCAGGCAGGAAACTGTATACCATTTCAGACAAATGGTTGTCCAATCTCTTCTTTAAAACTTCCAGTGTTGGAGCACCCACAACTTCTGGAGGCAAATTGTTCCACTGATTAATTGTTCTAACTGTCAGGAAATGTCTCCTTAGTTCTAGGTTGCTTCTCTCCTTAGTTAGTTTCCATCCATTGCTTCTTGTTCTGCCTTCAGGTGCTTTGCAGAATAGCTTGACTTCCTCTTCTTTGTGGCAACCCCTGAGATACTGGAACACTGCTATCATGTTTCCCCTAGCCCTCAGTCCCCTAATCATCTTTGTTGCTCTTCTCTGCATTCTTTCTAGAGTCTCAACATCTTTTTTACATTGTGGCAACCAAAGCTGGATGCACTTTAGATCTTTATCACTATTTTTAAAAGTAGCTCATTCCTCAGAACCATCCAGAGAAATTTGCATTTTACTGAGCTGTTTTTTTTTAAAGCTGAGTTTTATGAAAATATAGAAGTTGATTACAGCAGCTGAATGAGATGTACACTATGGTTCTATAATAAGAAAGTTTCCTGAAAAGAAAAAAAAGAAGTGAAAGACAGAAAAAAGAGAAGTTAAAAAAATCCAGTATTTTCCAACTCCAGAATATGAAGTCCAACACTTCATGAGCCCAAACAGGAAACCAACATGTCAAGATGTTGATATTTTTCTTCATTATAAATTCTTAAATATGTATCATTACAATTCAAATGCTGAGTTAAATGAGGCCATATGGAACCATGTTGTCTAGCCTTGTCTCTCCATCAGAACAAAGCTAAGTCAAATGATAACTTAAAGTCAGGTGTAAGTAACCAGAAATAGGAGTTAAGTTCAAAGTACTGTATTACAAGATTATTGCATGTTACCTATTACACCTGAATCTGATCTACTAATGGTCAAAGCAAATTGGCATGAGATAAAGAGTGGACAGAATTCATGGGGGACCTAGATTTAGGTATTTTCTGGGAGCATAGCACCTTCAAACTGAGGGCGCATTTGACTGCACCTTCGAGCTCCACTTGGTTATCTCCTACAACAAGCTCACTAATTTCATAGAACCAATATTTAAAATCTAGTATGCAAACATCTTTCCAGAAGTACAATTTATCCACAGTCCTTGCTAACCTGATATATTCCCATTTGGATTCCTATTGGGGTGGTGGTCCAAGGTCACATTTGACCCAAGGCTGGTGATTGCTTACTAGTTCCCATGAATAAATGGTATGTTCCAGTAACCTCCACATGGTATGTAGAATATTGGCCTATTGGTGTCTGCAGACTCTTCAACAGTTCCCACTCTGTTCCTTCTATGTCAGCCCAACAAGGTAGGCCAAGATTATTTTTATCATAACAACTATTGGTAGTACTTGACGTTTGACCTCTATTAAGCACAAAAATTATGTTGCTAAGTGAGACATTTGTTAAGTGAGTTTTGCCCCATTTTGCAACCTTTCTTGCCACAGTTGTTAAGTGAATCACTGTGGTCGTTAAATTAGTAACACGCTCCTTAAGTGAATCTGGCTTCTCCATTGACTTTGCTTGTCAGAACGTCATAAAAGGTGATCACATAACCCTTGGGGCACTGCAACAGTCATAAATAGGAACCAGTTGCCAAGCATCTGAATTTTGATCACATGACCACGGAAATGCTGCAACTGTCATAAGTGTGAAATAATAGCCGGCTATGGTTTATGCTTCCATTGCCCTCCTTTCCCTGTTCATAGTTTTCAAATCAGGAAACAAGTAACTATGGATGAGCTATGTTTGAGTCAGAATTGGTGTAAAGAGGGAAGAAAAATGTATCTCAGTCTATTGCAGGGGTGTCAAACTCAAGGCCCTGGAAACAGCAAAGGACCGGCCCGCAGTTCCTCTGCCAGCAAAAATGGAGCTCGGGAGGGCCTCCCGAGTTCCGTTTTTGGCTACGACGGCCTCCTGCAGCCCTCTGCCAACAAAAACAAAGCTTGGGGTGGGCTCTGTTTTCGGTGGCAGAGAGCTGCAGGAGGCCGTCCCAGCCGAAAACGAAGCTTGGGAGCCTGTTTTCACTGGCAGAGCGCTCGGGCCACCACAGGTGCCCCCGACACGAGTGACATCAAGCTGGCCAAGCCCACCCTGGCCCCCCGAGGTCAAACACAACCCTGATGCAGCCCTCAATGAAATCGAGTTTGATACCCCTGGTCTATTGTATGATGCTGGGCTTTTATTAGAATAAGGGAAAGAAAGAGAGAGATCTCTGCACTCTTATTTGCTTAGCAAAAATTGCTGCATTGGTAAAAGAGTTGCTTGAACTGCAAGATGAGTAGCAACTAAGTTTGATGAATAAATAAAATGAATAAAATAAAAAATCATGTTGATCAGCAGTGTATTTCTCTTTTGCAAATGAAGGCGAATATACGTGTCCCAGGATAATGTTGCAGGATCCAATCTGGGTCGGTCATCGGGACCAGAAGTTTTGTTTCAGACTCGTGCTGGAGCCCATCCTCAGGGAACTTCTCTCTAGCAGAGTATTTCTCTTTTAATTATTATCATGTTATTCTGCCGAATTTTTTTAAAAAAAAGAACTAAGAAACCACTAAAAAGTAAAGAAAAAAAGAAAAAGAAATCAGAGTGCTAAAAATGCAAGAAAGAAAGAAAAAGAAAAATGGAGGAAAAAAGAAGTGGCCGCTGATCTTCTTTACAGTAGTTATAAGTACAATTATAAATTTACCCCTTTCTTTAAAATTACATCATGACTCTCTTCTTTCTATAATTTAACCAATCTAATCATCAAAACTACAAATCATAAGGTTTTTTTGTTTGTTTTGTTGTAAGGAATATCCTTCTGGGTTCGGTTCCAAGTGGGGGAAAAGACACTGGATTCCTGGAAGTTGCTTGGAAAGAAGGTTTAATGGCGGACAGGAGCACATGGCAGGGGCTCCTGAACAGACAAGGTGGATCACATGCTTCCAGATGTTGGGTGAAGAGAAAAGGAAGGAAAAGATGCTGAGTCTCTTGGTTTTATGACCTCTGTTGGGCCCCACCTCTTAGTTTCCTGTTCCTGTGTAAGAAATGTATCCCATTGGCTGTCAGACTCCCATGGGGCCATGCAGGAGTAACTTTGTAGGTTGTCTTGAGCCCCAGGCTTGGTTTGCTGGGTGATGTAATGAAAGGGCTTTGGTCATTTTTCCAGGAGAGGGGTGGGTGCTAACTTCCTACAATTTTATGCAAAAAAACCCCCAGATCTGCAGAGTACTTTTAATTATGTTGGATTAAAGCAGGGGTCCCCAAACTTGGCAACTTTAAGACTTGTGGACTTCAACTCCCAGAATTCTCCAGCCAGCTATGCTGGCTGAGAAACTCTGGGAGTTGAAGTCCACAAGTCTTAAAGTTGCCAAGTTTGAAGACCTCTGGATTAAAGGAACAAGCATATTGCTTTGGTTCAATAAATCCATGCAATTCTTCTTTTGGGTGCCTTCCGTAGTGGTGGTATCCACTGTGGACACTGATCCTAAAGGTGGAGGCGGGGGGAGAAACAGGTTCTCCATGGTCCCCCCTCCCAAGAACTCTTCCTACCAGTCCCCCCATTTTATACTCTTCCACTCAGCCTTTCTTTTTAATTACAGTAGATACACTTTTAAACAATTAACTGAGCTGCATTTTTCAACACCTCCAATTTTTTAAGAACAATCCTAGAATATGGGGTCTATTAATTGAAAATGTAGTTGGTAGTTGAAAGGGTGGCTTAGTTTCCAATTTTGTTAATTTAAAAAAAAATTTTAAGTGAGATGAGATGGAAAAGTTGATAGGCACCAATCGGATGGACTGGCATTTACCATTTGTATTCTTAGTATTTACTCCCATCCTCTGCCAGCATTCATATGGCTGGAGATCCAATGCAAACTCTCTGGAAACCAATCAAGGAGAGATCCAAGAAGTAAGGAGAAATTTCCTGACAATGAGAACAATTAATCAGTTGAACGGCTTTCCTTTAGAAGTTTTAAATGCTCCACCACTGGAGATTTTAAAGAAGAGATTGGACAACCATTTGTCTGAAATGATATAGGAAAAGCGGCGAGCAGGCAAGCGGGCGACCGGGTGACCGGGTGATTGGGTGGACATGGGCGGTGGGGGCACGGGGACTGGGGAACCGGTTCGGGGGTGTGGCCAGCCAGCCGTCGCTACTTGTTCAGCGAACCACCGGTGCCCGCCGCTACGGGTTCGCACGAACCGGTCTGAACCGGTAGCATTTCACCCCTGGATCTCCTGCTTGAACAGTGGGTTGGACTAGAAGACATCCGAGGTACTTTCCAACTCTGTTATTCTGTTATTCTCCACTATGGGCTCCATTAATAATGCCTGGATTTGAGACCTGCATGGTCTTAAAAAACCTTTGCCAACTTGGCTCCCTCAGGGTGACAGCACCAGGACTCTTTCTCTCCAGAAGAAGGTCTTGCTGGCTTTGCATGGAGTTGGAACTCAACTCACCAGGAAGGTGACAGAAAGGTAAACAGTGGCACAGATGGATTGGGATGTGAGTAGGTTTTTGTCAATGTGTGTTCCCAACTGTTGGTTTCTAAGTTAGATTTCAGAATTCCTGGCTGGAAAAATTAAAGCCTAACCCATTTGTAGATTTCACTTTAAATTATACCTACGATCTGTCTCAATTAAAGCAATAAACTTTCCTCTCTGTTTTTGAAAGAACTTCACTGCAAAGAGGCTGATATCAAGACACGGTTTTAAAGCGATTCTTTTGCTTTAATTCAATCCCCTTGTAAAGGAAGTATGAAGAAAAGAGAAAAACAGAGACAGGAATGCAGCATGTGGTTGGCACAGAAAGGAAGTAGACAGCCCCCTCATTAAAACACTCAAAAAATAGGAATCTTCCACCAAAACGCTTTTCCTTTTAAAGGGCAATATATGCACTTCAGTCTTGTGACCAGAGGCCAAAGGACTAAGTGTTTATAAGGGCACAGTATTAAGGAACAAGATGCTTGGCCTGAGTATAAACTCAGCTTAGATCATGTCTCCCCTTGTCCAGTATCACACCAAAATGTCCCCTGGCAAATACTTTGCTTTGTCTCAATAACAGAATAACAGAGTTAGAAGGGACCTTGGAGGTCTTCTAGTCCAGCCCCCTGCTCAGGCAGGAGACCCTGTACCATTTCAGACAAATGGTTGTCTATCTATTGTCTTCTTTAAAGCCTCCAGTGTTGGATAACTCACAACTTCTGAAGGTAAGTTGTTCTTCTGATTAATTGTTCTCACTGCTAGGAAATTTCTCCTTAATTCAAAGTTGCTTCTCTCCTTGATGAGTTGCCCTCCATTGCTACTTGTCCTGCCTTCAGGTGGTTTGGAGAATAGGTTGGACCTAACTGCTATCTTTTCATCCCCCTATGACAGAGGTCTTCAAACTTGGCAACTTTAAGACTTGTGGACTTCAACTCCCAGAATTCTCCAGCCAGCATAGGAGTTGAAGTCCACAAGTCTTAAATTTGGCAAGTTTGGGGACCTCTGCCCTATGAGATAGGTTTAAGTTACTCTTAGTTGTACTAGTGTTAAAATAATATTTCCTCTATTATTCCAGCATCCAACAACTGCAAGGTATGTAAAATTTGTCATAATTGGCTACTCATTACATGTAGTCTCCAAGTTACAACCATTCATTTAATGATGGTTCAAAGTTACACTGGCCTTAGAAAAAGCGAATTATGGCCTGTACTTTTAATTGACCGTTTCACCACGCCTAAAATCAGATCACAATTCAGGCGCTTGGCAACCAGCTTGCATTTACAACTGGTTGCAGTGCCCTGTGGTCACATCAGGGGTGGGTTCCTCCCGCATTGGACCGGTTTCCCCGACAATGACGTCACCGAACCGGATCGGTCGGTGCCGGTCCGTAGGCGCCGCCATCTTTTTTTGGGAATTTTTAGTGAATTTTTTTACTGTGTGGAAGGTTTTTCCTGTTCTGCCGCTTGAAAAAGGGCCCTCCCCCCCCCCCCCCCGGTTTAACTGACCCTTTTTCCTCTTTGTTTTTGGTTTTTTGGATTTTTTTGTTACTGCGCATGCACGCGCGCCCAGGCGGCGTGTGAGGGAGCAAAGTGGCAGTGAGGTAAGTTGGAACCCACCCCTGGGTCACATGAACATGATCTGCAGCCTGTTTTGCTAATTTCCAGCAAAAAATGCCCATGGGGGAATTTGATTTACCTAATGACAGCAGTGATTCATTATGATGATGTAAAAATCATCATAAAATCAAGGCCAGCTTTACTTACAACAATGACTTACAATGGATATTTTGGCCTCAGTTGTGATAAAAAGTTGAGGACTACCTGTTTATCAGAGGCAAAGTCAGATGATCAGTAGTGGGTGGGATCAGTAAAGCACTTGGTCATTTCAGGCTAACCCAGACACAGCTATTTACTCAAGGAATGATAAATAGCACATAAACTCAGCAGTAGCAGAAAGTCAGAATCAGAAAATGTATAGCATATTGTAATAAGTTACATCTTCACACCTGCTTTATTAATTTTACCCAAGATCTATGCTGCTTACTATGCTGAGTAGCTTACACCATAAAACCCATCATTCTCATTATCTTCATCTCATGGCAAGTATCCCCGAAAATTAAGTTATTTTAATTTATTTCATATGTGTTTAGAATCTTTACATCAGGGTTACAGCAATGTTTCTCAACCTCGGTCAATTGAAGAAGTGTGGATTTCAATTTCTAGAATTCCCCAGCCAGCATATGCTGGCTGGGAAATTCTGAGAGTTGAATTCCATACCTCTACAAGTGGCTGAGGTTGAGAAACACTGGGTTAAGGTATTCTATCAGAAAATTCTGAGTTTTCACCCAAAATGATGTTGATCACTCCCTCCTTAAAAAAAAACATTTATAAAAATGGTAAAATCATTCTAACATTAAATCCATTAAAGACAGTGTAATAAGACAAAAAATATACCAAAATCTGGCAAGACTATGTGATGTTAGGAAGAAGTTAGGATTCCCCCATCTGGTTGCTTAAAAGAAATTGTCTATGGAGCTCTGAATCTTATTACACGAATGATCTGTCCGTTCAAACCTAGAAGGCTATTTGGACATCTATTGTTCATATTGTGTCAAAGTTAAAATAAGAATTTTTATATTGGGGTACAAATTTGTAACAGCTTTCATATTTCTCTTAAAGTTTTTTAGGTATTCAAATAGCACAAAAAGTACAGAAAAAAAAAATACAGAAAATAAAGACAAATCCTTGATGCAGAAATGTTGCTAAACTGGCTCTTTAATATACTGCTGCATTTTCAGTGAAATTAAGAAGAATTCTCAATAGATAATTACTGGCAGTTTCATTGGTATGCATTCATATCCAATGGTTGGCTTTCTTCCCAACAGCACAAGATTCACTGAAAAACCCTTCACCATGGAATATATTCTGAAACTATTACTTTCTTATTTTCACCAGTGGGTGCTCCTTAGTACTCAAATGAAGCCAAAATCCAGTTATGTAGCACTTGGGAAGGAAGATGCAACTTACTCGCCCAGCAATGGAAGCCAAAATGGAGAAGATCTGCACGGCTACTATGTACTTTCTCTTAATACTCAAGCAGCTTGGCACAAAGACACTCAAACTTTGCAAAAGAGCAGCATACTGAAGGTGATCAACTTGGCTTCATTGAAACCACCTGGCAATTCCATGGCTAGGAAAGCCACAGTGAAACAGAATGCTGCCTGAAGGCCCATATAACCAAGAGCGATGTAAAACATGGTGACAGATCCTTTACTGCATTGCAGCACCAGCTGTTCAATCTGGGATCGAATGTCAAGTTCTGGGAAGGGAAGGGAAGTGTGATGGATTGTAATGAAGAGGTGGAACCCCAGGAGGGAGGGGGTGCCTTCCAGAGGAGTAAGAGGCAACTTGGCCCAGATATCATGTGTGAGAGAAAGAGGATGAAAACAATCCCTCCCTAATAGTTCATAGAGTATATTGTACATGCAGATAGTAGAGTCCTCAGTCTCCCAATATTTTGTCTATGGGTGTGAGACAGGGGTGTGTTCTGACTTACCGCGCTGCCTGTTCACTTTAGGAATTTGATGAGGATTCTCAAAATCAGAATTCTAAGTTGACTTCAGCACAGGACATAGGAACTTGAAGTGGTTCTCAGAGTTTCTTTATAGGCTAGGAAGACCATAATCTTGGTGATACATTGATCTATATTGTTCTTGAATTTAGAACCCTCATGACAACCCTCATGCTTTAGAGCACTCACGACAGTCAGCTGCATCTGAAAAGCCCAATGGATTTAATACCTCCAGCTTCATTTTTAAAAACCCAGGACTGAAGTGCCAAGGAAATACTAACATATCAAACCAGGGAGAGTCCACCTTCAAACCCTCATAAGCATTGAAAAATCAGTCTGCAGTTGTCTTACATCTGCCAATCTCAACATTTTGGGAGCACCGAGAGAACCCTGTGAGCCAATCGATGTACTTCCCTCTGACCAAATGGATAGCACAAGGAATATCCTTCAGTCAATGCTCTGTCCAGATTCGAAGCTCTGCTCTCTTTGCTCTTTTTAACACATTTGCATGCAATACACTTATATAAATTGTGGGGGAGTTTTGATTACCTGGTTGCACCCATCATTTTCAACCTGTTAAAATAGATCTTGATGGCCAACAATATGGCAAAGATGTGACAGAAGTTCCTTTCCAATAACTTAGAAAGAAAATTCAATCCATTACCAGCTGACCTGATGTTATTTCCGCCTCAAGATGGCAGCCTTGGTGAAATGCTCTCTGATAGTTTTGTCGTATTTTATTATTCTCTGTGATTCACTTCATATTTCATATTCAAGAGACCGACTGTTAAGCATCAAGCAATGTTTTTTTTAAAGAGCAGCTTTCTGTGACTACACCCATCCTGTCTTTACAAATGCAGAAGAGATTCTCATTGAAGAAGTAGCAGCTCTCTCAGTACAATGGAAAAACAAAAACAAAAGGAGGAGACGATTGAGAAGAAGGGGTAACCCAGCAAGGATTTTGAATAGACTAAGGTGTCAGGCCTGGAAGCCATCTTTTACCTTTTTGTATTCAGGCTTGCCACATTTACTGCTGTGGGAAAATGGGGGTGTTACTTGGAACCCTGACATAAGGGAAAATAGAATAAAACACTCTCTTCCTTCACTCTTCCTGACTAATTTACATTCACTCTCTAATAAGATGGATGAAATACTTCTTTAAAACAGATGCAACTCTGATTTTTACAACTCAGCAGCTCTCTATGTCAGGCCGAAGCCATTTTTCTTGGGGCCTTTGGCCTGCCACACTTTATGCTATTTTAAAATGTATTCTTTGCTATGGGAATTTGGGAGGGGTCATTGGATGAGGGATGTTTGCATGTAGCCATAACGAATTCCTTCTAGATTGTCAAGGTCATCCTTTGTCCTGTACCTGCACGGAAGCAGATGGGAGTAGCTGCCAAGTTGGCAGATGAAGATTGGTTCACGTGATGGACTTGAGGGTGTGGGGACAAGGGTTTGAACTTTCAACTGGGTGGAGAAACCCCTGGGACTTCAGATTCGGGTTTCTCCCAGATGTGCCAACATGGCTCTGCTAATAAATTGGAACTTTGAGGAATACTTTGCCTCAGACTCTGATTTAATTTTGGATACTATTTGGAACCCTGACACTCTGCTTCACTGAAACCTGGCTAAATGAGTCTATTGATGATAGCAGCCTACATATCCCAGGGTTTCAGATACAGAAGACAGACAGAATTGCAGAAACATCCGGTAAAAAGAAGGGAGGGGGCCTCTGTTTTTATATCAACAACCAATGGTGTAAAAATGTAATTTCTTTAGTGTAAAGAAATTCTGTGATGTGAATTTACAGACTTTAATTATCAATTGCAAACCATTTTATTCTCCACAAAAGTTTTCATCATTTCTTCTATTTGCAACATATATTCCCCCACAAGGTTGCAAAAACAATGCATTACAAACTCTAGCTGGCCACCTAGATTCGTTCCTCATTGTGTTAGGAGATTTCAACCGTGCTTACTTAAGCCACGAACTACCAAGATACTGTCAGCATGTCAACTGTCTTACTAGAGGCAGGAGTACTTTAAACCACTGCTACACAACATTAGAATAAGTGTATCGGTTTTTACCACAAGCAGCTGTGGGACACTCTGATCATTGCATGATTCACCTTGTACCTATTTATAGACAAAGGCTTAAAACCGCAAAACCAACAATTAAATCAGTGAAGTCTTGGACTGAGGAGGCAAAGTTACAGGCTTGCCTTGATTACTCAGATTGTAGTGTTTTTTAAGATACTTCTGCACACATGGATGAACTCACAGATGCTGTAACATCGTATGTTAGTTTTTGTGAAGACCTATGCGCGCCGATCAAAAAACTGTGAATATACAGTTACAAGAAGCCTTGGTTCACAGCTAAACTCAAGCTGTGCCAAAGAGGAAGCCTAGGAGGAAAGGAGATAGAATGCTTGTGCAATCAGGCCAGAAATGTATTAACAAGGGAGATCAGAGCAGCAAAAAGAAGCTGCTCTGAAAAGCTGAGGAATCAGCTCTCAACAAATGAACCAGCAAATGTGTCAAAAACTCTTATCACTGGTTACAGCAAAACTCCTGGCAGCTGACCAAAATGTGTTTTACTGTAGGTCTGAGAGGAAACCACTGTCAACTATCACCATTGTCTCCATCTCAGATACACAACAACAGACAAGCCTCCTCCCATCCCTTTGGGGCCCCAACTCTGGTTTTTATTTATTTATTTATTTATTTATTTATTTATTTATTTATTTTTTTCGCACATGGCGACTCAAGGCGGCTTACAGGAATATAAAAGCCTCATATATAAAACAATAAAACTAATAAAAGAATCATCACATAATAAATTAATAAAATAATAGAA
>QLTV01002669.1:153074-167900 GCA_003457575.1 Thermophis baileyi
CCTCCCCTTGCCTAACAAGCCAAGCGACTAAACCTCTGCGCCACCGGATTCTTCTCCCTATCTGCATGTTCCAGGGACAAGGATATATATATATGTTTTTTTTTCCCTCTGTTAAATCACCTGGTATACCCAAATATGGGAGGGAGCATACTGCTTCCTTTTTGCCTTTCGGCCCCTCCAGGGGCCATCCAGCCAGTTCCTCCCAACTCCAGTTCCTTTGTATGTTTTACATACACACACACACGCACACACACACACACACACACACACACACACACTTTGGTATATACTCACTCTTTTGAAGACAGCAAAGTTCACATTCTGAACAGAGAGGACCACTGGTTTGAAAGAGGAGTCAAAAAGGCTGCCTACGTTAAAATTGAACAGCCCTCCCTCAACGGATGGGGAGAGATACGACACCACCTATTTCCTATTTATAACAGTCCTTTCAGCAGTCCCAAGATGATTCCACACTCATTTACACTCTGATTCAGGTGACTCTGAGGATACAGATAAACCCCCAAGTGACCTCAATGACTCTCAGAGTACTAACAACCAGGTGACTGCAAATACAAATCCTTCCATTCCCCATCAGTCAGTCAAAATTGAAGAAGCTTCTTGGATGAAAAGCAAAACGTTTTCAAAGAAAAAAAAACAAGAAAGTCCAAATGCCTTTTGGAAAAAGTACCTTGGCATAACCATGACCTGGATGATGGAGTATCTCCATAGACACCACCTGAACATTTTTTTAAAAAGATTGGCAACATCAGGGAAGAGCAAAATTAGTTGCAAACCAGGGAAAGCTAACTCAGGGAATAAATCCTGAGCAAGGTCAAATGTGAAAGCATGTATCAGGTACATTGCTATCTTTCTCAGTATGACTCCAGACATTGAGTGATAATCTGGTTTATAAATGCAATTAGAGAATTCAAAATGCAGCTATGACTCAGATGATTCCGATGACTCAGATATGTGCACCAACTGCAAAACTGCTGGGTGTTATGGTACAAGAGGGCATTTGTTGGTCCAAAAAGGAGACCCTGCTCCTGTGGGAATAATGCTAGAAAGATGATTGATGATGATGATGATGATGATGATGATGATGATGATGATGATTTTTGCAGTCAGTGCACAAAATATTATTACCAATCCTAATGGTATGTACCTGCTAGTTCTTGGGACTAGAAACAACAGCTCAAATCACAATAATTTTAATAATTACAAGGGAGATATAATCAGCTCCCAAATGTTTTACATAATGTAAAGTAAAAAAAAATTGCACTTAAGTCATCAAGATGCCAAAAGGAGACTTAAGTTTCACCTTAAGCACAACTTTTAGATACTGGGACATCAAACCCTTCCATGGAGCACTAACATTCGCCATCCAGGGAAACCAAAGATCCAAATTCCATGATCTTATTTTGATTCAAGATGATTCCCTTGAATCGGTTTGGTCAGAAATGTTTGACTTCCATGATTCCAACTATAGATTGTCAAGAAAGACATGGAAAAGGGGCCATGTGAGAAGAAACATGGCAGGCTTCCTGCCAGGTTGGCCCGAGAAAGGAATGTCCCGGGAGAGCTACAACGTCTATCACGCAGTCTATGCTGTGGCACATGCCCTCCAGGATACCTTCACATCCTTATCTAGCCATGTTGTCATTCCAAGAGAAGACAAGGTAGATCTTCCAAGCCTTCTACAACCATGGCAGGTAAGGGTGAATTCCACTTAAATGACAGCTGAAGTGAATCTTACACATTGGATGGGTTTTCTTTTCCAGAATCATTTTATTTCATTCCAGCTCTGGAAATGTCTTCTGCTGTTTCCTTCCAGCATGTAGACTTGGTCCCTCTACATTCATTTTTTTAAAAACAATGGGTGATTGGATTCTTCATTTGCTGAAAGGCCTGGAGAGCACTTCCATAGACTCTATTGTCCTCCTGTGCTGTGAATTGTAAATCACAGAAGGGCAATGTAGCATCCCCCTTTGTTGGGTATTTGGAGAGTTGTCGTGTTCCCAACCTGAAGATTGGGAAAGGCTGGAATGGACAATTTTAGAGTAGACAGATTGTGGTTTTGACCAGATCTAAGGATGTTTCCCAAGACTTGTTTTGCTATGGGAGAGATATATCACAGGTTTCAATAAAGGAGCAGACTCATGATGAAACATGAGTTGTGACAGCGTGATGCAAATACTGTGACTTACACATCCTTATCTAGTCTCCTGGAAGTTGTAAGGGAAGAAAAGTTTCATCAGGTAAGAGTGAGTGCTGCTGAATGTGAAGAACATATATGAAAGGGTAAGGTTTATGATGTAATGTCATGGTCCTTCATTTTTGTTCCCATCAGTTAATAGCTGATGCCAATGAGTGAGAACCACGTAAATCAACCTGTGTGCCAGGACATCAGTGTAACATCCGAGGTGGCGCAGTGGTTAGAGTGCAGTACTGCAGGCTACTTCAGCTGACTGTTCAGCAGTTCAGCGGTTCAAATCTCACCGGCTCAAGGTTGACTCAGCCTTCCATCCTTCTGAGGTGGGTAAAATGAGGACCCAGATTGTTGGGGGCAATATGCTGACTCTGTGAACCGCTTAGAGAGTGCTGTAAAGCACTGTAAAGCAGTATATAAGTCTAAGTGCTATTGCTAAGTGCTATGTATTTCTTAACATGTCAGCAGAAAGAAAATTCATTGAAAAGTCAGCATTTTTCGCAATGTGATCCAAGCAACCACATACAGAAGACGTTCTTCACACAACAATCATGTTCATATAACACATTAAAGCCACATCAGTTTTAGTGTGTCAGTCAACCACATTTTAGCGCTAAATGTTGGGTGAATTCAGACCTATTTGGTTAGGTTATGGCTTAGTGTGTCACCCAAACTCAGAAACTGTTTAAGGTATTTGTAGGATTTTGTTTGGTTGATTGATTATTGAGTTTTATCTAGTACGATGAGCCAACAAAAATCTTCTATAATTACAGCAAAAATGATAAATAAATAAATCAAGCAAGCAAGCAAGCTAATCATGTAAAATCATTGTTCAATTAAATTATGGATAACATCTGAAAAAATCTCCAGTATGAGCTGATATTTACTGATCAGCAAAGGGATTTTGAGTGGCTGAGATGAAACATCTACAGAATAACTAACTGCTATTGAAAAGAATGTACTTATAAAATATGTCCATATTTGGAATAGTATGTTTGATTTATTAAATTTCCTCAGAGATATTATGGAAAAAGTACAGAAAATAAAGCTGGAACAATTTTCCCATAATGCAAACAAGGCCAGCTTATTAAATATTGTTAAATATTGCTAAAGAAAACCATTTTAGGCAACCATTTTTAAAAATGGCAAATTATTCATCCTTATCTTGCTATTTATTGTACATAAATACACTGTACAGTAACGAAGCAGCCAGTTTGGTGTAGTGATTAAACATCAGGCTAGAAAATGGGAGACCATGAATTCTAGCCCTGACTGGGCATGAAACCAGTGAGTAATCTTGGTCCAGTCGTTTTCTCTCAGCCTTAGGAAGGAGGCAATGGCAAACCACTTCTAAAAAAACCTTGCCAAAAAAACTACAGGGATTTGTGCAGGCACTCTCTAAGAATCAGATACGATTGAACCAGGGGTGGGTTCTAACTTACCTCGCTGCTGGTTCACTTCCTCCCGTGCTGCGTGGGCATGCCTCGTGGGCATGCGCGTGCTTTGCGCGCGCGCTTCGCACAATGCCAAAAAATCCAAAAAGAATCCAAAAAAGCCGAAACAAGATGGCGACCGCATGCACAGGGCCGGAAACTCGGCTTCTGCGCATGCTCAGAAGAGAAAAAAAAATTCAAAAAATTCAAAAAAAATATGGCGGTGCCCACAGACCGGCACCGACCGAACCAGTTCTGTGACATCTTCGTGATGTCACCAGCGGGTCGCTACCGGTTCGGCCGAACCAGTCCGAACCAGGAGGAACCCACCTCTGGATTGAACGGAATAAAGAAGCTTATGAGCTTTCCTACCTCATATGCTAATGTAAAAATGAACCTAATATGATGATGATGTTATTCATTCAGTCGTGTCCGAATCTTGGCAATTATATGGGCCAAGTCTCTCCACATCTTCCAAGAACTTAATATAGGTTCATTTTAGACCCACCAGAATGTAGTATTTTTATTTGGTACACATTTATAGCAGCACAAGCCCCACAAGAGGTAGATATGGATTGATCCAAAGCAGGGGTGTCAAACTTGATTTCATTGAGAGTCACATCAGGATTGTGTTTGATCTCGGAAGGGCTGCGCGTGGCCAAGGTGGGTGTGGCCAGCTTGACATCACTTGTGTCGGTGGCGCCTGTGGTGGCCTGAGTGCTCTGCCAGCGAAAACAGGCTCCCGATCACTGTTTTCGGCTGGGATGGCCTCCTGCAACCCTCTGCCAGCTAAAATGGAGATTGCGAGGGCCACACGTGGCCCTCCCGAGCTCTGTTTTCACTGGCAGAGGCACTGCAGGCCGGTCCTTTGCTGTTTCCAGGGTGGTCCCATGGGCCAGATCTAAACACCCTGTGGGCTACATCCAGCCCATGGGCCTTGAGTTTGATACCCCTGGTCCAAAGTCTTTCAGTGAGATTTGAGGGTAAATTAAACCCCATCCAATTCCCCCATTCCCCCACTCACAATCTATTACCTTCATTCGTATCCTATCCTTGGACTAAGCACCTGTCTCCTTCCATGGTTAAGGAGGGACTAGAACCTGGATCTCCTCATTCCAGTCTAGCACTTTCACCATTACACCACTCTGGCTATAGGATTGAGAAGAAGGAACGGACAGAGTCCCCAAACAGATTTTGTGGCGAAGGGGCCCTAGAACCTGGGTCTCCCCATTCCTAATCCAGCACCTTCCTTCCCAGACCTCACTGGGTCCTGGACGAAGGCAGAAGAACTAGCCTAGGGAAGGTCCATGGTGAAGGAGGTACAAGAACATAGGTCTTCCCGGTCCTATTCCTTTATGCCATACTGTTCTTATACACCCTATCTCAAATGGGTGCCATGGTTGTGGCTGTGAAGGAAAGGTTGCAATCTCTTAAATCTGCTCAGTTTAAGAGAAAGTTTGATAACCAGGGACATGGGAGAGGTGCATGAAGTGAAGCACAGTGGGTTGTGAAAAGAAAGGATGGGGAATTGTTTTTCTCCCTCCCTCATAATACTGGAATTCAGGAGGATGGGCAGCAGAGGTGTCCACAGATTGTGTAAATAAATAAACTTGAGCATTTAGGTGTCTTGCTCTCCTTTTCTATGTCTTCTGTAACCTTTCTTGAGGTTCGATGATACTTGTACTTGTGGTGTTGCAGTTCTGTTTGCTAAAAGGTATTCCCAGCACGAATTTTTCTTGCTGAGTTTTTTTTTTCTTGTTTTGCTGCAACCCACACACTGTTTTGTTGTTTTCATTGCAATATCCTCCATCATCATTGCCATGGTGAAATCTGTTTCCTTATTTGGTCCTCACCCAAATGTAGCAATGGAGAGAGGGAGAGGGAGAGGGAGATGGAGATGGAGATGGAGATGGAGATGGAGATGGGGATGGGGATGGGGATGGGGATGGGGGAGAGAGAGAGAGAGAGAGAGAGAGAGAGAGAGAGAGAGAGAGGGGGGGGGGAGGGGGTAGGGGGGAGGTGAGCGCCCTGAGGTTCTGCCTGATGACACTTCTGCAAATTGAGGGAAATTGCTCACTTGGCCAAAGATAACTTCTTCTTTTTTTTTTACAAAATGCACTACAAAAAAATTACTCCTTCCTTGTCAGATTTTTATGAGCTACATTTCATATTGTTTCCCTCTTCTCCACCATCTTATGATCTGGTCATATTAGGCAGGAGAAAACATTTAAAAAGCAAATAAGATGGAATACATGCCGATGCCCATATTAGAATTCTTTATTGGCGAAGTGTGATTGGACACACAAGGAATTAGTCTTTGGTGCATATGCTCTCAGTGTACATAAAGAAAAGATACATTCGTCAAGAATCATAAGGTACAACACTTAATGATAGTCATAGGGTACAATATGCAATCAAATCATACTAGGAAACAATCAGTCATACAGTCATAAGTGGGAGGAGATGGGTGATAGGAACGATGAGAAGATTAATAGTAATAGTAATGCAGCCTTAGTGAATAGTTTGACAGTGTTGAGGGAATTATTTGTTTAGCAGAGTGATGGCATTCGGGGAAAAACTGTTCTTGTGTCTAGTTCTGGTGTGCAGTGCTCTATAGCGTCGTTTTGAGGGTAGGAGTTGAAACAATTTATGTCCAGGATGCGAGGGGTCTGTAAATATTTTCACAGCCCTCTTTTTGACTATGATCTGAAGCTTCTAAAGATAAGTGTGTGCTCTTCAAGGTTCATCTTTAATTTTATCTTTGGGAAAGGGGACAAGACTCCTGTCAGGCCAAAGCCATTTTACTTGGAATCTTTGGCCTGCCACACTTTATGCTATTTTAAAATGTATTCTTTGCTATCGGAATTTGGGAGGGGTCATTGCATGAGGGATGTATGCATGTAGCCATAACAAATTCCTTCTAGATTGTCAAGGTCATCCTTTGTCCTGCGCCTGCATGGAAGAAGATGGGAGTAGCTGCCAAGTTGGCAGAAGAAGATTGGTTAACGTGATGGACTTGGGGGTGTGGGGACAAGGGCTTGAACTTTCAAATGGGTGGAGAAACCCCTGGGACTTCAGATTCAGGTTTCTCCCAGATGTGCCTACATGGCTCTGTTAATAAATTGGAACTTTGAGGAATACTTTGCCTCGGACTCTGTTTTAAAATTGGATGCTATTTGAAACCCTGACACTAACCTGAATCTCCCTTAAAATTCATCCAGCTACCCCAAATCCTCAGGGCACTGTTCGGGGTCCTGAGCCCCAGCGCCGACCCGGCAATGGGCGGTGCAAAGACTCAGGGAAGATGGAAGAAGAGAAGCAAGCCATGGGGAAACAAATAGAGGATGGATCGTGTGTTCACATTGAGACCCTCTACTCTCCTTCCCCAGCCATGGCGGCATCCATAGAGGCCGCGGAGAGGGAACACCAGTCGGGGGCTCGGCGCAAACAGCTGACCCCTGAGCACCCTTCTCAGCAGGAACGGACCTCTCAAGGTGCAACTGGAGGGCTGGGCTCTCCCACAGAACGAATGTGGGAGCCCCACCTGGGCGCGGGTTTAGCCTCGGCCCACAAGTGGAGACAGCAGAGAATTACGCTGACCGGGCGCTCCGAAGGTGAGGGATCCAAGCCACTGTCACGCAGTCAATCACTGATGGACCTCCCTGACCAGTTCAGACATCTAAGCGTAAGTTGGACAAACCCCCGCTCGGGACCCGAAGCCACTAGATGGAGCTTGGCCCAGCCCACGTTCCCCTTCCCGAAGAGGAACCTGGGGACTCAATCGAGCAGGGACTCGGCCTCATTTCACACTGCGATGAGGGGGACCCCAGCAAGTCTCTCCACCGGGGCGAAGCCTACGTGGGCCACCCTCTGCCCCGAACCGCAGGTGATAGACCAAGCCGGCCTAGGAAGCCCGCTGGCCTGGCAGCAGGGATCGTGGGGATTACTGACCCCAGTCCAGCCGCCAAACCTCGGCCTTGTGTCACCGTGGCAAGCCCCAGCAGGGTGGGCTTTCTTCCCCGGAATGGAGTGGGCACAGTGCCAATGGGGACCGGGCCCCCAACTGCAACCGAACCTCGCGCCGGTGTTTGGAGCAGCACAGCAGCCCCCTGGGATGTCAGGTCCTGCCACATGAGCTCACCTGCAGCCGCAGGGGCCCCTCCCCGCAGACAGAGGCACGCAGGGGATAGCCCAGCCACTGCAACCTGCGGGGTTGCAGCTTGGAGGCCCCCAACCGCAAGCAATCGTTCCACCGGCCGCGCAAGTTCAGGCTGCCACCCAGCCGGCCCCGGCACAGCCCCCTCAGTTCCGTGCCACATTCGATGGGGACCCCAAGAAGCTGGCCTATTTCCTACACAGGGTCTGGGCGTACATTGATCAGTTCGGGACTCAGTTTCAGTCAGACCGAGAACAGATTGACAAGATAACCGAGGGGCTGAACGAGGGGGAAGCAGCGGAGTGGGTGGCAGAGCTCCACGACGAAGCAGCCCCAGAACTCGATGATGCAGACGAGTTCATCCAGCTAATGCGGGTCCGCTTTAACAATGTGGCCCAACAAGTGGAGGCCGAGGAGCAGATCAAGGGGTTGAAGCAAGCGGGCCGCCCAGTCAAGGAGTTGGTGTGGGAATTCCGAAGGGTGGCCAGGAAGGTGCGGGACTGGCCCGAGAGACTCTTGGTGCACATGTTCCGGGATGCCCTGGAACCAGAACTGAGAAAGTCGTGTGAAATCCGTGGAGTCCCATGCTGGATCCAGGACTGGTACAACACAGCCATCGTCCTGGGCCATGCTATCTGAGACTCCAAGAAACCTCCCGCTGAAAGACCAGCCAGGAGGCCGCTGGGCCGCTGATCCCAACCAAAGCAAGCCGCAATCCCAGCCCCCGAGGCAACAAGAGGCGTGAAATGCTATTGATGCGGCCAACCCGGTCATCGGGCTTCGGAATGCTTGGTGCTGGCCCCCATTCCACAACCGAGGGCCAGGCCAACCCCTGGGGTCCGGAAGAAACCCCCAAAACCTCCAGAGAGAAGTCACTTGGCCCTACAAGTGGAAGAATCCCCTCCCCTATCTGACAAGGCCGAGACGTCGCCAGTAGAGGAACCCTCTCTGCGATGGGATGAAGGAGGCAGCAGCGAAGACGACCCAATGGTGAGTGAAGCCGTCTGCCTTTTCCTCATTAAGGTGAAAATCACGGTGCCAGAAACGGGGGAGGAAGGAGAGGTAGACGCGATGATAGACATGGGCTGCTCACGATGCTTAATCAGCAAATCCGTGGTAGAGAGGCTAGGGATCCGCACCAGCCCCTTAACCAACTCCATCCATTTCCAGCAAGTGGACGGATCGCTGATTGGGGGGCTCCCGCCACACTCCTCACCGAGTTGGTGGACTTGCAATAGGATGCCACCAGGAGCTCATCCGGTTCATAGTTGCCCCCAAGATGTCAGAAGCAATCATTTTGGGGATTGTGTGGCTAGATAAGTGGACCCCCACCATCAGATGGGAGGACAAATACTGGAAGCTAACCCTGAGCATCGGGCCTCTACCCCCTAAAGAGAAGCAAAATCGCCCGAAGGGGCCAGAGCCTCTAGGGCCAGACTGTCCCCAGTCGGCAGCCCCGGCGCTCGAAGCCAAGCCCCCGGGCTCCCAGCAGGTGCCGGTAGAATACCGAGACCTGGAAGGGGTGTTTAGCAAGGAAGACTGCAACTATCTCCCCCCCACCGGCCTACGGACTGCGCGATAGAGTTCGAGCCGGGGGCTACACTCCCAAAACCAAAGATGTACTGGATGACCCCAAAGGAATTGGAGGAGTTGAGGAGATACATCGACGCCAATTTAGAACGAAGATTCATCCAGCCGGCAAAATCGAGGGTTGCAGCCCCCATGCTCTTCAAAGAGAAGAAAGATGGGGGGGGTGTCAGATTGTGCATTGACTTCCATGGGATCAACGCCGTGTACGTGCAAAACACGTACCCCCTCCCTCTCATGAAAGATTTGCTGAACCACTTGTCCAAAGGCAAGATATTCACCAAACTGGACTTGAGAGAAGCATACTATCGCATATGCATTAGGGAGGGAGATGAATGGAAGACCGCCTTTAACTGCCCATTGGGAAGCTTCCAATTCAGAGTCAGGCCCTTTGGACTGCAAGGGGCCCCCACAGTCTTCATGCAATACATAAACGAAATACTCCACCCTCATCTGCGAAAATATAAGCACAGTAAATATACAACAAGGAATCTCAGAGAGCGACAGAGAGTCAGATAGTCAGAGAGACAGACTATAATCTCTAACTCCCTCTTATGGTCATTTGCAACATAACCAATCAATTGGAATATAGTATGATGCAATACAGTGAATTTGTTTTAAAACCACAAACATATATTGTTGGTTTATATATTGCCAACCCAACTAGTTAGATAATAGACAGATCCCTAACATTCTCCCCTTTGGGTAGGTCAATATATAATACATTACATCTTTAAACCATGCTTCTCACAACACTCTTTATGCTTAGTTGCACCTTGAGCTTTTGTGAAGTGATCTGCAATATTATGTTCGGTCATACAGTATTCCAACTGAATCAATTTATTTTGAACACACTGTCTAACATTCAAATATCTCAAATCAGTATGTTTAGACCTTGTTTTAACAGCTAAATTAGTAGCCATGCTAATTGCAGATTGATTGTCTTCATAAACAATAAATGGATCATGTATAGTAATTCCAATATCCTTCAACAATTGTTTATAATATACCAATTCTGTACACATTAATGATAAACATGAAAATTCCGCTTCCATACAAAGGGGTGCTCGTTTATTTGGATGACATTCGCATCTTTAGTGAAACACTAGAGGAGCACGTGAAGCTAGTGTGACAAGTCTTAGAAAAGCTTCTGGCCACCAAGCTGTACGCAAAACTTTCCAAGTGCGAATTCCACAAAACCTCCCTAGACTACCTGGGATATCGCATCTCCAGCGAGGGGATAGAGATGGATCTAGGAAAAGTGAAAGCGGTGCTAGATTGGCAGCCCCCACACACTCGCAAGCAACTTCAAAGCTTCTTGGGCTTCACGAACTTCTATCAGCAGTTCATCCCCACATTTGCCGAGTTGGCGCTGCCACTGACCGAACTGCTAAAGACAGGCCCATCGCCCACCAAGCCAAAGCCTAACCAGCTGATTGGGTGGACAATGGAATGCCAAAAACCATCCGAAAGGCTGAAGCGACTCTTTGCCCAAAAACCGATCCTGCAACACCCCGACCCAGAACGGCAGTTCATAATTCAGTCGGACGCCAGCGATGTAGCTGTGGCGGTGGTGCTTTTGCAGAAAGATGAAAGGGGCCAACTCCTGCTGTGCGCTTACGTCTCGAAGAAGCTCACAGCCACAGAGAGGAGGTGGGCCATTTGGGAGAAAGAAGCCTATGCAGTTCGTTGGGCACTGCTCACTTGGAGACAATTCCTAGAAGGGGGCAAAGAAGCGTTCAAGGTATGGACAGATCATAAGAACCTCGAAGCATTGAAGACCCCCAGGAAACTCTCACCAAAACAAGTACGCTGGGCGCAATACTTCAGGAGGTTCAAATTCGAACTGAAGCACATCCCAGCTGGGAAGAATTTGTTGGCTGATGTGTTATCGAGAAAACCACAATATGACAGCCAAAGGGAGCAAGAAGTCCACTCCGTCATTCCCCCCTCACCAGGGGAAAGAGCAGCCCCAGTCCTCACCTGGGGCCAAGCTAGACAACCAAGCGCTCCTAGCCAGGACAAATGGACAGCAACGCTGAAAGCAGCCCTGTCTGGCGACCCCTGGTATAACGACAACAAGAAGATCTTGACGATAAGGGAAGGCTTGGCCTGGAAAAGGTCCAAACTATACATGCCTGCCAGTCTCAAATTGGAAGTGCTCCAACGAAGCCATGACTCCAAACTGGGAGGGCATTTTGGATTCTTAAAAACTCTCCATCTAGCCCGGCAGAAGTTCTGGTGGCCAAAGATGAAAGCGGAGGTGGAGGACTACGTGAAGAACTGTGCCACATGTGCGACCAGGAAGCATCGGCCAGGAAAGCCGCCTGGACTGCTGCAGCAAGTGCCAACCACAGCAAGCCCTGGGAGGGGATCGCCATGGACTTCATAGTGGAACTCCCAGACAGCAACGGAAACACAGTGATTTGGACAGTTATTGACTTGTTTTCCAAGCAAGCCCACTTTATCGTTTGCTCCGGCCTACCGTCGACCAGGAAACTAGCAAAACTGTTCCTCAAGCACATCCACCGCCTACATGGAGTCCCAAAAAGAGTCATCTCCAACCGAGGCGTGCAGTTCACCGCCAAATTCTGGAGAGAGTTCCTAAGAGCAATTGGATCCACACAAGGACTCAGCTCGGCTTTTCATCCGAGTACAAATGGAGCAGCGGAACATATGAATGCAATGGTAGAACAATACATCCGTTGTTATGTAGATTACCAGAAGACAATTGGTCAGAACTGTTGCCTTTTGCAGAAGTGGCATACAATAACGCTGTTCATAGCAGCACTGGACTAACTCCTTTTCAGGTTACAAGCGGCAGGGAGTTCGTTCCCATGCCTGAGCTACCTACGGAGGCTCCCACTTTGATGTCCCTGACTGAGTGGATGGAGACGCTGAAAAAAGGATGGGAGAACACCAAGAAAGTACTAATTGAAGCGGCAGAAGCCTATAAGAAGCAAGCAGACAAGCACCGATCGCTCCAGCCCCCCTTCCGAGTGGGGGATAAAGTTTTCTTGTCCACTAAATACATTCGATTGAGAATGCCCAGCAAAAAGCTAGGGCCAAAATTTTTGGGTCCGTTCCCAATAGTTAAAATTATCACCCCAGTCACTATGCAGCTTGCATTGCCTAGGATATTGGGGAAAATTCACCCAGTATTTCATTGCAGCTTATTAAAACCAGTGATTGGGTCAAACATAAGACCACAAACCCAACCACCACCTCCCCCTGTAGTAATACAAGGGGAGACACACTATGAAGTGAAGAAAATTTTAGACTCCAGAATGTTTAGGGGTCAATTACAATATCTAATTCATTGGAAGGGGTACCCTTTGTCTGAAGCTACTTGGGTGAAGAATTGGAATGTGAAAGCTGACAAGCTAGTAAAACAATTCCACGAGAAATACCCAGATAAACCAAAGGGTCCCCCTGGGGGGGAGAGGTGTTAAGGATGCTGTATTAACCCCCTATATTATTCTCTTTCTTTTCTTGTAGGACATGGTCTTTTCCTGAGGGGAGGCCGACTGTCAGGCCAAAGCCATTTTACTTGGAGTCTTTGGCCTGCCACACTTTATGCTATTTTAAAATGTATTCTTTGCTATGGGAATGTGAGAGGGGTCATTGCATGAGGGATGTCTGCATGTAGCCATAACAAGGTTTATGTTGTGGCAGGATTACTGTCTCCAAGCCGCAAGGAGGTATAAAATTGTCCTGTGCATATTTAAAGACTGGGTACTTATAAGATATTGGTGAAATGAGGGTAGCATGAATCTCTCTGTTGTGCTGGCACAGGAGGAACAGTTTTTAAAGTTTATATACAGGTAGTCCTCGACTTACAACAGGTCGTAGGAGTTGAAACAATTTATGTCCAGGATGCGAGGGGTCTGTAAATATTTTCACAGCCCTCTTTTTGACTATGATCTGAAGCTTCTAAAGATAAGCGTGTGCTCTTCAAGGTTCATCTTTAATTTTATCTTTAGGAAAGGGGAGAAGACTGCCATGTTTAGTTTCCCCCAAAGTTCATATCCTGCCATTTCTTGTTTATAAAACACTGCATTGAGCGGAATAATGCATATTAAACAACTCAATTAAAATTTTTATTGCAGTCACAGACCAGCATAAGGAGGATGGAATACAAACAATAATTTTAAAAGCTAAAAAATAAATATATATATATAAAATATTCCTCACTATATCTCTCATAATACAAAACACTCTCAACAAACCATTCAAATACATATTAAGACTGGTTTGAGGCACAGGTCATCATCTGGTGGATTTTAATCACTGCTGTGCAAAACCTGGCAAGGTTTATGTTGTGGCAGGATTACTGTCTCCAAGCCGCAAGGAGGTATAAAATTGTCCTGTGCATATTTAAAGACTGGGTACTTATAAGATATTGGTGAAATGAGGGTAGCATGAATCTCTCTGTTGTGCTGGCACAGGAGGAACAGTTTTTAAAGTTTATATACAGGTAGTCCTCGACTTACAACAGGTCATTTAGTATTGTTCGAAGTTACAACAGCACTACAACTCACAAGCAAACTCAACCGGTAAGCCCGATTCACTTAACAACTGCAGTGATTCACTTAACAATTATGGCAAGAAATGTCATAACACGGGCCAAAACTGACAGAACAAATCTCTCATTTAACAACAGCAACGTTGGGCTCCATTGTGGTCGTACGTCGAGGACTACCTATATTAAATGTATAGGCGTCCCATCTCACTGTTACAGTGACTCTGACCTCTGCTCTGTTGTCTCTCTCTATGTCCAGAATCATAGTGACATTGCTTCTCTGGGTAGGGAATTTTCTTATTTCAAGAGCAACCGAGGAGCAAGTATTAAGCAACTAGATGGACTTCTACATTTTGTCAGTCTTGTGACAAGGGAAGGAGAAACAAAGCCAGGGGAATCCACTAACCATCTTCCTTAACTATGTGGTCTTTCCTTAACAGCAGTCTGCTGCAGCTGCCAAAAAAAGCCAACAGAATAGAATAGAATAGAATAGAATAGAATAGAATAGAATAGAATAGAATAGAATAGAATAGAATAGAATAGAATAGAATAGAATAGAATAGAATAGCAGAGTTGGAAGGGACCTTGGAGGTCTTCTAATCCAACCCCCTGCCTAGGCAGGAAACCCTACACCACTTCAGACAAATGGTTATCCAACATCGGCTTAAAAACTTCCAGTGTTGGAGTATTCACAACGTCTGGAGGCAAGTTGTTCCATTGATTAATCGTTCTCACTGTCAGGAAAGAGTACTGGGTCTATTTTTATTATAAGGTTACTTTAATAAAATCTTGCGAGAGTGAAATATATTTCTCCCCCTTGCCTTTAGAATAGAATAGAATACTTTATTTGGCCAAGTGTGATTAGACACACAAGGAATTTGTCACTGGTGCATAAGCACTCAGTGTTCATGCAAAACAA
>QLTV01002669.1:205096-217268 GCA_003457575.1 Thermophis baileyi
AGTCCAGTTTAGTAACTGCTTATTTAATTTGTGATCAAAGGAAAAAGAGGGCCTGGCTGTCTTTCTTCCAGATGATATTTAATTAAATTAAATTAAATTTTAGTTATAACTTTATTCATTTTAATTGTGCATTTTTAATATAATTCACTGTATTGGGGTTTATACCTTCATACACATTTTATGTGCTGTTTTTGTGAATTTTATGCACTGATGCTGAATTCTGTTATGCCGTACTAAGCAAACAATTAACTGACAAATATATCCTTGACAGCACTTCATCCAGGATATCACCGATGGGGCACAAATGTTGTGGATAGAACTGTCTGCAAATTCCAGCACCCGTGAATGGTTGTTGGTGGACAATTCCTCATATAATAATGAAAGGTGAGTATTCCCGTGCATTTTATGATTATTTGAGCTGGGAAATGTATATCTGTTTTCTTCTTCCAGTGTTTTGGGCCTACTCCAGTTACAGGTAGTTCTTGACTTACGACCACAATTGAGCTCAAAATTTTTGTTGTTAAATGAGACATTTGTTAAGTGAGTTTTGCCCCATTTTATGACCTTTCTTGCCACAGTTGTTAAGTGAAGCATTGCTGTTGATTAGATCAGTGGCCCCAAACATTTCGGGCACCAGGGACCGGTTCTGTGGAGAGAGGTTTTTCCATGAACTGGGGGGGTGTGGTTTCGCATTCTGTCTGCATCCCACGGATGGGGCTTCGCTTGTTTGCGCAGCCCGGTTTCTGGCATGCCATGGCCTGGTGCCAGTCCACGGACCCGGGATTGGGGACCCTTGGATTAGTGTTGTAAGGAATATCTTTCTGGGTTCAGTTCCAAGTGGGGAAAAAGACACTGGATTCCGGGAAGTTGCTTGGAAAGAAGGTTTAATGGTGGACAGGAGCACATGGCAGGGGCTCCTGAACAGAAAAGGTGGATCACATGCTTCCAGATGTTGGGTGAAGAGAAAAGGGGTGAAAGATGCTGAGTCTCTTGGTTTTATGACCTCTGTTGGGCCCCACCTCTTACTTTCCTGTTCCTGTGTATGAAATGCACTCAGATTGGCTGTCAGACTCCCAGGGGCATGCTGGGGCAACTCTTGTGGGCTGTCCTGAGTCCCAGGCTTGACTGATGTAATCTTCCCAGGTCCCATGTGGTGTAATGAAAGGGCTTTGGGCAATTCCTAATATGGCTCTGTCTGAAGGAGGTAAATCTTTGTTATGTAGAATAGACTGGGGGGCTACTAAGAGTGAGTCTGTTTCCTTTCTAAAAGCATGTTTCTCAATTTCTCTAGGGATATTCTATATAATATTCTGCCTTTTTAATATTTCCTAGGATATTTCATTTTTCTAGGAGAGGGGTGCGTGCTAACTTCCTACAATAGTAACCCGATTGTTAAGTGAATCTGGCTTCCTTTGCTGGTCAGAAGGTCATAAAAGGTGATCACATGACATAGCAACAGTTATAAGTATGAACTTATCAACTGCAGTGATTCACTTAACAACAGAGGCAAGAAAGGTCGTAAATGGGGTAAAACTCACTTAACAAATGTCTCATTAAGATTTTGGGCTCAATTGTGGTCGTAAGTCGAGGACTACCTGTAGAAATATTATAATAGAAAGAGTTACAAACAAGAATAAAATATCTTCCTTGCTTGCTCCCTTATCCTACAGGCGGCCAATCATAGCTCAAGGAAACAGTTGTTGGATGTTGAAGGCCCCAAAAGTCATCTCAGAATCTTGCAGTGCTGTGGCTAAGTGGGTCTGCGAGACAGAAGCTCTGGTGATGTAAATCATTCAAGAGAAAAACTAGGAAGCACTCTACAATAATTACACTGGGGAGGAATCCAGGTGGTCTTCCACTTACAACAGTTCATTTAGTGACTGTTCAAAGTTACAACGGCACTGAAAAAAAGTGACTTATGACCATTTTTCACACTTACGACCATTGCAGCATCCCCTTGCTCACTTGATTTATGTTCAAATGCTCGACAACTAACTCACATTTACGACGGTCGCAGTGTCCCAGGACCATGTGATCACCTTTTGCGACCTTCTGACAAGCAAAGTCAATGGGGAAACCAGATTCACTTAACAACAATGTTACTAATTTAAGAACTGCAGTGATTCACATAACAAATGTGGCAAGAAAAGTCGTAACATGGGACAAAAGTCACTTAACAAATTTCTCACTTAGCAACGTAACTTTTGGGCTCATTTGTGGTCATAAGTTAAGGGCTACCTGTATTTCATAATGTGCAGTTCATAGTAATGAAATATTATATTGTGCCATGAAAAATTACAGGAAACTCTGAAAAGTTTCTCAAGTTAAAAATGCAAAATTAAATGTCATTTTGGAGGAGACCTGCTCGTTTGATTCGGGCAATGGAGCATGTATACATCTGGATGCTTTAAAAATGTTTATTAGTGTTTTTTTATGTTCACATGTATCTTAAGATGTATGGACTTCAAGTCCCAGAATTCCCCAGGCTGGTACGTCCATATATTTTAAAGTTGCTCTAACAGCTACAGAAAAGACACATATCTGCCCTTCATGTTGGCTTCACAAGGGGAGAAATCACACAGCTGATTTTGCCAATTCAACAGCTCACTTCTTCACCCTTACAAAACCCCACCAATTATTTCTAGGAAATGGGAGGACTTGACACCGCTGGCTTGATGTGGCCAGCAGGGGGCGGCATAGACTCATTTTGCTATTGGCACATCTGCACCTTTTGTTCTTTTCTTTCTTTCTAATCTTAATCATGTACAAATCCAGATTCTAGTTCATATTGAGGGACAATATAATAATTCTATCTTTTTGCTATCAATGTTCTTGAAAATAAAGATTTGTTGGAAAAACGTGATTGAAAAATCAATCTTTCTGATGCCAGAGAAAGTCATTCATGTTTGCAGTTTTTGCTGTATTTTTAAAAAATGTGTAATATATTTTTTGTAACGAAACTGTATTTTAACCTTACAGGGGAAAAAAAATTAAATGTGTAAACAAAATACAAACTAAGAAGGATTTTTTTTTTCTTTCTTTAGTCTTTCCTGTAATTTTTGTTGTGGATGCTAGGAAAATTTAACAATGTGTGTGTCATCCTTTGCCCATCCAAGTATTTGATAACCCTACAAAGAGTGTTGTTTTAATAGGTCAGCTGGCCCCAGTGATATTCCAATAAAGTATCATTGTTGATTCGGTCTCCAAATGGTTTGTTTTTTCCCTTTAGATGAGCATTTTTCTTTATGCTAAAATAGAAGGTTTTAATTTGGAAAAAACTAATTAATTTGGAGTTAGATGAAATACTCACAGGAACAGATGAAAGACTAATTAAAAAACTATATAACTATCTACTGCAGTGGTTCTCAACCTGTGGGTCGCAACCCCTTTGGGGGTCGAACGACCCTTTCACAGGGGTCGCCTAAGCACGCGCTAGCCCGCCATCTTGGTGCCACGCACCCTTTGTCAATTCATTGCGCACCGGGAGGGGGCAGGGAGGGGGTCACGGCGGCGGGGCAGGGGTTGCGGCATTAGGAAGGTTGAGAACCACTGATCTACTGTATATTAAATTGGAGCAAGAACAAGTGAAAGAAACAATGATGAAATGGGCAAGGAACTTTGGATATACGACAGAATTGGATAAATGGCAGCAGCTGTGGGAAAGAAACTATAAATTGACAATGGCAACAGCATATAAAGAAAATATGTATAAAATGTTCTATAGATGGCACATTTCACCGGAAAGGATAGCTAAAATGTTCAAAGATAAATCTATGAAATGTTGGAAATGTCACCAAATACCTGGTTCTTTTTATCATATGTGGTGGACATGTGCTGAAGCTAAAGCATATTGGAGTTTAATTCAAATGTGGATAGAAAAGATTTTGAAACAACATATAGAGTTGAGACCGGAGATATTCTTGTTGGGTATTTTACCAGAGAAATATAAAAAAGAAAATATATATTTAATTATTCATATAATTACAGCAACTAGAATTGTATTTGCACAAAACTGGAAAGCAATAAAAGCCCCCTCCGAAGGGGAGGTAATTAGGAAAATTATCTCCCCTTCCAATAATTAATTGGACTGTGTGGAGATTAACAGATTAACAATGATAATTAAAGAGAAGGAGGATTCAGAATGTTATAATATTTGGGGGAAATTTTATGATTGGATGGAAAATGAATATGGATAGAAGATAAGTTACACCAACTAAAATGGGAGGAAAATGAAAAAAAGATATGAGACCCAGGTGACAAAATTATGTAGTTAAGGAGGTAGCATTACATTAATATAAAAATATACCTAGAATGATTAGTATGTATAGAAGTATTGACATAGAAAAGAGTTAAGGCTAATATTAGTATGGTAGGTTAAGGGAAATTAGAGAGACGAGCTACTTGTCTGTTAACCACAAAATAGACTACAAATGGATACACTCAGGGAAGAAATAAGAGAGAGGAAGAGGAGGTAGATGAGAGGAGGAGAGAAGGAAGAGTGAAGGTAGGAGCAGAGAAGGAGATTAGAAGGAAGGAGGAGGAGAGAAGGAGAAGGGAGAGGTGAGGAGAGGTTGAGAAGGAGGAGGAGAAAGTTAGAGGAAGGAAGAAGAGGGAAGTAGGAAGAAGGGTGAGAAGGAGAAAGAAGGTAGAGAAAAGGGAGGGAGGTAAGAGAGAGGGGAGTGAAATGATATGGTATGGGGGAAAGACGAGCAATTAGGCAATGATATATGTAAGATTATTATGTTTATTGGATAATAATGTATAATTTATGTTAATACTTGATAAGATACTATGGTATATGTATTGATGTTTTTACGTGGAGTGTGGGGAAAAAAATAAAAAAAACTTTTGCAAAAAAAAAGATGAGCATTTTTCTGACAACACTTATCAAAGTAGCTAGGAAAGAATCTGGTATATCATTATGACAGGATGTAAAATAAAACAATTGCCATGATTTTCAACATACACTACTTTTATGTATTTATTCATTTATTTGTATTTCAAGTATATATCCATCTTCCCAAAAGTGACTCTGAGCTGCATGCAATTTAATAATAAAATAGTAAAGCAAAGCAAAGCAAACCAAACCGAATATTATTACAGCCTTTGACCAGCTTTTACAGTAAAATAATGCAGTAAAAAGGAAAATAGTGTATTGGAGAAGAGAAAAAATAATAGGACTATAAAAATACATCTAATTAAAAGTTTTGTATAGTTGTATAGCTTGGTATTTGATATTTGACTTTATATTTGGTCATCTGAATTTTGGATATGGTGTTAGCATCCTTTAAAAAGATAATAAACATTAAATTTATCTTCATGGCCTTCATATTTAGCAATGATAGGGGCTGAAATAGTAAACATATAATACAAGTCATTATTTAAAAAATTAAATTCATAAGGCCTAGGGGAAAGTAGATGTCAACGGCAACAATGGATCCACATCACAATTTCACTGATTCCCTAGGACAGTGATGGCTAACTTTTTTGGTGCCGAGTGCCCAAAGCATGCGCGTGTGTGCACGCAACACCAAAATGCAATGTGAGCACCCCCCGCGCATGCACCCTGCCCCCACACATGCACCGCATCCCCTGTGCATGCACCCCCGCTTGCCCATTTTTGGCTTCCAGGTTGGTGCAGGAGGCTTTCCAGGCCCAAAACAGGGCACAGGCGGCCTCTCACGGTGGCCCCGCGCCCCATTTTGGCTTCCAGGTTGGTGCAGGTGGCCTTCCAGGCCCAAAATGGGGCATGGGGAGGCGCACACACACACACGAACCCCCAAACTGCAGTGCAAGCGCCCCTGCATATGCGCCCTGCCCTCCCCCGCATACACGTGTGCGTCCACCGCATGCGCCCCGTCCCCCACTCATGCGCGGCAGAGACCCGAAAACCAGCTGGCCAGCAGGAGGCGTGCGTGCATGCACAGTGGAACTGGGCTGGAGTGACGGCTGGCGTGCCCGCAGAGAGAGCTCTGCGTGCCACCTGTGGCACGCGTGCCATAGGTTTGCCATCACGGCCGTAGGATTTCCTGGTGTGATGTCATAACCAGGACTTGAGGGACTTCCAGAAAATCAACAGGGTTGGAGCTAATTTCATGGGGGGTGGGAATATCCCATAAAGTGAGTCTTATGGCAGAGAAGGCCCTCTATGGGTAGATCCCTAGCAGCATGCCTTCTCTGCCAGAGCTAATGCGATGGGCAGATGCAATTAGGGACAGATAGTTGCTCACATAACCCAGTCCGATGCCATGAAGGATTTTAAAGATTAAAATCAGCACCCTGAATTGGACCCAGAAGCAAACTGGCCACCAATGCAACTTGTGAAGCAGAAGTGTAACAATATACTGCTGAAATCAATACAGAGGTCTTATAAGAGCAGCGGTGGTGCAGTGGTTAGAGTACAGTACTGCAGGCTACTTCAGCTGACTGCTAGCTGCAGTTTGGCAGTTCGATCCTGACCGGCTCAAGGTTGACTCAGCCTTCCATCCTTCCGAGGTGGGTAAAATGAGGACCCAGATTGTTGGGGGCAATAGGCTGACTCTGTAAATCGCTTAGAGAGGGCTGTAAAGCACTGTGAAGCAGTATGTAAGTCTAAGTGCTATTGCTATCCAGTGTTTCTCAACCTTTTCTTCACCACGGATCCCATTTAAATACTTTTTGTGGCCAAGACTTAAAATTTAAATCATAACATTTTTCAAGCCTTTACGGACCCCCTGGGTCAATATTGCCAGCCCCCAGGGGTCCGCGGACCACAGGTTGAGAACCACTGGTCTAAACTATATGGAGATGTAAACGGTTTAAACTAATAAACAATGTAGAAATGTAAACAGTATAAAGGAATAATAATGTAACAGTGCAACAGCAGAAACACAGACTATATTATGCAGAAGAAAATCCAGAGGAAATAAGCAACTGATTAAACATCTGAAGCATCTTCTACCTATCCCAACCCAGAGCCTGAGAAGAGTTTCTTTCAATACAGTCAAAGGGGAGGAGGGAAAATCTCTGCCCCCTCTATTTCACATCACCACCCTGACTCCAGAGGCCATTATCTGTTCAAAAAGGACATCCTAACATTTGATCGCTGACCAGCAAGAGCCAAGGAAAACCATATCCCCAGCAGATATGCTAGGTTTACAGTGTGCAAAGGCAGAAATAATTTCCCCTTCTCTGCAAGTAAGGCCCATGTGTTAATTTAGCCAATATTACGAGATAATGCCAGTTGAGTGGATTGGAAGCCATGTGTCTTCAAACTATCTTTGGACTTGTGAATTCATCAGGTTTGCTGCATATCCAGTGATGGACGTTATGGCACCTGGAACAGCTTGCTCTGCCTTCGTCATTCAGGAAGGCACAGTTCCCTCCATCACCGAGGACCTTCCACCTGCAACACAAGGGCAACAAGGGTAAAAAGCTGTGTCCCCCATTGGCATCTAACCATGCCATCAACTTGCCCTAGCAACATCTCTTTTCTGCCATGTCCCCATAGCCTTGCTTTCCTCTCACCCCCACCTGTAAGAGAGGCTTAATTCGCCCTTAATTGACTTAATTTGCTAATTTGCTTCTTTATTCCAACAACCTGGCTTGCTTCCATTCTCTAAATTCTCTAGTTTTAAGCACAAAGTTGGCATTTATGAAAATATGCCATGCATTTGTGCTTAATGAAAGAAACATGACTGCACTGGATGATGAATAAACCGCATGCCACTTCTTTTCAGCATTTGGCTGGTATAGAGTTTAATTAATTTATTAAATTTATATGCAGCCCATCTCACTACTCCTTAAGTGAAGAGATAAGAGAGAAGGGATGACTCACGTTGAAGCATTTCCGTTGATCCATTTCCAGGGTTGATTTGGGTCTCGTTGAAGGCCAATCCAGTGGGAAGTGCGGCCTTTGTAACGCTGGACAAAATCCTTTGGAGACAATAAATGGTAAACATGAAATCACTCTGAAATATTTATAGACCCCAAGTGTACATATGTTTTAACTGTTTACTGTTGCGGAGAAAAATAATTAGAGGTGACATGAATCTTGTTTCCCTGCTCTCAATTCTCAATAATAAAACCAGAGTCCAGGAAAGAATAACTCCGACTCCCCCGGATTCCTCAGAAACCTTTTGGGTGCTTGTGCTTGGACACACTGACCTTATTAAATCTTCTTCTTGACATCCACTCTCAGATTAGGGCGGGCTGTAGATATCAGCTCCACGTTTCTTCTTTTTCTTTCTTTTGGTCATTCTAGCAGTGATTAATCAGCGTTCCTCAGTCACTAATAAATCTGGCTAACAAACCTGGCCAGCCATCTAAGAATGACCAACGGGGAAACATCAGAGCAATAAAGCAATAAAGATAAGATAAGATAACCATCCTCTGCTACCATGTTGCAGAGAAAAATAATTAGAGGTGACATGAATCTTGTTTCCCTGCTCTCAATTCTCAATAATAAAACCGGAGTCCAGGAAAGAATAAAAATAATATATTTGACAAATGAAAATAAGAACACCTAAGTCTGTGTCTACATGGTGAAGAACAAAGAGAACAAAGGAAAGATTAACACATGCGCAGTACAGGTATCACATGAGGACTTCATTTCAGTGTACAATGTCATTTCAGAATAAGAGTCCTGCTGACAAATTAAAATGAACATAGTGACATTTAGCTATTTCCTCAATAATCAAATCACAGATATTTAGAGTCAGCCAATAATTGTATAATATTGTTTGATTATATATTATATATTACGTAGGAGTTCATACAAGGATACAAAGACCACCTGCTCCATTTCCCCAAAGCATTTCAGAACATAAAGTCTTCAGCTCCTTAAGCCAGCTCCTGCCCCAGAATCCCAGGAAAAAAATGCAGCTATTTTAAATAGTTGCAGAGAGCTGCTGTGTTGACACCCCATAGACTTCAAAGCCCCCTTTTAGAGTCAAATCAGAGCACTAACCAGCCCTAATACCAATGATTTCAATATATCCTAGTAAAAGATGCATGAAGGCAAAACGACTGTGCTGTTTCCTCTTACTTCCTTTCCCTGAAGGGTTAAAAAGGTTCCCACCCAGGAGAAAAGGGAGCTGTTCCCTTTAAAAGAGGTGCAGCTATTTCAAAATGGAGAGGCTGGTGCAGGGGTGAAATCCAGCAGGTTCTGACAGGTTCTGGAGAACCGGTAGCGGAAATTTTGAGTAGTTCGGAGAACCGGCAAATACCACCTCTGGCTGGCCCCAGAGTGGGGTGGGAATGGGGATCTTGCAATATCCTTCCCCTGCCATGCCCACCAAGACACGCCCACCAAGCCACACCATGCCCACCAAGACACGCCTACAGAACCGATAGTAAAAAAAATTAGATTTCACCAATGGGCTGGTGTGTTTACTGGACTCAGTTCCAGAACACAAAACAAAAAAAAGTGCAAAAGCTAAAGAAGAAAAAAAGCTGGAAAGATGAAATCTGGAAAAAAGTAACTTTGAACGGTCACTAAACAGGCCAATCATTAAACAAGGACTACCTGTAATAATCATAGGCTAGAGCAGGGGTGTCAAACTCAATTTCATTGAGGGCCGCATCAGGGTTGTGTTTGACCTTGGGGGGGCCAGGGTAAGTGTGGCCAACTTGTGTCGGCGGTGCCAGTGGTGGCCGGAGTGCTATGCCAGCGAAAAGGGGCTCCCGAGCTCCAATTTCATGGGCAGAGGCACCAGAGGTCCAGTCCTTTGCTGTTTCCAGGGCGGCCCCACGGGCCAGATCTAAGCACTCCGCAGCCAGATCCAGCCCCCAGGCCTTGAGTTTGACACCCCTGCGCTAGAGACACTGGCCAAAAATTAGAAAGCGATAGATGCTCTTCCTTAATGAAAATCAATCCAAACTTTTTTTCAATCTTCACTACGATCATGGATCAGCACAAAATGAAAACCAATTGATATTGTATGAAACCAATTCCCTGCAAGCAGAACTGAGGTGTGTGTGGACCCTACATGAAATTGGTACCATCCACAATACATTAGGATATTTTCACCTCTTACCATTTCTTCCTTTTCAATAATGGCCAGAGAGGCATTGTACAAAGAGCAAAAATCTTGACTAGCAGACCAGGTTTAACAGATTTAACAGATTAACAAAGTTGGAAGGGACCTTATAGGTCATCTAGTCCAACCCCCCGCTCAAGCAGGAGACCCTACACCATTTCTGACAGGTGGCAGTCCAATCTCTTCTTGAAAGTCTCAAGTGATGAAGCTCCCACAACTTCCGAAGGCAAAGCTGTTCCATTGGTTGATTATTCTCACTGTCAGAAAGTTCCTCCTTATTTCTAGGTTGAATCTCTCCTTGATCAGTTTCCATCCATTATTCCTTGTCTGTCCTTCAGGTGCTTTGGAGAATAGCTTGACCCCCTCCTCTCTGTGGCAGCCCCTCAAATATTGGAACACTGCTATCATGTCTCCCCTGGTCCTTCTCTTCACTAGCCATGCCCAGTTCCTGTAACTGTTCTTCATATGTTTTAGTCTCCAGTCCCCTAATCATCCTGGTTGCTCTCCTCTGCACTTTTTCTAGAGTCTCAATATCTTTTTTATAGTGTGGTGACCAAAACTGGATGCAGTACTCTAGGTGTGGTCTTACTAAGGCTTTATAGAGTGGTATTAGTACCTCACTGGAGCTAGATTGTATCCCTCTGTTAATGCAGGTTTCTTCTTTATCTGAGAAGTAGAAACATTTCATCTGGTACCCAATCCAGTCAGGCAGGCACAGGCGTCTCCCATTGTTGGAAATGACTTCAGCCAACAAATGAAACATGGATCGATCAAAAACAAAAAGTATTTATTGATAAGGAATAATAACGATAGCAGTTTGCAAAGTGCGTTGGATCTTTTAGCCTGACCTTAAATTGAGGTTTGAGCCAAAAGTCACACCTAAAATTTCAAAAGCATTACATTTTATAGTCCCTAGCTCGACGCCACCCCTGCCCCTCCTACATCGTTTACAAACACCGATCATAGCTAATCCGTAACACCTTAGAGACAACAGCATCTCTGACATATTCATCCACCCCTCCCCATTATTACCCATAACGTATTTTGCAAGCATAGCTTTTTCTTATCTCTATTGCCTTGGCATTCTAGCCTGGACTCTTTCTAACAGTATTCAGACAAAAGAATATCTGTTCTACAATGTTACATATTTCAGCATGTACTTTCTCCAACTATCTTAAAGCAAAATAATGTTTAACAAGTTCAACAGAGTAACAGAGCTGGAAGGGACCTTGCAGGTCATCTAGTCCAACCCCCTGCTCAAGAAGAATTAAATTTTCTACATTTATATAAATTTCTATATATTATTTTATTTTTGAATTTCTTATATCCTACACCATGTTCAGAGGTTGCCAATAGCAGCTTACAGTCATCTGGGTTTAAGGTCGGCTTAGATACTAAGGGTGGGGGGAAGAGATCATGACCTAACAAACACTCTCCTCAGTTAACCAGTCACAAATGGGAACGGGGAATACAGCTAGTCCTCTATATATGACCATAATGAAGTCTGGAATTTCTGACGTAAGTCGTGATGGTCATAAGCTGAGGCATCACACGACTGACTTGATGTTATAACATTTTTTGCAATGGTCATTAAGCGAATGCAGTGGCCGTAAAAAGAAAACATGGTGGTCGTAGAGTAAATCCATTTTCCCCAAAGTGTGTTTTTTTGTCAGAAATAAGAAGTAAACATGCTTCCAGAAAAAATGTTGTAAATCAGTGGTTCTCAACCTGTGGGTCGCGACCCCTTTGGGGGTCGAACGACAATTTCACAGTGGTCGCCAAGCGCATTAGCCCGCCATCTTGGTGCCACCGTCACTGCAGGGGTGAAATTCTCCCGGTTCGGCCGTGCCTGCGGATCGCCGGATAGCCGGTAGCAACAGAAGCGGGAGACTTCGCCCACCTGCCCGGATGCCGCCATTTGGGTTCTTTTACCCTCTGTGCATGTGCAGAACGCTTTGCGCATGCGCAGAGGGTAAAAGAAACCAAATAGTGGCATCCGGGTGGGTGGGCGGCGCCTCGCGCTACCTTGGTGACCGGCTCTACGGTGACCGACAGGTACGAGCGAACCAGGAGCATTTCATCCCTGCTCATTCCCCAGGTGTGCCTTGTGAAGATGGGTGGGGCACTCTTCTCCCGCGTAGCCTGCTCAGTCT